>JAEIFT010000354.1:0-272666 GCA_018904225.1 Lordiphosa mommai | reverse complement strand
AAATGCATTCTTCAAACGAAACTGTGCCGAAATTTTAATACACTTGAAGACTAGCTTTGGCTACGCCGATGTTTTAAATACCCTTGGCAGTTTTTGGAATAGCGCTACCATTGATAACAAAAAAGTTTTTCTCACTATTAGTTTTTAGACCGATCGTTCCTATGGCAGCTATATGCTATAGTCATCTGATTTCGATAAATTTTTCCAGAATTGTGGAAGCATATAAAACTAATATATACCACGATTGGTGACCCTAGATGAAAACAAAAAAATATTTCTCACCAGAACTAGTTTTTTGGACCGACCGTTTATATGGCAGCTATATGCTATAGTCATCCGATTTTGATACATTTTCCCAAAATTATGTAAAATCATATAAAACTAATATATACCAAGATTGGGGACACTACGATAGAAAACAAAAAAGTTTTTCTCACTAGAAGTAGTTTTTTGACCGACCGTTTCTATGGGACCTATATAAAATAGTCATCCGATTTTAATAAATTGTTCCTGTATTATGTAAAAACCTATAAACTAACATATACCCAAGATTGGTAACGCTACGATGGAAAACAAAAAAATTTTTCTCACTAAAACTAGTTTTTCAGCCGACCGTTTCTAAGGCAGCTATATGCTATAGCGACCCGATTTTGATCCAATTTTTCAAAAATGTGTGGAAGCACATAAAACTAACATATACCAAGATTGGGGACGCTACGATGAAACAAAAAAAATTTCTAACTAGAACTAGTTCTTGGACCGACCGTCCCATGGCAGAGATATAGCCATCCGAACCGCCGTTCCGATATATTAGTTGCGTGCAGTATAAAGAAGACTCTGGCAAAAATTTCAGCTCGATAGCTTTAAAATCTGAGGGACTAGTTCGCGTAGAAATAGACAAACAGACGGACGGACGGAATTCAACTCAGCTCGTCGTCCTGATCAAGAACATATATAGTTTATGGGGTCGAAATGAATATTTCTATGCGTTACAAACTTCTGGGTAAATTAATATACACTTTTCGCGTAAATCGAATATAAGCTTGAGTCAATTCTATCTTTAGTGGGTATAGCAGGGCAACAAAAATGTGGTCAAAACACACATAAGCACTTATATGATAAAATGTTCTGATTCCGGTTCGTTTCGTGTTTTTTTGGAACTTTCGAATCAGACCTTAAAACGAACCTTCTAAACTTATAAATTTCCAAACCGACCCATCTATTTAAAACAAGTAAGAGCGCTGCAGTCGAGTGCCCCGACTGCAAACTACTCTGGTACACTTGATTTTGTGTGTTGTCATACGAATATACACTTACACTTAAAACGAACAAAAAATCTAAAAATGCCGGGAAGCATTCGATCGCGTATGGCAGGACAGACAGACTGCTTTTTAACCTCCCCCAACTGCGCAACTAAAATAACGGTGTTTCATGATGAAGTTAGGAGTCGAGCGAGTCGAATATCCGCCGCATTGGAGCCGGTGTACCTGAAGGAAATGTACTAGGCCCTTGTACACCGCAGACTTGCCGGTTCCAGACGCCCAAACACACATTCAGGCCTGCTTCCATTTCCGAACTCGATCAAATCATGCGGAATCGGAATTTTTAAATGTTATCGCTTCTTTAATCAACCGTCCCACCATTTTTAATTCGGATTCGGATGGGAAAATTGCATCTAGAATAAATAGTATTTGAGCTCTAGTACTCAGAATCAAACAATTTTCTAACCTTGTCAAAATAATTATGCCATACCACTTTTTACACTTTCATTTTAATTTTGTAATCCATGCAATCGTATGTTTTTAACTAATAATGCTTTATTGAAAAAAAAAATTTCAACATTTTCAACTCTTATAGTCTTTCAGATCAAGAATATATATACTTTATAGTCCACGGGTTTTTGTAAATAATTTCTCCCCATGTACATTGACAGCAAGAAGAAAATAACTCTCAATTCTGATCTTACAAATTGTTAATTAAAAGCGAAGAGATTAAATTTAATTGAAACATACTTCATAGGGTCAGAAATGTTTCCTTCTGTCTTTTACATACATTTGCGCAACCCTAAGATACCATTTTTTTTACCCATTATTAAGGGTATAAAATGGTTTGGTTTAAAAAATGACTTAAGTCACTTTTATAATTTTCTGTGCATTTTTTAGAGAAGATGCGTAAATGTCACATATTTATGTACACAAAAGGTGGAGGCTACACACAGAGAAAAAACATTGAGAATTTCATAATCTTTAGTTAATATCTCCAAAGCATTCGACAAAATATAACAAAGTTTAGAATTGATACCTTTTTCGGAAGCTGAGCCCTATTACTGGCATACGAGTTTGATATCTTGGGAGGATATTTTTAGGTATGTTTTAAATAAAGTGTTCTTATATCCAATATTGAAACAGGAATCGGAAAACCCTAAAAATCACAGTCAGACGGGCAGGAATACAATCGACTCGTCTCTTCGTGCATGATCAAGGATATGTTAGTATAATTTAAACGGATTTTGAGATGCGTCGTTCTGTGGGTCAATTTTATAAAACCCCCACAATGGTATATAAATATTTTAATGCTTATTGAACGAAGCTTAAAAATAACGTAAAGTAGGAAAATTGTGTATCAAATATTGCAAAAATTCACTAAAATTAAATAATAATATTTTAATACCAAAATGATTTAATGATTTTTGAACATTTTATTTCGAAATTTTTTCTTTATAATTTGTCTCTTTTCCAACAAAATGTTACCCAGTTTAGCGAAGCAATTATATTTTGTGGGACGCCCACTATTTACAATAGTTTTGTCTTTGCAGTTTCTTTTCCTATCTAATCTTCATTTTTTTTTTTGGGCTTTGCCCCACAGACAGAGAAGGCGACAATACTTTTGTCAATGCCAAGAAGAACAAACATACACAAAGAGCGCTTGCCAGGCAGCGAAAACAAAACTATGAGTATAAAAAATAACAACAATATAAAATGTAACATGACATTGAAACAAGTCAAAAGCACTAAAAAAAAAACTAAAAAAAAATTACATATTGTATACGTATATATAATCTGATAAAGGTTGTTGCTGGTGTTATTATTGTTTGCCATCTCGTGTTAAAAAGCGAGACACGAAATTCAATTAAATGAATGAAAAAAAAAGAAGAAGATTATATATAAGTGGATCAAATCCAATTTCTAATGCTAATCGATTTTTCAAGGTTTTTACTAACATTTTTTTGATATATACGAGGGTTGTCTTTATTATATTTGGTGATTTTGTCACTTGCTTTGGAAAGATGGACATTATTTAGGGAAAAACTTACTCAAAAGCAAGAAATTAGGCGTTAGAGTTAAACCGCATACGAAATAATCAATTTATGTATCTTGTGAATAGGGTTGGAAAATCTAGTTCATTTTAATGATCTAGTTTATTAATTCATATTTTGATTAAGTATTTAGTTTGAACCAGGGTGTCAAACCGGAACCCGAACCGGAACCGTATACCGAAATGAACCGATTAAAACTCAGAACCAGAACCGGAACCGTTATTATTTATTTTTTGAGAACCGGTATTTAAGAACCATTATTTTTGGAACCCAAATGACCGAAAAGATCCGAAACATTGTACCGAAACAGTTTCGGTTCTGAGGTTTTTTTTTTTTATTTAAATTTTATTGCTTCAATCAGGGATTTCCTCAGGGTATAACGCAGGGTAAACGTTAGAAGAAACTTACATCATGTTAGGTTAAGGGACCATCTGGTATATACTGAAATTTTAAATAAATATAACAATTTCATCTTATTTCTTTTTCATCTATTTTGGTTCAATAATTTCCAAAAATTATTAATAATTCCTTTATATTGCATTTAATAATTGGACCAAATGGGCTTAACCTAACAGCAGGGTTAAATTGTGATCGGCAAAGTTATCTGATATTAAAAGTTCTTATTGCTTTTCCAGTTAAGCAAGTATTAGGACATTTGTTTTCTGGGGTAAAGTTTATTAATATATCTTTATAACTACATTCTGTTGTGTAGGTTGCTACCCGTTCAATTATATCGTCGTTTTAAAGGATTTTTAAATTATACCGGTACATAACGGTACGTACGGAACAGAATACCGAAATAAACTAGAACCTAAACAGAAGTTTTGGTGCGTACCAAACCCGAAACCGGAACCGAAATTCGATTCGGTTTGATTCCCTGGTTTGAACTAGAGTTTAGTTTACTTTTTTTAGTTTATTTTTTGAACTATAGTAAATATCGTCATAATAATCGAGACAGTAAAAATTGGGGGTGGTTTTTTTTCTGCTCTTCAATATGCACTGTGACTATATAGTGAATTTATAGTTTATTGATTAATTTATATTGATCCTGAAATCGTAAGAAGAAATTGTTTGGAATTGGTATCGAATTGACTTTTTAGTGACGAAATTACTTGGTCGTTCACTTTAAAGTACGATTTTTTAAGAAAAAGGAATTAAACTGAATCGTATTTCAGTTTCTAAAACTTTTTAGGTAAAAAAAACCTTGATTTTGGATTTTTTAAAAATATCGGTTCCCGAAACGGATTCTAAAAATATTCAAAATGTTGGAGTCTGTTTTGAGTTTAAATCGGTTCGGTATACGATTCCGAATCCGGGTTCCGATTTTATGCCTTGATCTTGAAATGATCAACCTAATATTTTATAAATAGTAATCTTATTTTCTTAAAGCAGAATTTCGTCTTTTTGGATTGATTATTAAATAGGTTTCTAAATTGATATAAACAAGCAACTTCGTTTTGCAGATTATTTAGAAAATACTTAAAAAATTATTTTTGAAAATTTCAGTTTACTTTTTTCATTGTATAAAAATGCTGGAAATTGTTTTATAAAAGTACAAACATTCAAAATTTGTTCTAGACATTTTCGAAATGTATAAACAAAACAAAAATTAAATTTTCAGTACAGAAAAATTGTATCTTCAAGTGATTTTTGTTGTTTAAACAAAAATTTTACTAAACTTCAGGGTCGCCGCCAGCCGCCTCCACCAGCCAATTCATTCATTCACACACACAAACACACACACACTTATAAGCAAACAAGCCAAACGCCCCAGAAAATTAAAACCAATTTCGCTTTGTATTACATTGCCAAACATCACACAGAGAGACGACAGAGGGAGAAAAAATAAGCAAAAGAGCTTTGCCTAGAGATTATTGTACAAACAAATAATTAAAATGAACCGAAATTTGAAAATTATATCTAACAAACAAACCACCAACAAAATAATGCGTCATCAAATACAGAAACAACCGAAACAAAATAGTGCGTAATTTATTTATGCACATTTGGCTTGAAACTATATTTTATTTTTTTTTTTCGGCGCTTGACTTGTGTTTTTTTTTTCTCGGTTCATTGTCAATGTCAAAAAGCTGGCGTCTGGTTTTGAACTCCGATTTGACGATTGTCTTGTAATTACCGCAACTATCGAAGAGAAGGCTGACATTGATGCGGGTTTAATGCACCGCAAAACAACAACAACAAACATTTGTCTAATGAAGCAATTAAACCAGCGACTTTTGCTCCCTACAAAAATAAATATAAAAATAACAACAAATTGCTAAGAGAGAGAGAGAGAGGGAGAGAGACATAACTTGTTTGAACAAAAAAAAAATACAGAAGTTTTAGGCCCAAAAACAAAAATCATTCGAAAATTACGTAACAACTACGTTGACTGAGGCGACAGCAGCCGCGCCACATGTCGAACGTCCCTTCCGCTGCTGCTGTCTGTTTTTCGTTCTAGCCTTTTTGAACACGTCGCCAGTTTGTTGGCAAACGCAGGTAAAAAAAAGATACAAAAAGCCCAAAACAGAAAACAGAAACGACAATTCAAGGTAAAAAAGTTACGCGTTCTTAGACAGGGCCACTTTAGTTGTATCTTCTGGCCTTAGATAGATAGGAAGCCAACCAAGAGATGCAAATGCTGAGATGCGCCTCTAGACGGTAGCAAGAAGTGGGCCTACGCATCTTTAAGATACAACTTGCAGTTGGTGTGAGGTTTTAGGGGTCTTCTTCATGTATACAAAGTCCCACACACATAAGATTTACATGCAGTAACTCCAGGAAGTAGCAGCTAGAAGCTTTCTGGAGAAAGCTGTGCCAACAAGAAACGAATAAGTTGACTTTAAAATATTCTTCGAGAGGAAAAAGTTTATGGATTAGCCAGCGTTACTTTTTTAATATTTTAGTGGGGGAAAAGGTGTCTCTTCTATACTCCACATGGTTGTGGACAGGCCTGTGGGTACTTCTAAATATCTATGCGAAAAATTCTAATGGGTAAACTACATATTGAGGTATTCATGAAATTTCGAAATGTTGTGGGATACATTCCAGAAATCTAAAATTTAAGTTGGGTTCAGTCTAACAACAACAGAAAATAAGAACAAGCGAGGCTCGAGTTGAGCAGCTGAACTGAAATCTATAAATAAGAGCTTCAAGAAATTAAGCTAGGCTACTTTAATAAACCTGGGTTCAAATTCGGCGACTCCTAAGGTAATCCGACGTCAGTAATACGATTTTGTACCTCTAAAAGAGCGCCAAAAAAGTAATCCCGTACAGATTTTAGAAAAAAGCCAGTGCGAATTCTAATATAAGTTGAGCAATGCTAATTTTATATATCTTGGTTGATATTTGAAAAATTGAGTTAACAAAATGAAATATTCCAGCGATAGAAACCAGTTCTGAACCAAACCAAACTGTACCAAAGCGCTTATTCGTGCTAAACCTAATCGTAAACATCTGAAGTAAACGTTTCGTTTCAAAAAGTCGACGATTTTGATGACCATTTTCAAAAACTCGACGATTTTGATGACTATGTTGCCCATCTTTGTAAATAACGAATTTTTATTTTGAAAATTATACAGGTGTGTTGTCCTGAAAATCTCTAAAGATTTTCGTATAAACCACTGCATTTCGAACCAAACTTGAATGACAAGAATTGATACGCTTGCTAGATTTAGTGAAAAAAACGTACGAACGAAATCTACTTCGTTTTAAGCAGTCGGTTTCAAATCGCTAAACTTCCGGGCATATTTGTGTCTGTAAACAGTATTAGTTCGAAGTGCAATCGTTTACCGAAAATCACTAGAGATTTCTAGGACACCACCGATAATTTTATCTGTTCTTTTTATTTAAAATTTATTTTTTTGAGACTTTTGACAGAAAGCCACAAATAAACCTAATTGATCTCTAGTGATAATGAATTCATGCTACCATTGAGGATGCTCACGCGTCTATCAAAATGTAGAGTTTTACTAACTATTTTTTAAAGTGTTTTCACAACATCTGATATTGTCCATCTCCTGCAATTGTCATCTCTTCTAAATATGTCTGTCATAATTAAGTAAGAATTATATTTTAAAGTTCTTAAAATGTTTTAAAAGTCTAGACTGAAAGTAAACTCCTGCCCCGAACCAAAACTGCAATTTTTCTTGCTCCAAAAACTATATAATGAACCAAACCGGGTGTATAAAAGTTGATATATTGTGCATTAGATCTCCCAAAGTCTTTTAAATTTCGAACAATTCACTATTTAGTCAAGGTACAGGGACGATGAGTATCATATACAAGCAAACAAAGGAAGGTTACGATGTGAAAAAAATTACTGAATGGTTCAGAACGGCCCCCGGTGTTTTACACTTTAAGTTATTCTACTAGAACTTTCATAATTTTAATTCAATTTACTGAAATATTTGACACTTTAAAAATCCTTCATAAAATAGAAAGTATATATAAAACGCGAACCTAGGCTTTATTTGAAAAACTAGGTATAAGGTGATGCTTACAGAAGTCGCAAGTATCAGAATTTATGGGTCTACTAGAGGGATAACAAAAAAAATGGATTTTGTCTTACTGTGTAATAAGATCAGGGCCGCAAGTGAAAAAAAAAACTAATTAACGGTGCTCCGATTCGAAAAACTTATGTTTCAGGGATTTTGGGCGGAGGATTTTGATCAAAGTTTGGTTCGATCCACGATTTACCCACGTGAGCTTTAACATCGCGCAGATACTTTTCAACATTGTCATCCTCAAAAAGCGACATTGACAAAGGCAAATTCGAAAATTCAACACTATGCAAACTTTGTAGTCTATATGAAGAATAGAAGCACCTACAAAAAACCGGGGCTAAATGGATGGCAATTTAGTTACTTAATAGCTGACATTTTCTCAAGTAAGCTTTTTTTCAAAGTTACTATATATTAAAATTTACAAAAATACAAAAATTTACTTATATTTACCGAACCAACTGTTTCGGGAATTTTCTTTTCCAAAGTCCCATTTAAGGCCTTATTCCACAATGGCATTAAAATTTATTTCGGCGCTATGCTTTATATAAATAAGACGGCTTTTCAAATGCATTCAGCTTTCAGAGCTTTTCAAACTTGTTTCTATTCGTATGAAGGATTGTGCCGAAATAAGTTTTTATTTCATCTGGAAGAAGGCCTTAAATACTTATTTTTTTTTTTTATTACAAATGTATACTACTGTCTCAGTTTTTACTTTCTAGCTGTAACGGTATAGGCCGTGCATTGATGATCTATTAAAAAAGGTTCGTTTCGGTAATTCCTGATTTGAACTGGATGGGTTCAAGTAGAATTTGTGACTAAATAAAAGTTAAGAGAACTCGAATCCAGGAAACTGCAAAATCCTTTGGAGAACTCTGCATTAAACAATATTTTGACTTGACATTTTATCGTAAATAATTACAGTTAAGCTTCCATATAGTGAGACTCAAGGGGACCTAAAAAAAAAACCGAAATAGCCACAGTTACAAATCGCTTTTGACCCAAAAAACGACCAAAATCGATTGGGATTTTTTGAAGAACATTTGAACGAAATTCCAGTGTTCTGAAAATGAATTCTTTCTTTAAAAGAACCTAATCGTACGGATGTATTAAAAAATAATTAATTCTATAAATAATTTTCATTTTTAAAAAAAGCTATCTTACACACTTACCTTTTTATTTTGGGATTGTTGTTGTTATGATTAGTATTGTTGTTGTTGTTGTTATTATTATTAATATTGTTGTTGCTGCTGCTACTATCCACGGCTATGGGTTGCTGTTGTTGTTGTTGTTGTTGGTGCTGCTGCTGCGTAGTTTCGGCTAATTTTCCAAAACAAATGTTACGGCTACTGTCGCGTACCATGTTTTGACGGAACACTCACGGAATCTAATATTGAGCATTATGTATGCCGAATTGGAGGCGCATAATTTTAAATGGGCGCGCTCCTCCCATTGAACATATTTTTTTGTAATTTTTGATAAAGATTCTTTTTGTTTAGGATTTTAGGTGATTTGCCACATTTTTTTGGGTTGCACTTTAATTTTCTTTAAACTTTTTTCTTTATGAATAACTTTGCACCACACCACATTTTTTCAAGCTGGAAATAGATTTGATTTTTGTATTATGATTATTTTGCACTTCACAACATTCTTCACTCACTGAAGGGGACACAACATCAACAACAAGAAGAGCGACAAAGCTTATGCCAATTTATGTTAATTTAGCACTAAAAATATATACAAAATGTTTGATTAATTTAATTCAACTAGAGCAATTTAAATTTATTGAAATTTCAATGGGGAGAGGGAGGAGGGGGTGGGGGTGGGGGGCTTGTAAGATGTGCTCTATAGGGTCTATATATCAACAACAGCAGCAGCAGTAAGAATACTATAGCACACAGAAGGTGGAAAATGCGAGCAGCGACGTCAAAGTCGACAGCACGTTATTATAATCCAGTCCAACCAACATGGCCAGGCCAGGCCAGTCCAGCCAGCCAGGCAGGCAAGCAAGCGTGTCGGTGGTTGGTGCGGTAAGAGGCGAGGGGGGGGCATGTTAAAATTCCATGCATTAAAGAACTCAACATACAAGAACAACAACACTGAAAATTGGCAACCTAGCATGGCTCTCTTTCTCTCTCTTTACACTCTTGGTGCTGTGTGGCTCACCCTCAATAGCTGCTGCTGTGTGTAGCTGTAGCTGTGAAGTTTGGCAACCTGGCTTTGTTTGCTTATAATTGACGTTTGCACTGAACTGCGTTGTTGTTGTTGTTGCTATTGCTATTGCTGCTGCTGCTGCTGTCTGACGTGGTATACAAAGTGGGGTGCCTAATGTTAAAGCGAGATGGAGCTATATGTATACGAATGCTGCTGCTGCTTCCCTCAGTCAGGCCATTATGTGTGTGTGTGTGTGTGTATATACTTTTTAGGTATATAGCCTGGTACTTGGCCTGGGCATGGAAAAACGAGTATCTGCTGCTGCTGCTGCTGCTATTGTATATATTTATAAAATGGTTGTGTGTGTGTGTGAGTCAAGAGGGGTGCTTTGCTTTGCTTCTTCTTCTTCTTTATTTTTTTTTTCAGTTGATGACGACGTTTGTAGTTTTGTAGCTATGGCCCTTATTTTGCTGTATATGTTTGTCTTTTGGGGCGCAGCAGGAAATCGCATGTATGTATATACATATATAGCTATCTCTCTCTTGCTTACTTATATATCGATCGTGAAAGTTTCTCTGCCTGTACTTAAAGTTGGGGCCATTTGACTTTTCGTATTTTCAGTCGCATTGTATGCCTGGTGGGGTGCGGTTCGATATCGCTTAGACAAGAGAAGACGTGTGCAAAAACAAGAACAACAACAAGAAAAAGAAGGAAAATTCAAAATTTATGTGCGTTAAAACGTTACGTTTATTTTTTTTTTTATTTGGTCAGCCATTTTGTTTTGTCATTTATGGCTTAAAAGCTGTGACCATTTATAGAAAAAAAAACTAGCTACATATATGTACATAATTATGATCATCTTGTGGGGGGGAAAAAACCCCATTAAAGCAGGCGATTTTTGCCTAGAATTCATACAGCAAAAGAAGAAGAAGAAGAAGCAGCAGAGAAACCAGTTTTTCTGTAGTCAGCGAACTATGCAGTCATTTCTTTGTAGCAGGCTACGTGACCACACACCAACACCAAGAGAGTTAGGCAGGCGGGGGGAGAGAGAGACACGGGAAATGGATGCCACCACATGCCGAGCGCGTCGCGTACATACAATACACACTCACACACTCATACTAGCGCAGGCGCATTTAAACAAAAACGGGTTAAATAAAAAAAACAACACTACAGCTATCTCGCTTGTGCTTGTTTCTGCAGCTGAATCGATTTTTTTTTTTTTAACAGCGACAATTTCTCTCCTGCTCTATCTTGCTCTCTCTCTCTGTCTCTTTTGTAGTTTGGGGGGGCTCAGCGCCATGTTACTTTTTCGTTCGTTCGTTGTTGGGGGAGCTGTCAGGCCTGGATTTTTGTAGCCGCTGCCAACGTCGACGTCGTTGTATGTGCTTTGAATTTCTGATGAAATTCTTTGCTTTCGAGTTAATTGCTATAGCAAAAGCAGCGACACACACACACACACACATGCACAACTCTCTGACTCTCCCCACCAACCGCCTCAAACGTCTCCTTTAGTGTGTTGTGCCATTTTTCTTTGTGCGCTGTGTGGCGGCTGCTCTGTAAAAAAAATCGGCAGGCCACTAAACCAACCAATTGGCATAAACTTTGTTCGTTTGCAATTTTGTTGAAAATTTTTCTTATTTTTTTCAATAATTTTGGGTGTAACAAATTTATTTTGAATTTTTTTGTAATTTTTTTGTAAATTTTTCACTTGGTTTTGAAACACTTTTTCGTTTGCACTTTTTTTCAGACCAATTTTTGGTTATGTACTGAAGATTTTGACGAGTCGTTGGATTTTGTTTCCTTACCAATTGCGTGGAGAGCTGGAAAAAATTAGAAAAGAAATATTTTGTTTAGATATGATGGAAAAATAAATACCCTGAGAAGTATCTTAAGTTTAGATATGATCGAAAAAATATTTTCTTGTTAAATAAATACCCTAAAAAGTATCGTTAAGTTTTGAATTTGTGTGGATATGATTTGTTATCCTGTATAAGGGCTTAACGATCTTTGATTTTCAACAAATCAGGCGGAATTAAAATTTCTATATGTTCCCGTTTCCTTTTATTCATTCAAAGGAATTCCTAGTGAATACTTTAATCTGGACTATTTTAAGCTCTAGCTAGTGGCTGTACTTTCAGACCACCTTGTGCTGTAAGTCGGAGGATAGGGCCTAATAACGGCCAATAAATTTTGTCCCACAAATTCTTGTAACTCTTATTACTATTTTATGTACTCAATACAATTCCTATTGTTTGCTCTTCGTGGTTTGAATTGGAATCCTGAGGTCCGGTTACCATCGTATTCTAGTAGACTTCTTTTAATAAACCTTCCCTCCTTAATTAACCGAAGAGTTATGCTTAGTGTAATCTTTATACATAGACTAATAAATGGTGAAATCGACTCATCAGATTTGCTTAGTCAAATTAATCTTAGTGTTCCTGTTGGACAGACACGTAACTTTATCCCCTTATCCCTAAAACGTTGTACTACTAACTATGCTTTGCATGAGCCGTTTCGTGTCCTTTGTGCTGACTACAATAAACTCTTTCGAGCAATTAGTTTAGAAGATTCTATTTTTGCTATAAAAACCTCTATATTAACGTATTTAGCCCGTAGTTTGCTTTAATTTCGTGTTTTTCTACGCGTTTTCGTGTCACTCGTTTGTGGCAGCGCTCCCCGGTCGGTTGGGCGGGAGGTGGGCTGCTATTTTGCCAAGCTTCGGCTTGGTGTCGCTTGGGCCACTTGAACGTACTGCGCATTGTACATCAACGTCCAAAGAATAATATTATTAAGCCATATATATTGTACAGATTTTTGTGAAATTAAATTGAATCAAATAAATAAATTTAATTAAATAAATAAATAATATAAAAATCGTTGCTTGAAAATCAGAGCCTTTATCAATTTCAATCTTTTAAATTTGGTTGTCAAACACTGTCAAAAGTTTCTTTAGATTAATCTTTATTTTGCCTATTTCCATGGAAAGTTCATCAAAATGGCCTTTGAGCTTGGCAAAACTTATTTGAATATTGTTCTTAAATAATTTCATTCTCTACCAGATAATGATATTTCTTGAATATAAAAGTATAATTGCAATTTTTGGAATTTTTTTCGATTAATAAAACTAGGCAAGAGCAAACCAATGGACGGAAAAAAATATAAAAAAATAATATTTGTGGTAAAAATAGTTTTTTAGAAATTTTTGAAATCTAGTGTTAAAAAATCTAGCCTTTTTTGGGCAGGCTTGTTATAACTCGAGGTACAATATCTTAGGGATTCTCAAAGGTTCTTACCTTGGAGTTCTCAAGTGCTTATTCCGGCCAACTGCGAGACATTAATAGAACGTTTGACAAGAAGGAGTCTGATTAGAGATATGGTAATCTCGAAACAGTCTGTAACTCAAACTTGCTTTCGAGCAAGCTCCCGTGTGGATTTATTTGCAATCTTCTAATTTGAGGCCTCAATTCAACAACGCTAGCACAGCCCCTTCAAATATTTCACTTCTTGTTAGACGCCTAATTAAAGTATAATATTTAAACCAGGGATGCCCATAGCCTGCTTACGGCAGAGCAGACAGTAATACATAAGAACAAAATCATTTGTCAAAGAACAACAACCAAATGAAAGAGATAGAGAGAAACCGGTTATTACTGGGTGCTGTGCATTGCAATAACGATTGAGCTGTTAAAGCAGACTGACCCGTTATTCCGCTCAAGGCGAAATTAAATGCATTTTGTTGTTGCTGAGAACTTAAGTAATATTTTCGTGCCCACCGCAGTCTTAGAGCATAGGCTTTGGGCACCCCTGATTTAAGCAATCGAAGAGGAAAATCAACCAATTCTTATTCTTTTGCGATTTTATTTCTCCACATAAAATGCAGGTTCAGGCAAGTCAGTATTAATTTAAACAAGTTGGGATCTCAAAACTGCACGTTTAAAATTTTACAAATTTTCGGGTTGAGTATTTTTAATCAAGGCTGCAAACCGGTCAGTATTTTTAATTCAAGGCTGCAAACCGGTCCAGGAACCGAACCTTTTTCATTTTTGACCCCTCAAACCTGAACCCGAACCGGACGACTTATTAATAAAGAATTTTCGGTTCTAATATTTAGTTATTTTTCAAACAAAAGAAACTTTTAATTAGAGTATTTAAAAAAGCAGATTTATAAGAGCAATAGAACGCAACGAAAATATATCAAATAAAAAATTTGTCAATGATGTTAAAGATTTCTTCGAAAATTGTCCAAGAGGACATACATACATTGCCCAATGTTTTCAAAGTTTGAAAAGAAGTTAAAACCTGTTCCAGGTATCAGTTATACAAGCATTTTCAGCACTAAAGATTGTTCTTTCTTGTAGCTCTTAGCTAGTAGAGATGAATGCCTCAACAACAAAAAATCCCGGATATAGATAGATAGATAGATGAATGCCTCAACAAAAAAAAATTCCTGATAACCCCAACCGATGTCAAAATTAAATCGATTTCGGATTGTCTCTAACCCAGTATGAACGGATTGACATAAGTTAGGATTTTCTCATCCCGGAATTCTTTGGCTTATTTCAAAACACACGAGTTAGATTTTAGCTCTTATTTTATACTAAAATCTACTCAAAAGAGAGAACCGTCATAATCAAAATGAGCGTAGCTTCATTTCTTTGTCTTTCTTTTTCTCCAAGTGAACCGAGGTTCGAACCAAAACCTGGGGTTCCAGGAACCAGTCCGCTTGCCGAACACAAAGATTGCTTACGGGTTCGAGAGCCCCCGAAACGACCCTCTTCCAAAATTTTGAAGGTTTGCAAGCCTTGTTTTTAATGGCTGTAGTAATTTAGTCGTATACCTTTTTGTTTTATATAATTTCCATTAAAAACAATTAAGATTTTAGAATTTCCGCTCATGACGGAAATTCTAAGAACCGGAAAAAAATCTGCACGATAGGGAAAGGCTTTAAGTTCAACAATTTAAGGTCGGCATCAAATAAAATTATTGTTTTTAAAGCGATTATATTAGAAAGTATCGGGGATGGGTCGATATAGACTTGGTCAGTATTAGAAAAGGGAGCGAGCCTCTTTTTTTAATCCCAAAAAATGAGGAAAATTCATAAAAATGTAGTTTAGTCGTATAGTATTCAGAAGATCCTGTCACTACTTGCACACCATTTTTATTGGAGAACATTTTCCTTTTTTTCATCAAATAGTAAATGCATCTTCTGGAATGGTATAGTTAAAAAGAAGCGCAGTTGTGGTAACGAATCGATTTTACAAAGAATTCTTTAATTTAGAGTTGAGTTTTTCGAAACACTAGAAGAATGTGCATGTATGGGGTCTTTATCTGAACTTAATTTTTCTAACCACTTTAATTCTTTTAGAAAAGTCTACGTTTGCTTCGTCATGTAAATCCCGTCTAAGTATGCTTATTCAGTGCTGTTACCGTTGGCAAATGTTTCTGTCAACATTTAGCTTTCACGAGAAAATGTTTTATAAAATAAAAAATCCCATAAATATCCAAATCTAAAATATATACAAATAAGTTTTTTTTATAACACATTTAAATACTGAAATATACGATTTTTTATTTAAAAACAGTTTTCTAAGATGAAAAAGTTGTCATAAGCCTCTTATATGCTCCCCTAAAATATTTCAAATATAATTTTTAACAATTTAAAATCTCCAAAAATGAGTTCAATAGGAAGTTGCATGTATCTGGAAATTGATTGTACCATATATATTCATATATATGATCATTCTCCCCAGTTTTTTAGTTTAAATTCTTAGAATGTCGTAAACATTTGATCGTTTTTTTCCCATAAAAAGCATATATGACCCCCCCCCATTTTAAAAAAAAAAAACAGAAAATTCCTTAGAATGTCGTAAATATTTGATCGTCTCAAAACTACATTTTTTTCCATAAAAAGTTTTTTATTTCAAATTTTTTAAATAAAAAATAAAAAGTTACGAAAATTATTTAAAAAAACACAATTTTGAATTTTTTAAGTCTTACAATAATTACTATAATCGGAATATTGATTGTTCAGATTATAGTGCTCAGATTTTCTATACACTTAAAATAAAAATAAAAAAACCTACAAAATCTTTGAGAATTTTCGAAGAACCCAAATGATATTGTGAGGGAAACCGTTTCAATTTTTTTAGATTTATTATTATATCAAATATATGTTGGATATTTTTTTGCCCATCAGATCTCCCATAAAAAAAAAAAATTTACTAAAAAAAATCCGGAAACAGTATTTCTTTACTTTTGCCTTGAAAAAAATCTTTAAAAATTTCTAAAGAAGTCTTACCAGATATTGTGTATATTTATAAACCACTCTCAGAAATCCCTGACTAATAATAAATCTTATAAGATTCCCGGAAAACAATCTTTTACTTTTCTTAAAATGGAAAAAAAAACCGCAAAACCCGCATACTTACACCATTGAAGTGGTGTTCCTTAGGCTGTGGGATCCTTCTTCTTTGTTGTTGTTGTTGGCTGGTGTTGTTTTTTTTTTCAATTGAAATTCAAACCCGTTTTGGACTGTATTCGAAATTTTCGCATTTTCTGGTATCTTCCAAAAACCTCCAAAACGCGCCCGTAGAAAGTTCGACCGAGCCGAGTCCAAAAATTTTTTTCAATATTTTATTTGATTTTTAATTTTTTTTGTGAATTTTATTCACCGTTAAGAACCATCACAAAATCAAATTTGAAAACCATAAAAAAATTTTGTTTTATTTGATTTGGATTTTATTTTTGTGTTTTGTTGTTTTTTTTTTTTTGTATTTACATTAATGCATTTTCCCATAAACACACTCTCACAACGCAAACACACACGCACACGCACACACCGACACTTTACACATGCAGCTTATATGCATATATACAGGGGAGGAGCAGAGGGGGTCAGGGGTTGCGGTACGGGGCAAAGTTTTTGCCTTTTTCAGATAATATTAATTTTTTTTTATTTCTTTGCGTGTGTGTTTTGGCGGCGTTTTGTTTTATCGCCCCGTCGTTATACACTTTAATTTTTTTTGTTTTTGCTTTTAATTTTTTTTTTTTTTTTGCTACAAATAACGCGCGCGCTAAACATACGCGCTGCGCGGAAACAACTTCACAGTTTGAAAATCCATTAAATACTGAGCGAGGCCAGTACTCATGGTGCGCTCTCTTGGCTCATTTTGAGCACCCACGAGAGAGCGCAAGAGAGAGAGAGAGAGGAAAAATCGATATGTATCGATGAAGAGCTATCGCTATCGTTATCTAGCTATCGGGGCGGGAGTTAAAGTGGCAGCTTTCGGCTTGTGTCTAGGGTGAGGCAAGGAAGAGTGCACTTAAATCAAAGCTACATTTGAAATAAGCTAGAAATAGCTAGAAAACTCAAGCATAAAGCTGGCAAAATTAATACCCTTGCAGACGGTAAATTAAAATTTTGTTTGCTGTTTGTAAGCGCTTAAAGTTAATTTATACTTGTTTCAGCTTTTAGGTGTGTGTCTCGGCTAAGCCGCGCAGTTAGTGCTAAATAATCCTGAATGAACCATAACGGAACCAGTTTTGCTTTTGGTATGAAGCTGGTGCTAAGGGCTGCTTCAGTTTGTTGTTGCGGCTGAAAAATAGAAAACATTTGCCAGAAATTTTGCAAATTTGTTTAAAATAAACACAATAAAATGGGCACAAAACGTCCCAACACTAGTGTGGTGTTGGCCCAAGAGGCAAAGCGTAGTAAAAATGATATTATGGCCTATACGAATAGGGATAAGGCTTTAATGGAATCGGTAAGCGTGGTGGAAAGAAGAAGAAGAGTCAGACCCCTTTAAAATGTTTAATATTTCTTTTGCCAGGGTGTACGACGTACCTCCAATCTACAGGCACCCATTATGCAGTTGGAGGGACATGAAGGAGAGATTTTTACCACAGAATTCCATCCAGATGGAGAACTCTACTCTCATCCGGCTTTGATCGACAGCTTTGTAAGTGTAGCCCGGCTTTTTAGGTTCCTTTATAATAACATCTTCCCATTCCTAGATATTTGGCAAGTCTATGATGACTGTGAGAATATTATGGCCATGTCGGGTCACACTGGCGCCGTTATGGAGGCTCACTTTAACCCCGATGGCTCGCACATCTTCACCTGCTCCACCGACAAAACCTTAGCCATTTGGGACATAGTAACAGGCCAACGTGTGCGTCGTCTCAAAGGCCATAACAACTTTGTCAACAGCTTGCAGGGTTCGCGACGTGGCCAACAGTTGATCTGCTCGGGTAGCGATGATCGCACCATCAAAATATGGGATGCACGCAAAAAGCATGCTGCTCACACCTTGGAGTCACCCTATCAGGTGACCTCAGTATGTTTTGGCGACACGGGCGAACAAGTCATTAGCGGCGGCATCGATAATGAACTCAAAATCTGGGATATACGCAAACAACAAGTACTGCATCATCTGCGTGGACACACCGACACCATTACGGGCATGTCACTCTCACCCGAGGGTGATTTCGTTTTGACCAATGCCATGGATAATACCTTACGTGTTTGGGATGTACGTCCATATGCGCCCGGCGAGCGTTGTGTCAAGGTTTTTCAAGGACATCAGCATAATTTCGAAAAGAATCTATTGCGTTGTGCCTGGTCGCCGGGTGGTGATAAGATCTCTGCTGGTTCGGCTGATCGTCATGTGTACATTTGGGATGTGAATACACGGAGGATTCTGTACAAGCTGCCCGGACATAATGGCAGTGTGAATGATGTGGATTTCAGTCCACGTGAACCGCTTGTACTCTCTGGCTCCAGCGATAAGACATTGTATTTGGGCGAGATTGAGGATTAGAGATTAAAAAAAAAAACAAGATTTTTAAAATAGTCGAAATGAACAATAATGAATCCAACTAATCATTGGACCGTAACCAAACCAAAAACCGCAGAGAGAAAACGGTTGGGCTCGGTTTATCGAAGAGTTTGACAAGGATATTTGTAGCCTCTTTTCCCCTCCCGATTTTTTCGATTGAATTGTGAGAGTTTTTTGTTATGTTAACGACATATTCTTCATTTGGTAGTATTGCTCCTCCTTAAGGAATGTATTTTCTTTCTTTTTATAATTATTTGCTATCATCATTTCGACCTGCTTCTTATGGAACCCATCTTAACTTTGTATAAATTTTTAAAGAAGTTCGGTTTCGGGTGTTCCCGTAGGGCATCTTTGAGCTCGGTTCGCGGACCGATTTCTGGAACCCCTGAATCCCAGATTCACTTGCACAAAATGAAAGACAAAGAAATGACGCTACGCTCATTCAGATTATGACGCTTCTCTCTTTTGATTAAATATTTCCGATTACCATCACATTCAATACCAGAGGTCGCAAAAAAAAAGAGCTAACATCTAACTCGTGTTTTTTAAATAAGCTTAGAATTCCGGGATTAGAAAATCGTCTACTTCTTCTTCTTCTCTTGGTTAGAAAATTCACATGAAATGCTGGTACACACATCTTTTCTAGACCTTGTACGAAATAGAAAGAGCAATCTTGAGGGTGTGTGCAAATGTATGTAACAGGCAGGAAGGATCTCCGACCTATAAAGTCGATATAGCCATGCCGTCTGTGCGTCCGTCGTCCGTATAAACGCTGAGATCTCAGAGATTGTAAATGAGGTTTGACGTGATGGAACATATCCTTCATATACTTGCAGGCAGATCAAGTTTAGTTTTAATTTTTGCCACGCCCCCCCCCCCCCCCCGCAATTTGAAAAAAACCCATATCTTCCACAATTTTGGAGTTAGGTTGTTCAAACCTTCTAGACATATATTCTACTGATCATTAATTATTGAGCCATCGTTTTCCGATCAGATAAATAATAGCAGAGTTGACACCCCCACAATTTGAAAAAATCTCATTATTCCCACAATTTTAAAGATAAATTGTTTAAACCTTTTAGGCATATATTTTAATCGTCATTACTTATCGATCCACCATACATCGTTTCCAAATCAGATGAACGATAGTCGAGTTATATACAAAACAAATAATTACGATGGGCAGCACTAGCCGATATCGTTTTGGGTAGCACTGACACAGTTTGTGTGACCCCACACCTAAAAGTTTTCATTTATGTACGATCTTTGACAGGTACAGAGTATATTACAGTCGGGTTCGGGTTCAGGTTTGAGTTGTCGGCTTTCAGTGGTACGGTTCCGGACCAGTTTGCAGTCTTTGTCATATCTACAAGGATAATATGTCAGAAGACATTTTACATAAAATTCGTGTCTGTTCAAGAAATCCCGATCTAGGAGGATATATGAGGAGATACATAATTGGGCTTTGCTCTTGATCGAAAACATATGCGATAGTTTATAAGTCAGGTTTGGAATGTCAGCGCCAAATCATAGAATGAATGAAGCATTTATTCGAGAATTGGAACGGAAACGGGAATACCCCTCTGAAATACCCAACAGAAGGAGGTCTACGATACATTAATGAAGGCAATTGATGATGGAAGTTCTGGTCAGTAATTTAAACCACTGTTCGTGCGAGATCCTACATTGGAGTTGAAGTTACTTCTTCCGGAATAGCAGTCACATTGTTAGAAGGATGCCGTTCGGCTCATTAAGCATTAAAATTGACATTAAGTCTTCAAACTAAGAAACAACTTTGCAATGGAAAAGTTTTAGTAGCAGCGGAAATTATCATATGGAGACAATGGCGCCTAAACATAACCGATCATTGAAAGATCTACGTAATAACTTCAGATGTTTTGAAGGCGCAATGGTTGTACTGTCTAGCAATATCCGTCAAACACTGCCAGTAATTTTAAGAACTGATGATTCCTCAGGTGAGGAAGTTCTCATTTCGAGGATTCCGATTAGAGACCTACATGGATATGTCTAAAACTGAATTTAAATATTACAGGAACTGAAACGGACATAAAAACACGATAAAAAGGGCCGTTTCGGTCCCTGTAACGGCCATTGGGTTCTTATGGGGCCCGGATTATAAAAAGCTGTTTGATGGTGTACCCAAATTTTAAACGTTCAAGTCATCTATGAGCTTATTTGATGAACTGTTGATGAGCAATCTTCGGAAACCCAGCCAGTGAACAAATTAAGTTGTTTCTGAAAGGTTTAGATATGCCCTCTATAGTTTAATTCGTAAATCCTTCATGACCTGATTTTTCATAAAATTGTTGATTTGTTTACATATAAAAGAAGAACAATAAAAGCGACATGAACAGAGAAGCATTAAAATTATAATTTTCGTCCTGTCCAGTGAAATACAAGACGATATAACCATGGAATCTTCCTGTTCAATTCTTCAATGTACAAAAAGAAATGTAGTTTAATGATGGATTACAAGCAATAGTTGTACAAGCCATACACATTTACCTTCTTATTTGGTTGGGTCATGGCGATCTAACTTTTCTGATGGAAAAACTTGCTGTTTGTTTGTTAAATTATAATAAGAATTTATTTGACATTCACAAATTACCAAACTGATAGATAAAAATCGATAATAAATGTATATCGATTGTACAAAAATCCTGGAAGTGGAAACGTTTGCTCACTTGAATTATACAACACTATGAAATGACAGATGACAGCTTATCTGAGCGCTCAGGTCAATACGAACCGGATCGATTTCACCTGATTTCCAGCTGAGCAGTCAGATGACAACTACAACTCAGTCGCCTTTTTTACACGGGCTGACATCAACTCAGACGAAAACTCAGCTGAGAAATCAGGTCGTAAAAGACAGCTTAAGATCAGTCACGAATTTTTTAAATTAACTGTTAAAATTTCTCAGAACTATGAAATAGGACAAGTTGGGTCTTTCTGCTGCCAAACCAGGTCCAAACTTAGATTAAAAAAGGACATAGAAAAACTTCTCTAGGGCAGCTATCTGAATTATTTGAAAGGTAAAAATTCTCGGAAATATTGTTTTATTGGTAATAAAAAATTTATTGGGAGAAAGGTAATATTGATGAAAAGATATGTGGGAGCAAAAAAAGGTTTACCCATGTTCAAATTTTACTAAAGATGATTTTGAATATATATTAAAAAATTAATAAGAAAAATTTCGCTGTAAAAATGTTTTTTTTAGTACAAATATAGATTTCAGATAAATGGTGTCGAATATATTTATAATTTATACATAATTGAGAAGTCCTTAGCAAAAAAACAAAGAAAAAACTATCACTGAATTGTAAGTTTAAGCTTTACATTTCTGAGTTTTCAAGAATTAGATTATAGTGTGATCGCCTCACACTTAGGAAATATGTAAATGTATGAGAATTGAAGATCTAACTATGAGAAATTTGGCAACGTTAATTTCTATCTATGTGTATCACAAATAAGTTTAGTTTTTTTATTGAAATAAATAAATTTTTTTTGTGTGGAAATTTGAATGCTTTAGGTTCTATATTATTGTTGTTCACACGGGCAACGCACTGGACGAGGCCGAGACGCTGCTCTTGAACAGCTGGCCAAAGAACTTCAGACCCGTGGCTCCACCCGGCACCATGCCCAAGACCATGAACAATAAGGCAATAATCTGTGCAACGGCAAACAATACCGTAAATGCTGTACTTTTGGCCACCAGGGCACAATACAGGGTCAACAGCAGGCAGGCGCTGTACGAAATGGAGCTAAGCAGTCGCGGCTTGGAGAACATTTGCTTGAGAAACGCCCCAAATCCGGATAGGAAACAAAAGCTTAATATAAAGAACAGACTGCCCAATGTGTAGAGCAAGGCAAATTTGCGTGCCTTGAGTATGAGCACGGGTATGTAGAATGTGGAGAGTGTCATACACAGACCGCCCATGCCCAGGCAAGCCACGAAGCCAACAATACGCTGCAAGCGTGACTGAAATAGAAAAGGGGGAGAAATATTAATAAGTTGCAGTTTAAAGAGCTTATCAGGCATACCAGCTTGGGACAGCACGAGTCCTGTGTGTCCTTCAACCAACTGTTAGCCTCCGGTGGCTCCGAATTGCGTGAGAATAATGCACCCAAACTGGGCACTTTCAACTGTGGTATCTTTACATTGAAATTTTTCTT
Organism: Lordiphosa mommai; assembly: GCA_018904225.1. Lineage (NCBI taxonomy): Eukaryota > Metazoa > Arthropoda > Insecta > Diptera > Drosophilidae > Lordiphosa > Lordiphosa mommai. Next base: position 249,657 of record JAEIFT010000354.1, on the reverse strand, counting down.
TTGGTCACTCTGGAGCAGCAAGTACTCGTCCAGATCCTGTTTTAAATTGCTCATTGAAAGTTTCTTGCGTGTCAAAAACAAAAAACACGGGAACAAAACAAAGCAATGAAAATAGTTGGGCCTATCGATAAGCGATAACTTTAAGTGGCAGCCCTTAGAACTGAAGAACTAGTCAATGCAGCGGTAATTTAAATGGAACTGATTTTTAGTAAATACTTTAAAACACACGTTTTTGTCCAAGACGCAAGCGACTGAACACAATCGGAAAATATACAAGCTGAAAAAATAATTATTTTCAGATATGAGTAATTAAATTTTAATTAAAAAAAAGCCAATCAGTGTCACTAAGCCTGTAAAAAACAAGTCGAGTCAAAACTTTGCGTCGTGTTAGTTACATGAAAAATAATTTGTTATATGTAAAATTTTTTGTTTACATGCCCGAAAATATTATTTTTACATTGCATAGTGAAATAATTTTTGTGCATTTTACGAACCCTAGAAATCAGGGTAAATACTTTAAAATATATAAATAACTAGCTTATACCCACGGCTTCGCTCGCACTTGTAAAAAGTAACCCAATGAGGAACCAACTTTAAGCAACGTGTTTTTCAATTATTGAAAATCCGTCTGCAAAGCCGGAAAATTGTCGGAAAGCTGATGTATGTGACTTTTTTAGAGCGAAGCTCTTTAACGGACGTTCGGCTGGGGGACTTAAACGAGAAAAGCTTTGTCTTTGATTTCTTTGCGTGAGATTATCTTTGTTTTTGTGTTTTTTTTTTCATTTGTGCTGATATTACATTGCATTGAATAAGATCAGGAATCTGGGATCTTGAAGCAGGGATCAGGGATCTGGGATATGTGAACTGGGATCTGGAATTCGGAATGTGGAATCAGGGATCTGGGATATGCGAACTGGGATCTGGAATTCGGGATGTGGAATCAGGGATCTAAGATCTGGAATCAGGGATCTGGGATTTAGAATCTTGTATTTGGGATCGGGGCTCTGGAATCAGGGATCTGGGATCAAGGATGTGGGATCAGGAATCTGGGAATCAGGCATCTGGGATCAGGCATCTGGGAACTGGGATCAGGCATCTGGGATCAAGGATGTGGGATCAGGGATCTGGGACAGGTACAGTATTTTGTGTGTTTCACGATACACACTCTTTTTTTGACCTTCTTTTGAACCTACATACCACAATAATAACAACTTAATCTTACAATTTGGAAAATCACCCTGCGAACTCGGAAAATGAGTTCTTAAAATAAACATGATAACAAATTCAATTTGTTCTAACCATTTTCTACCAGTTTTCCGGATTTTTTAAAAAAAATCCAGTTGGAAACATTTTGTTATGTAAAGGCTTTAGAAATCAATTTGGATCTGATCGGATAAAAGCCAAAAGAATTTCATGCAACAGTTTCCCGTCCATTTTCCGACTTTCGTGGAATATTTTCCCAAATTTGAAAGCGATGTATTTCTTATTTTTGTATATGAGCAGCTTGATATATGAGTTTGAAGCAAATCGAACTCATCATAAGTAAATACAATTTTTATAAAATTTCCTTATAGAGCTTGGGATTTTCCAAAACATGAAAAGGCGATGTTAATATTTTTGGAAAATTCAGTTAGTCCATATTTGTGTACGGGTTTTTTTTGGGGGATTTTCAAAAATGTGAAAATCGAGTTAATATTTTGTTATGTACAGCTTTGAAAAGAAGTTTAGAGCTAATCGGAAGAAAAACATAGTTTTATACAATAGTTTTTCGACCATTTTCCGGTAGGTTTTTCCAAAATGGAGAAGTCCTATTCATGAATTTGTAGTTTTGAAAACGAATTTGAAGATAATCGTTTGGAAAGTATACTTTCGACCATTAAACAGATTTTTAACCCATGGGGGTCGTAGTGGGTTAGTTTTCCGGAAACTGGTATGCAAAATGTAATTTTTTTTGGTAATACATAATATTTTCCGTTTTTTTAAGACTTTCTTCAGTTAGTAAAAGAACTAGTTCCTGAACAATTACTTGAACTACTGCAAAGGGTTACCAAACTTCGACCAGCCTTCCACAGCTGACTTGCATTTGGTTTTAATTTCTTTAATTTGTTAAACAATTTTCGGCTAAACATATACGAAATTATATAGAGAATCGATTCCCCCATTAATAGGCATCTACACGTGGTGGTTCGGCAAATAACTCATCCTTCTTGCGGTCTCCCATCAGCCATTGCTTATAACGTTCATTCCTCATGGCCTGCAAATGCATATTAATAATATAATTACAAAATAGATAATAATATTAATAAACTAACATGAAAACGCTTCAGTTGCTTCTGCATGCCCACACACTCCTGGAAATCGGCTATCAGATCGGCGCATTGCTTCTTGCCGCGCTCCAGGCCATAAGCCTCCAGACAGTCCATCATTTTCATTTCAAAAGTTCCGCATTTATCGTAGGTCTGATGATTGATCAGGCAGCCGGTTAAATCGGTGAGCGGCAGGCGCAGGAAGGGCGTCAGGGACATTGTTAGCTGGCTGCAAAAATTAATACAAAAAACTTTTCAAAGGTGACGTAACAATAACAATGCGGGCGTGCGGCTGGTTTTTGATGTTATATTGCAGTTGCGGCCGCTTATTTGGGTTTTGTTAAAGTTGATTTAGGCAACTAGAAAGTCTAAATTTGATTAAAATTTACCTTAAATTGCGTAAACTATGAAAAGAAAACAATATGTTGATATTCAGTGGTAACTAGAGATGGTTCAAGTTGTTACTTCCAGCTCATCTCTATTATCGATGAGGAGGGTAGCTGTTATTTATATCGATAGTTTATACTTGTCATGGGGCGGTCAACCTAAAAGTGGCGCCAAATTTAAAAAAAATAAACATAATAATATTAAGAATTGGTACATGTTGAAAATGGTAACAAGGGCTTAGCCATCTACATCTCTACATCTTATCTAAATGGTAAATATAAGATTTTTGTTTGTTTTTTGAATTGTCTTACAATTTTGCTATATTTTCTTAAAGAATTTTTTTAGATTATTAAATTGACAACATTTTATTAAGTTGATTACAAATTCATTATTATTTGCTATTTTTTGTAATTCTCCACATTCTTCATTTAGCCCAAAGCAAATGGACTCTTCCTGTTTGTTACGAGGTAATACCCACCTCTTGCGTTCTTATCAACATGATAACCCATAAGAGCCTGTGGAGCTTGCGACGTGCACCAACCAGACAAGTAATTGACCCAACTGGCACACTGACGACTTCGGAAACCTTTTTTCGTATAAATTGACTCCGCATAATAGCGAGGAGCACGCTCATGATTGCAACTACCCCAGTCCACGGGATTTTCTATCAAACAGCCCGGTTGGAAAGCACCACTATTAGGATAGAAGTCAACATGACCCATAGGAGCACCCATTCCACGTGCAAAAATATCGGTATGTATGACATCCACAAATTCTGCATCTCCTTTGTCCAGTACTTGTGCATGATTGGCCAAAATGAATAATGGTTTTGCAGGATCCAATCCGGTAATGTGTTTTAGTTTATTACTTAAGTAATTTGCAGTTTGGCCAGCCACTTGACCGCCCAGACTAAAACCAATGAGATGGATCAAGTCATTGTGGACAATCTTACGTTTAACCAGATTATTAATAAGCTGAGCCAGACACCGACTGACCAACGGTAGATTCGCTACCGCCTGTACATAACAAGGATGACGCACCAAAGGACCATAATCAATGGAGATTACATAGACATCTTCATGATCCAGCAGTACGGGACGTATAAACGAATTGGGTGCAAAATCCCGATGGCCTGTATAGCCATGAATAAGAATTTTTAGTGGACGTGGGGGCTGAAAATCCAAGGCATTGAGTTTAAGGGGATTCAATTTAAGAGGATTTTTCCGTGTAGAGCTGAAACGTGAAGAGATTAGGTGATTTCAATAATAAAAATAAACACTCTTGCAATTTTGAAAGAAGCTACCATTGATAACAAAAAAGTTTTTCTCACTAGAACTAGTTTTTTGACTAATCGTTCCTATGGCAGCTATATGATATAGTCATCCGATTTTGATAAATTTTTCCAGAATTGTGTGAATGCATATAAAACTAATATATACCACGATTGGTGACGCTACAATGGAAAACAAAAAATTTTTTCTCACTAGAACTATTTTTTGACCGACCGTTTATATGGCAGCTATATGCTATAGTCATCCGATTTTGATAAATTTTTCCAGAATTGTGTGGAAGCATATAAAACTAATATATACCACGATTGGTGACGCTACGATGGAAAACAAAAAGTTTTTCTCACTAGAACTAGTTTTTGGACCGATCGTTCCTATGGCAGCTATATGCTATAGTCATCCGATTTTGATAAATTTTTCCAGAATTGTGTGGAAGCATATAAAACTAATATATACCACGATTGGTGACGCTACGATGGAAAACAAAAAAGTTTTTCTCACTAGAACTAGTTTTTTGACCGATCGTTTCTATGGGAGCTATATGCTATAGTCATCCGATTTTGATAAATTTTTCCAAAATTGTGTGGAAGCATATAAAACTAATATATACCACGATTGGGGGTTATGATAAAATTTCAATAGAACTAGTTTTTGGACCGATCGTTCCTATGGCAGCTATATGTATAGTCATCCGATTTTGATAAATTTTTCCAGAATTGTGTGGAAGCATATAAAACTAATATATACCACGATTGGAAATACAAAAAAAAAAAGTTTTCTCACTAGAACTAGTTTTTTGACCGATCGTTCCTATGGCAGCTATATGATATAGTCATCCGATCCGGCCGATTCCGACAAATGTGCAGCCTATGTGTATTTTAAGACTTTTGGGAAAGTTTGGTCTAGATAGCTTTAAAACTAAGGAAGGAGATAGCTATATCGACTCAGCTCGCCATGCTGATCAAGAATATATATACTTTATGGGGTCGGAGATGCTTCCTTCTATGCGTTACAAACATCGTGACAATTTTAATATACCCTCTGCAAGGGTATAAAAAGGGCTGCAAACCGGTCCAAAACTAAACAACTCAGAAGTGGTTCTGTTCGGCGTAAATGGGTCCTTCGAGCCGGACCTTGAACCTGAACTTTTAGGTAAATATCTAAATATGCGGTTCTGATTCTAATTTTTAATCGATTCCGATTTGAATCCCTGCTTTTAAATAATGCCCCCGATTTAATAATTCAATTATTCTAGAAACCGATTCATTCTATTCAGAATTTGAGGGTTTTGCAGCCTTCTTCTAAATAACTTACTTGGTGTATAAATAGAATGTTACATTTTCATTAGGACATTCTCCATCGACCACAAAACAGGAGGGATCCCAAAAACCGAGCAGACGTTGGGCATTTGTGACATATACCAGAGCTAGAACCAGGAATCAGTTTCAATTTATTTGTAGAATTTTGTATACTTACCCAGCAATATGACTAGCAGCTTCATCATTTCAAGACTTCTTTGTTTAACTGTGGGCCATTCTATGAAAGTGACTGGTATTTAAGGTAAAACCTTATCACAGGCTACCATCCAACTAAGCACCCACAAATACAGGTGAAGTCAAAGCCAACAAATAACTGAGAGATAAACTTTATTTAAATAGAGACTCTTATATAAGTAATGAGTTGGTTATATTTTAAATTGTATTGCATTGCATCGGTCTGGTATATAGCTTGTTTACTATATGTATTCTAAGTCAGAATCTAACAATTCAATATAAATTCTTAAGATCTTCATTATTTTTTTCTGGTACTACAAATATTTTTGTGTAATTGAATGGTTTTTGTAAGTTAGGAAAATTGTCAAGTGACAATTTTTTTGAATGAGTAATTGTTATTGTTTTGGTTTTATGGCAATTGTGCAATTGTGTTGCAGCCAGAGTTATTTGTTTACATTTTATATGCACTGAAAAAAAGGAATATTAATAATTATATAATAATAAATAATAAATCAGATGACACCGAAAATATTATAACTAGGTGTTCAATTCTACGAGAAACAATATCTGCAAATGGAATAAGTATCTAAACATTCTCTAAGTACATATCTTCTACTAAGTACATAGTATAAAAAACGAGAGCCTAAGTTGAAGTTGGCCCTACTCGACTTCGATATACCCGTTACTCAGGGAAAGATTTATTTAAGAATATATTATTAAATCACAAAATGCCTAGCGTAATTATTTGATTTGCTTAGAACTCGACGATAGTTCATCTGATCGTGAAACGGTGTATGGCATATCGATAGGTAATGATGATTAAAATATCGGTCGAATATCGGTTCCTGTACGTACCGAATTGGGAATATCGGTTAAAGGTTACATTTCGGATTTCAGTTTATTTCGGTTTTCGGTTCCGATACGGTACTCAGACTTTTATTTCGGTATACCGATACGTACCGGTACAAGTATAATTTTTTTAATATTAAAATTTTTTAATTATTTCAAGATATCCAAAAAATTAATGGACTTAATATAACTAAAAAAAATTTTTCTTCGAATATGTCATTTAAAAACTTTTTTTTTTAAATATTACGATTTCTTTGCCTTTTTATTTTTGGACGAACAAAGTGGTATCCCTACACTCAGAAAAAAATATCTAGAATTATAGAATTCTCTATTCTTGTGTCGCCCAGACAAACTCGACTTAGGGCCATTTCTCATAAAGCTGACAAATATTTCTCTGTCGTATCTCCGTTATAAATAGAGATCTGTAGCGGTTTGGATAGATTTGAACCCATACTATAAGACTACGGTCCAATATAGCTCATAATACGCTAGTAAAATAAAAAGGGATATATCAGCTCTAAAAACACAAAAAATTGTGTATGATTGAAACAAAAATCTGCGTTAAGCTTGGTTCAACTTAAATTTAGCAAACATTTTTCGAGATATTCAAACAGAGTTTTGATTATAAGGGCGAAATCTTGTATCAAAGTCCAGAAACTTCATTTATTAAATATGTATTATAATTTATCTAGATATTTCAAGGGCGGATTTTTTTTAAGACTTAGAAATCCTTTACATTTAATTAGAAGGATAATATTTACCAAAGAAAAGTTTTTCCGCTTTTTAGAAATTGTTTTCTATATCTTATATACCTTAAAAAGCAATAGAATTTGGTATTCTTTAAGGGCGAATTTCTAAAATGTACGATTTTTTTCTAAGTGTATATATTGCTATTTTACCATTTGAAATATATATTTGTAATAATCATAAATCAATAAAATAAAAAATAAGAAACCGAAACAATACCGGTTTTAGCGTTTCGGTATGGTTCAGGTTTTTTCGGTTTCTATTATAACGGTTAACGGTTTTCGGTTCTCAAAAAATTTTAATATCGGTTCCGGTTTCGATACCGGTATCTGGCTTTAAAGGTTTGTTACGGTATTATTCCCTGGCTGAAAGTTTGTATTGAAACATTTTGTTTTGTATGTTAGTAAATGTTTAAAAAAAAATCCAATTGTCTTATAATTTTGTTTGGCAAATTGACATATTTTATTCAAAATTTCAAGTTAGTTTATAACAAATCTATTATCTTCCAGCTTATTGAGATTTTTGTTTATAAATTCGAAATTATTTTTGACAAGGTTTTAGCTATAATCCACATTCTTTATGTAGCCCAAAGCAAATGGACTCTTGCTCTTTGTTTTGAGGTAATACCTACCTCTTACGTTCTTATTAACATGATAACCCATTAGAGCCTGTGGAACTTCCGAGGGGCACAAACCAAAGGAGTAATCGAACCAACGGGAACACTGACGACTCCAGAATCCCGCTTTCGTATAAATTGACTCTGCATAGTAGCGAGGAGCACGCTCATGATTGCAACTACCCGAATCCCGGGGATTATCTTCCAGACAGCCCGGTTGGTAAGCACCACTATTAGGATAGAAGTCAACATGACCGATAGGAGCACCTATTCCACGTGCCAAAATATCGGTATGTATGACATCCACAAATTCTGCATCTCCTTTGTCCAGAACTTTTGAATGATTGGCCAAAATGAATAATGGTCTTGCAGGATCCAATCCGGTAATGTGTTTTAGTTTATTACTTAAGTAATTTGCAGTTTGGCCAGCCACTTGACCGCCCAGACTAAAACCAATGAGATGGATCAAGTCATTGTGGACTATCTGATGATCCACCAGATTATTAATAAGCTGAGCCAGACACCGACTGACCAACGGTAGATTCGCTACCGCCTGTACATAGCAAGGATGACGCACCAAAGGACCATAATCAATGGAGATTACATAGACATCTTCATGATCCAGCAGTACGGGACGTATAAACGAATTGGGTGCAAAATCCCGATCGCCTGTATAGCCATGAATAAGAATTTTAAGTGGGCGTGGGGGCTGAAAATCCGAGGCATTGAGCTTAAGGGGATTCAATGGAATAGGATTATTCCGTGTAGAGCTGAAATGTTAAAATATGTCAGTGAAGTATGTGGGTCCTTCGAGCCGGACCATGAACCAAAACTAGTTCTAATTTTTAATTGGTACCGGATTCGGGTTCTGATTTCATTCCCTGATTGGAAGTTATGCCCCCAGGGTTCGATCCGAAACTTTCAATAGTTCTTTTATTCTCATACTTACCTGGAGTATAACCAGAAAGTTACATATTTATTAGGACACTCTTCATTGGCCACAAAACAGGTAGGATCTCCTTGTTCCAGCAGACCTTGGGCATGTGTGTGATATACCAGAGCTAGTACCAAGATTCAGTTTCAATTTATTATCAGAACTTTGTAAACTTACCCAGCAATATGACCAGCAGCTTCATTTTGAGTTACTTTAACACAGGCTACAATCGAACTAACCTGAGAGATAAACTTTATTTAAATAGAGACTTTTATATAAATAATGAGTTGGTTATATTTACTGGAAAAATAAAACCATTTGAAGTTCCTCTTTCAAACTAGAAATTGTTACCCATGATGGAACAAATGCATTTGTTGCACCTAAATCGAATGTCTCCGATTTTTTTAAATATTTCTTTAATCAGGTATGAGAACTGCATGCTTTTAATTCATTTTAAACTTTTTATATTTTATTTAATAAAAGAAAAAACGAAATTAGATACCGACCCTTTCACTTATACATATATTAAGATGTTTTTGTTTATTTTATAAACAATTTCCAAAATTGCAAAAATAAAAAAAAAAACCCAAAAAAAGGGTATTGATATCTCAGGTACTGTTTATCGGACAAATCTCGGGTTAATTGTTATGAACAGAATTTCGTTGTGGCCATTAAAATTCTTAATTCAATAATTAGAGGGATTCCTGAAAGTGATTTGCTTTTGATTTGATTTTGATTTTGTCGAACAGCTGTTCACAGCTGCTCTAAAAGCAGTGTGAGAAAGTAGGGGGGGGCTAGTATTACATAAGAGGCTGACAAAAATTGGGTTTACACTTTATTTCGGCGTTTTGTGATTTATAACCTTTGTTTCTAGATTGCCAATTGTCAATCACCTGTTCACGAAATCAAAATCAAATCAGTGCGCAAAAAGGTCTTGTCAACTGTTTTGATTTGCTTTCACGCAAATCACTTTCAGGAATCCCTCTATCGTTTTTTTTATACTAAATAATATTATATGCGGGACGTAAATAACGATTATTTTTTATTTTTTTTTTTCAAAAAAATCATTTACTTGTAATCACTCTATGAGGGTGAAAAATAGACCAATCCCATTCCCAGATGGCTTATCTGTCCATTTGCACCATGATTTAGAAATCTTCGACTTTTTTTTGATAATTCTCAAAAATAACGATTAATTTTTAACATTATTTAAAAACTTAAAAAATAACGATAATTTTTTGAGCATATAAATAAAAATCTCAAATAATAGTTATTTATGGATTTTAGAATAAAACTCAAGACATATATCGATTATTTATGAATTAACAAAATAAAAATCAAAAATAAGAGTAATTGAAGGATATAGTAGATCTAGATAAATAGATATACTAGATCTTAGATTAGAAGGAAAAGACTTTAGTGTGGAAAATGCTCGCACAACTTAGTTAGTATAATATTATTAAAAGACCTTTCCAAAATTTTAAAACATTTTCGATGTATGATCTTTTGAACTATTTTCGAAGGAATTTATAACATCATTGATAGGTTTTATATTTGACATTGGTTCATTGCTTTTTATTGTTCTAATAAACTTCCCTTCTTTACAGTCAGTCGTAGTCATTTTATCCAGAATTTATTCCGTCTGAAAAATTACTAATTATTGTGAACCTTTTATTTTTGAATAAGTGGTTCGGTATGGGTTCAGGTTCGAGGAATAAAAAAATTTAGAAGGTTCGGTTTATGGTCCGGTTGTTTCTTAATGTTTCTTATTTAATGATAGCGTTTTCAAACACAGTAATTATGAATATAATTTGCTTTCACACAGTTCTGCAAAAATAAGTTAAGATCGGATGATTATATCTAATAGCTGTCATAGGATCGATAGGTCGGAAAATTTTTTGTTTCAATGATAACGTTCTTTAACTCAGGAGTTATGAATATTATTTTTTTTAATCAGTACCAACAAATTTGGTTAAGATCGGATGACTATATCCTAAAGCTGACATAGGACCGATCGGTCGGAAAATGGGTCTTAGTGAGAATAACTTTTTTGTGTTCTATGACCGCGTTTCTAAACTCAGGAATAATGAATATTATATGCTTTCAAACAGATTTGCTAAATTGGAGAGGTATCGGAAGGCTATCACCTATACCTTCTATAGAACCAATCGTTCGGAAAATGAGAACTGAAAAACTTATTTGTTTTTGACGGTAGCGTGATCAAATTCATCATCTAAATATATCCTCTAGTCAACAATTGGTATTGAATTGGTTCGGTTACCAAATTGTTGATTTTTTTTTCTAAGATTATAAAAATTGGTAAAAAAAGGTAAATTTATTAATGCCTTTCACAATTTTAAATATTTTTTTTTGTTAAAAATTTTTTTTAGAAAAATATTAAACTTATTTGACCTAATATCACAAGATTAACTTATTTTAAAGACACCTCAAGTGGCTCATCCTCTGCGAGTTCATCCCACACTAGTTGTTTTTCCAGTTCATTTAACTGCCAGCTTACATCCTTATCATCCTCTAGATCCAGTTCAAGGAATGCTTCCTGCAACTGGGGCTCATAGTCATGATCAATTTCATTGTGTTCCTTATCTAATTTGAACTTGGCAAGAAGTTTGCTATTATCCACATTCTCCATTTTGCCCAAAGCATATGGACTCTCGCTGCCTGTTTCAAGAAAATACGAACCTTTCACATCCAACTCAACATGATAACCCATAAGAGCCTGTGGAGCTTGAGTCGAGCACAAACCAAAGAGATGAACCAACCAACTGGAACACTGGCGACCCCAGAAACCCACCGTAGAATTAATTGACTCAGCATAGAAGCGCGGAGCACGCTCATGATTACAACTACCCGGATCATTGGGATTCTCATCCATGCAACCCGGTTGGAGGGGTCCAAAATTGGGATAAAAGTCCACATGGCCCATCGAACGCAACATTCCACGTCCCAAAGTATCCGTATGTATAACATCTACAAATTCAGCATCTCCGGCATCAAGGCGTCTGGTGTCACTACCCAATATGAATAATGGCTTGGCAGGATCCAATCCGGTAATGCGCTTAAGTTTACGTTTCAAATAATTTGTAGTTTGTCCAGCCACTTGGCCGCCCAGACTGAAACCTATCATATGGATCAAGTCATTCTGGACTATGCCACGATCTACCAGATTATTGATGAGCTGAGCCAGACACCGACTGACCAAAGGCAGATTCTGCACCGCCTGTACATAACAAGGATAACGCACTAGAGGACCATAATCAATGGAGATTACATAGACATCTTCATGATCCAGCAGAACAGGACGTATAAACGAATTGGGTGCAAAATCACGATAGCCTGTATAGCCATGTATTAAAATTTTAAGTGGACGTGGAGGCTGAAAATCCCAGGGATTAAGATCCAGAGGATTGAGTAAAATAGGATTATCCCGTGTGGAGCTAAAAATTAAAAAAAGAAGTCAGTGGGAAGATAAGCTCATATATTGATTAAAAACTTACTTGGAGTACAGCCAAAAGGTTACATTTTCATTGGGACATTCACCCTTGACCACAAAGCAGGCAGGATCGAATAGACCCACCAATGGATTGCCGTTAGTCAAATATATCAGAGCTGGATTAAGGATTTCAGTTTCAGTTTATTCTTTGATATTTTTTAAAGACTTACCCAGCAATGCGACCAACAGTTTCATCGCTGCCAAACTTGTCAATCCAACTGTAAGTCATCAAACGAAAGTGCTTGCTATTTAAAGTCAGAACTTATCAATGGCTTTAATCAAACTAACGCATAAGCACCCACACACACAGACACAAACACATAGAGGCGAAGTCAAAGCCACCAGCAGCTGTTAATTGCCCAAAAAAAATTTAATTGAATTAGTGTCAAAATAAGAACGAAAGTTTGCATTGAATATTTGAAATACGGCAACATCAATGCCTCGAATAAAAAAAAACAAATATATATTATAAATTTATTACACTGGAGAAAGTTCTTGGGAATTGACTTAGAGTACGAGATATAATTAATGGTTAGTAAATAAGTGAAGCTTACTTGAACTTATATGAACCATTAGTTTCACAATGGTCGTCTTATGACTTAATTTCGTTCCTATAAAATTCTTTTAAGGATTGGTGCAAAATATTGAAGAATCGATGCAATATTTCTATCCAAAATAAAAATTATGTAACATATTTAACATAACTTTCAATGACATAACCAATAAGGAAAGCTAGATGATGAAGACTGACAACTTACTTTATCGATTAGAATCATGGAATAGGCAAAAAATTTATGAACTCCTCTAGAATATAGAAAAATCTCGATGATAACGTTTGAAGAAGTTATTTTAATGCCAAATTCGATAGTACTCAGATAATGTGGATTTTCAAATCAAGTTGCAGTCTTATATACCTAAATAGATTACACAATCGAAACTGTTCCATATGTAACAAGAATGAAGTAGAAACCATAGAAACAGAAAATGTTTTAAATGGAGTGGATGATACTGATTGGAAAAAAATTTATTTTGTTCGTTACTGATGATCTTAAGTTTAGGAATCTAATTAAAAATAAATTTATGTAATCATCTTTTCCGAAAGACGGCCAAGCAGGTCAATGTCGTAATCTTATAAGAAATACAAGAATCATCGATCTATCTATCTATCAAAACTTCATACAAATATGGAAGCTTTATAAAAGCATTTAGCTTTTAAAGTTGTTCTAAAGTGTATCTATTCATATGAATAATTGTGGCGTACAAAATTTTTTTCTCATCTGAGTATAGGCCTTAAGACTGAGACATTCTTTGCATTTAATTAGAGCGTATTCCTTCAGCTTGCATATTTCAAGAAACAGCCTTTCTTAACCATGTATACTTAAAAGTATTTAGGGTATTCACTAGCTCTGTCTTAAGTCTTAAATATCAATTTTTAAACTTCAAAAGTTTAAGACACAACAACAAAATACTTGAAAAAAATGTAAGACTTTGAATATGCCCTGGGGTATGTGTCTTAAAATCTCAAATGTTAAAATGGTGTAAAATAATCGAAAATTTGATAAAAGTGTCAAAAACATTTGTTTTGTCAAAACAATTAAGACGTCAAATCAGAAAGGGTCGTTCACTAGCTTTTATGTCTTAAATTTAAGATTTAAGACTTAAGACAGAGCTAGTGAATACCCTAATTATTATTATATTTAACATTTCTTACATTTCTTAAAATAAATTGATTCGTAAATTTGTTTGTTTTTAAGGTTGAACATTATATTACACATTTATTGATATTTCAGTTAACTTAAATATTACATGAACCAATTTGAACAATCTTAACTAATTCTTAAAAAACTTTATAGTTGATTATTATATTCTAATCAACTTTTATCTGGAGGCTGCCAACAATCATTTGATAAATATCAATAAAGGTTACGAAAATCCATTATAGAAATTTTTATTCTTTTTATTACAAATATTTTAGTTAGGGTGTTCTACAGCGACTGAAGCAAATGGAAGTCTGATAAATCAAATCAATAAGACGGAGTACTATCGAGATAGGATTTTACCACTTTCGGCTTGTAACTGCAATGAAATGGTTTGTTAAGTCATGCCTAAAGTTGTCGCAAGTTCTTCTAGGGTTTGGCAAGGGTCTTCGTCCAAAATTGCATTCAATTCGATGTTCACAAAGATTGGAGACCTTCCTTGCGCTCCAGTACTCAGAGGTTGAAATTAATGGACCAAGCTCTCCGTAAGCACAAAAGCTGACATAAATAATTTGAAGCTTCAACCTAAGGACACTAATAGCCCTTCATATGTTTCACATATCAATCACACAAGCGTTCAAGGCAAATAAGAATAAATCAATCTTCTTATTAAAAACCCTTTCCTTAAAAAATTTGTTATTTACACTTTGAAGAAATAACTCATACGGTCTGTTTTCCATGTCCAGCAAGCAGATTCATAGGCCATTAATGCAACATTGCACAAATACAACAACCTTAAGCTACGGTTTGCTGTGCGTGTTGTGTTCGTGTGAGCGTTATGCGTTACTTTTAATTTTGGCTATACGAAAACCTTTCGTACCGAATTAAAAATAAATTAAGCCTTTTCCATTTTTTAATTATGAGTTTACTTGAAGTTGAATTGTTTCATTGATTGATTTAAATTTAAATTTTATTTTATTATTATTTTTTTAAATTTATTTAATCCATAAAACAATCTTGTTAACATATCCATAATTACTTTAGATAATAAAAATTGTATTGATGGTGTATTTAGCTAAATCTCTTTTCAAAATACGAGAGATTTCAAACCAACCGAAAGAGATTTTCAGGACACTAAGAATTGGTTTTGGGTTGGAATTTGGTTAGAAGAGAATTCCGTAACTCCTCTGTATTAATAGTGGTAAAACTTATTTGCCCTTGCCTACTTATACTTAAACACTCATGTGTTCTACAAATAGCTTCCGACCCAAAAGAACCCAATTCCCATACAATTTGGGTCGTTTTTTTAAATTTTTTTTAAACTCTTTTACGTTCAAGAGCACAAACCTTTCAATCATGGTAACTAATTTCAATGTCTATTTCTAATGTCAAACGCAAATCCACCCGCATCTAGCATGGAACACCCATTGACCTTGGCACACTGTTTATTCTGAACCTTGACTCTTGTATAACTTTATGTTTTTCGTTTAACTAGGGGCCCCCATTTTTAGTTTTATTTCCAATGTCAAATCAAGCAAATTTAATAGATGTTGTGTTATATGCATAGAGCATAGCCATTTAGACTTTAGAAATGTGCGAATATCGAACTAAGTTAATACCTGTACTTCTTCTGCTCTGGCCATATGGGGTATATAGCCAGGCGCAGACCGAATTGCGTGGTTTACTACCCGAACAGTGCGTTTTTGCTGAGCAAAAGTGTCCTAATACTCATATAAGCTTTTGGCTGTACACCAAGTAAGTAAAATGAGTGCTAAGCTCACTTATTAAAAGGAATTTAAATTTGATATTTCGCTGTAGTAAAACTCGTAATGAACCCATTCAAGTGGATCCTTTGAATCCTTCACCGCACCTTTTCGAACCGCATTTACCTCTGAAAATACTCATACATGGTTTCATAGGAAATCGTAGTCTTACGCCCAATTTGGAAGTACGTGATGTGCTCTTGCAGAACCAAGCCGTTAATGTAATTTCCGTGGATTATGGTGATCTGGTGCGTTTTCCCTGCTATTATCCTTGGAGTGTGTACAATGCACCCATAGTGGCCAAGTGTTTGGCTCAATTGATAAACAATCTATGGACTGCGGGTATATATAAACGTGAAGAGATACATTTGATTGGTTTCAGCCTGGGAGCTCAGGTGGCTGGCTTAACGGCGAATTATGTGAACGAACCTTTGGCCAGGATAACTGGACTGGATCCAGCTGGTCCTGGATTTATGAGTAATCTGCCGGAGCAAAAACTTGATCGCCATGATGCAGATTTTGTGGATGTCATACACTCTGATCCATTTTTCTTCTCGATGCTGCCACCCATGGGACATGCCGATTTCTATCCAAATTTGGATCTATTTAATCAACGTGGTTGTTCGTACTTTACCGAATGGCGTTTCTATAATTGCAATCATTACCGGGCGGCCATTTACTATGGTGAATCCATAATGACGAAACGAGGATTTTGGGGTCAACAATGCGGCGGATGGTTGAACTTTTTTACCCAGCGATGTGGTCAATACTCAAATATGCCCAATATGCCAATGGGTTACTTTGTCCCAGAGAAGTATGGATTTTTATAATTTTAGGTATCCTATTGGTGTTTGCTAAGTCAATTTTTGTAGGCATCTTTAGGAAAAGAGTTTTTTTTGAGTTTGGGCAAAAACTGCTTTCCAATACAAATGATATATGAGCTAAACTGTACGAGAGCTTTCTGTTACTACTTTTAAGGAAAATCTGTTCCAATTAGCTACGCCCTTGCATAGTATGAAATATGGATTCTTCTCGTATTTTTTAAGTATCGAGAAGGCAATACCGCTATGGATTAAGTTTACCAGACAGTCCAGAACATCAAAGAATGGTTTTCCCAGGTTCTGGGTGCGTTTCCTAAGAAGTCCCGGGCAGTCGCATAGTAGGTGTTGGATACTCTCTATCTCCTCCTCATTTCTACAGCTACGGCAGAAGTCGTTATAAAGTAAATGCATTCTAAAGTCCTTATGACCTATGCAGTATATTCAGTGTCCCCTTCATACTCCTATCATGATCCTAATCCTGTTCCTGCTAAAGTGTAGGAATTGGGAAGTTCATATGGGCGAGTAACTTGGTCAGAGGGATAGGGAGATGTGACAGCAAGGTACCGAACCAAAAATCGCAAAATAAAACAGTTCATTCAGTACGTATGTAAGACGAATTTGATGGAATAAAAGCACCCACACCCACATAAAGAAAGATATGCTAGCTAATTAACCGGCGTCGCAAGGGTTCTATAAATCATTTTAATAATTTTCTTCAACAAAATTCTAAAATATTTTCCGAACATCACAACAGTTTTCAGCCACGGTTGGCTATTTTAGAAAACGTTTTAAGAAAGTTGATAATCAGCTTAGGACCCTTTCGAATCCAGTTTGAATCAGTTTGAAACGGGATTTAAGGCCTATACTCAGATGAGATAAAAATGTATTTTTTCACAATACTTCATATAAATAGAAACACTTTCAAGCATCTTTGAAAGCTTAATACTATTGAATAGTCCTTATTTATAGAAATATTGTAAAAACTGAATTTATCTCATCTGAACTTCCCTGGAAAATATCAGGCTACAAACCCAATTAATTGTTCACATCTAAAATGCTTCCCAGCCAATTAGTTAAAGCTTTTAATGATTATCCCCAAACTATTCCCAATACTTCGACTTCAGTCAAAAAAAACCTCAAATACCTAAAACTTCTAAAAGTTTATTAAGTATATCTAAATTTCCGGCAATCTCTATTACATTCTAGAGCTTTCTAGAAATTTCCTGCAACAGTAAATTAAATGACTATTCTTACGTTATTGGATATTTTTCTTGTTGTTGTAGAGTTTTCTAGAAATTTCTGCACCAGATTATTAAAAAAAACTTTCTAAAATGTTCAACAAAATCCCAAAATGGTATTTTTAAATACCAAACTTTTATGTTAATTTGTATAACATTCTAGAGTTTTGTATCAATTTCTACATTAGTTGATTTAAACTTTCTGAAATTTTCTACAAAAATCCGGAAACTTCAAGATAGTTCTATTAAAATTTATATTATATTGTAAAGATTTCTAGAAATTTCAACAGCATATTTTTATAAAATGGTTAAAGATGAATCAAAATCGGGAAATATTTAATTTTATTTTACTAAAATACACACGAAATTTCCCCGCGTCACTTTGGCCCTAAAAATTTTATTGATATATTTCATTCACTTAAAAATGTTATGATTTGGATCCAGTTTTGCACCTGGAAAATTCTAACTCCATATTTTTCAACCTTCACTTAAAATGTTAAGAATGAATGAATGGTTCGAATCCAGGTTTGAACTGGGAAAATATCTTCCAGCATTTTACCAAGCTGCACACCAAATTTCAAACTGGTTCGAAATCAGTCTTGAATCAGCAAAATACCTAACTCCATATTACCAACATATACATGAAACTTCAAGTTCATAACTTGAATAAATTCTGAAATATGGCTCTGAACCTTTTTTGAATCAGTAATTTAAACTGGCAACCCGTTTTGAACCAGTAATACATCCTACTTCATATAGGGTAGGCCATCTGATAATTCTATAACATTCGAAGGCGCTGACAGATCTACTTATGTCATACCGCTTTGGAAGCGTCATTCAAAGACAATTTATCCAAAAGAACGCGCTACAATTTTCCAGCCACGACAACCGACAATGGTAAGCGCTTTAAGCCATGATAACGGAATTCGTGAAAATGACTTGGATAACATCTGGTTTCAACAGGACGAGGCTATTTGCCATACAGCTAAAGCAACAATCAATTTATTAAGATCATCGTTCCCCGGGCGATTGATATTGAATAGTGCTGATTTTGACTGGCCACCGAAATCATTAGATTTGACACGACCAGACTTCTATTTGTGGGGTCATTTTAAATCCAAGGTATACGCTGATACCATAGACCAATTGAAAGCCAACATTCGACAGGAACATTAGCTAAAGTCATAAAAAATAACACAATTGAGAAGTCATTTTAAATGTGAAGCTGAACAATTTCATCGCGTTCGATTGGAGTGTATTTTTCCATGATATAAATTATCTTCGAATGACGCTTCCAACCAATTTTAAATTCATATCTCAATTAATATGGCTCTGAATCACTTTGGAATTTGGTTCGGAACCTTTCTTAAACCAGTAAAAAATTAGCACTCCATATAAATGGGCTACATAGAAGATTCCATAAAGGACAATTAGACATACATACATTCACTTTTACCTAATATGGTGTGTCTATGCTCCAGTGTTGGTAAATCTAAAAGTATTAGCCCAGATATGAAGGGAGGGAGTCTCAATAATGCGATTCCAACGCAGATTTAATACGAGCACAAAGGTTAATTCATATTGTTTCGAACACAAGAAATAAATTTGGGTATCGACCTCACAAGTAATGTACATAAAAGCTTAAGGATCATTAAACTTTTAGAAAATCCCTAAGATATGTATCAAACATGGATTCCTAATCCTTGCAGTCAGATCAAGATTATTTTCAATATTTTTAATGCCCCCTGCCCTTCAAAATTTGAAAATATCCTCATATCTCTCACAATTTAATCGGCAAATATTAAAGCCCTTAGATAAATGTATATAGTAATCAGCACTACGTATTATTAAGTGCAAAAAATTGGCTTAGGAAACACCTTAAAATATAAAATAAACATTGTACATTACAGTTGCTTCTCTCCTCTTGTCTCCTTTTCCAGTGCCTCGGGTTCATACTTTCTTATTACCAACGAAGAATCACCATTTGCCAAGGGACCTTTTGTTGATGTAGAAATGGATGTAGTTGAATATAAATAAAACCGTTAAAAAATACTAAAAAAAACAAAAATAAAAAGCTTTCATTTCCAAAAAAAAAAAGATAGATCGAGAGAGAGAGAGCTTTTTTTCAACTTAAAAACGAAAGACTTAAGACACGAACTCGAGCGTTCAGTTGCTTGCCAGCGCTTAATCGTAACGCACGTGTGTAAATAACTCGACTTGGTGAAAGCAAAAGAGTTTGGCTCTAGCTTTTGGCAGACCGCGCGTGCCGCCCGCAAAAAAAAAAATATCAAAAGCATAAAAAAATATATATTGAATCAATTTTTTTTCTTGAGACAGCCGGAATTATGTCTCGACCGCATCGTCATCTTGTTGTGCATTGAAAACGAAATCGAGTCCAATGACCAGCTCTTAAGCTGGTGTCTAAGCAAAGAAAAAAAAAAAGAGAAGAAATATTTCAGCGATTTTTGGTTTTCTTATCCAGTCAACATAGACCTTGACCCATGGTCTACAAATAATATACAAAATTGTTTAGTTATATAATTTTATAATTTATTTTTTTGTGATTCAACAAAAATAACAAAACAATTGGCTAAACGAAGTGTAAAACATGTTGTTGAACCTGCTGCAATTGCTGGGATTAAGTATTTTCTTCGCCTGCTGCGATTATGCCGGTTCGTATGTTTAAAGTTGTGCTAAAAAGAAACTGACAAGACAAAAAATTAAGTTAAACTTTTACTTTCGCCCTGGCTGGTTGGCACCTTTATTTTTGGCCATGCTTGAATGGTTTTTTTCTTTCCTTTCTTTTGAAGTTTATGATTGCTGCTCTTGTTTAAGGCGCGGCAGCTGCTGTTGACATTTGAAATTTGCGTCCACTGCATAAATAGCAAGCAGACATTTTTCATAATTAGTTGCACAATTTCCGACCTTGCTTTAAATATTTTTTAAAAAATTTCAAGAGTCACTTAAACAAATCAGCAACAAAAATAAAAAATAAACGTTTTAATGTTTTTTTATGCATATTTTGGGCTCATCCATTTATATAAATTTTCGCCTTGTCATTGGAATTTTGTAATTAAACCATATTTTGTATTCGCTACTGCTAACCCAGTTAATTAATTGGCATAGCTACCGTTGAACTGCATTCAGTTTTAATTGCTCAGTTTTTAATATGTGTATTTTAATGTTGATTAAGCCTCATAATCCGAGGCGCCCTTGCACCCTTGACACTCTTTATTATGTATTTGTTTCTCACCGATGTTGCAATTGCCGGACGGAGGTGTCATCAACAAAAATATAAATAGTTGCTGCCTCTCTCGTAATGATTATACTTTAGGAGACTGGCCAATGGGGCGTATGCGCTTGGCAAGAGTGCGTGTCATTGCCAAACACTTGGAAACAGGCACAAGGGACTGAGACTCGGAGAGGGCAAAGTCAAGTACTGAAAGGTTATGGAAATGCAATTGACGGACAGTCTGAAGGCAAACAAACGTAGACATGAAATGTTTTAGGATAAGTTAAAATTTATTTTGATTTTTTTTTGGAAATTTGGTTAATTGATAACTTTTATATTTACTGACAAATCTGCATTGATGGATGCTAATCAAGAAAGTTCTTAAACTATTTGCATGTGTAACTGAAGTTTTAAAACAGTTCGAGTTAAAAAAATGAAGAAAAAAATGAAAATGAAAAGAATTATTTGCCCCAATTTAAACCTGGTCATGACAAATCTATTCGATAAAGGGATCTATATAAAATTGAACACCTTGTTGGTTGCTTCAAAGTCCTTAGTAGGCCATTTTAAGCATTCTGAACCTAACAGTAAACTGACCAAATCTCTTAGACGGGATTTACACCATGAAGCAAACTTCATGAAGTTTTCTTAGTAGGCGAGAGATTTGAATATATTTATTAACTATTCGTTTAAATGGTCTGAAAGATTTCCTCTTAATTCCACTCCTACTAAGAAAACTTCATGAAGTTTGCTTCATGGTGTAAATCCTGACTTAGTCAGCACGTAAAAACAAGATGGAACCTTGATTTCACCATGCTTGATAGTATTTTCGTTTCCTTCACTGAAGTTGAGACTCTTCTAGTGGAATGAACTGATAACATTTTTAAATAAATTGTAATCTTTTTGGTCATGTTTAAGCAATTTTCTAAAAGCTTGAGCTCTGACAAGGATGCATGAATACGCTTTGTGGTACATAAAACTATTAAATCATTGATCAAAAATTATTTAAAAATATAAAAAGATTTGTAAAATGCTTTAAAAAGTTGTGAAAAATATGTTCACTATGTATTAAACCTCTTTTCAAAGAGTTGAGTTTTTTGTTCGCAGAAACTCAGAATGATGTTTATGTAAAAGTAAGATCAATGTTGGAATTTATTAACGGTTTCGAGGGTCAAATAAGTAACAGAAAATAAAAAAGGGTTCGCACGGTTTGACGCATGAGACATGTCATTCTAGTAGGCCCTTTTATTGTCTTGTTTTGCATTGTGAATAGCTTGTCATTTGACATTCAAAACCATTCAACATATGGGGTTACTAGATTATCATGTCTCACTTCGAACAAGGAGAACCCAGCCTAACTCTTCTGTTAAAGATATTTCTGATCGTTTCTCAGATTTTATTGAAGATTTATCAGATAAAGAAGATGAAATAACTCTTGAAATAAGTTATGTTCACTATAAAAATCAAGTATCTTTTTTTGTCGTTTTGGAAAGACTGTACTGAGCCGACTAATGCTAAAAACTAGCACGGCAAGTATGTTATCTGTTCAGGATTGTGTAATTAACGACTCCTTCAGCTCTTCTGTTACTGTGGTGTGAGGTTTTATTACCTATATGTAGGTTACAAAAATTAAACTTAAATATTAACAAAAATTTTCGGCACTCACGCTCTATTTCCTTATAGCTTAAATAATAAATTCAAATTCAAACTCCTTTACTTCAAAGTATTTAATGTGCCAACTTTTTCAGCAACTAGTGAGAGAGCGATTTCTACCTCCAGTAGAATTTTAAAAGAATTATCTGCTCGAAAGAAAAAAAATTTTTGTCTGAATCAAAAATTTTCTGGATTCGGGAAGGGCGGAACAATTTTAACACTCCCGGGATTGTGAGGGAAGGGACAGAAAATTTCTGGTTCGGGATGGGCGGGGCGGGATGGAATTTTCTGTCCCGCGTCCATCTCTTATCTACATAATTCTGGAAAGCCGTGAAAAGGTAAGGTTAGAGCACTGGTTGATAATGGCGTCCAAACGTCATCAGTCAAAGTGAAAAGTTTTCAGTATTCTCTGCCATTTCATCATGGAAAAACTCACAAACGAGCAAAGATTGCAAATTGTTAAAATTTATTATCAATATTCGTGCCCTGTGAAAAGTGAAATGTCCATTCGTCGCCGTTCTCAGCAATTGGGCATGTGCTACTCAACCACATGGAAATTTTTACGTGTCGATTTGGGTTTGAAGCCGAATGATCAACCACAACGTCTAATTTTTGGTTAATGGGCCTTAGAACAGCTCCACGAAAATCCGCTGTGTTCAGGAAAATTGCGCCTTCCGAATGGACCAATAAAAATGTTGAATATATTATGCAAATCGAGTGTTTTAATCGATTTTATCGAGAAAAATTTATATAAATATAAATTGTCTGTTGGCTTGGTCAACCAATGAATAACAGAAAGTGGCGCCATTTATTGGTCAGCTTGGAAAATCTCTCAACTTGCCTTGTTCTAAGCAAAAATACAATTTGTAAAAAAATCAGGAAATCCTTGGTTACATAAATTAACGAAAGTGCAAGGCTCTGCCTTTACATGATAAAAGTTAGCTTTGTGAAGATCATAATTATCTTTATATTTAAATTTAAAATGGCATATTTTTCTGAGTGTACTGCAGCTTATAAAAATCATAATCAACTACCTGTCATTTATATCCTCTTCGGTAATTTCCATTGATTATTTGGCCAAGGTATAAGCGTCAAAATTTTCGGCAAACATTTCACAACCAGAACTAGTTACATGTGCCACAAAAAACACAGCACGCCCCCAAGTCACTGGCTTCCACCTGAGCTCACCTCGTGTGTAAGACACCGGCATTGTGCATTGAATTTTTATAGCCAAATTAACAAAAATAGTAAAAAACAAGTAAGAGTGTTTTAGACCAGTGACTCGACTACAAAATACCCTGCACCATTGATTTATTATAATTTCAATCATTTAATAAAATGTATACTAACACTTATAGACCCTAAGAACTAATCAAAATTCTTCTGCCTATTGCACACATTTGCATAAAGTTCAAGCTACCCTTTTTACCCATTTTTAATTGGTACAGGGTATAACAAAAAAACCCGAAACTATTGAGAATCGGCCTTCAGTCTAAGTGGCAATTGGCACACTTGTTGTATGTTAGATGATAACTCAGCTACCTGGTTGGGTAATTCCAACCGGTCTCTAAGACTTTTTGATTGAGTTTTTTAAAAAAGCAACTTATTTAATCATTGGAAAATCGAGGCCTTTTAGGGTAACCAATGATGAAAAATGCAATTCACCTCATGGCACAGTGAACAAGTCACAACCGCAACTTGAGTGGCAATTGGCGTTTTGTTACCATTTCTTCTTCTGCTAACAACATGTTGTTGTTGTTGTTGTCATAAATGATAGACAGACAAGACAGTTGGACAAATTAAGCATGCAACATGCGATTGTTTTACACAATTCACAAAAAAGAGACCTCAGCATAATTCGACTAAGACGGTCAACCCACTACTCGTCTACCTCATCCTCCTCCCACTCTTCAATTAGCAATGGGCAGTGGTCGTGGTCATGCCTCAATTGCAGCCAAGTTGTTGGTTTTTTTTGTATTTGTTTTTCACAATCGCTTATCTCAGCGTAGTGGCTTATGTAAGCCAACTACGAGTCTGGCTCTGGTTTCTTTTAAACATTACGCATGCCAATTTAATGTCGTTTTTTTTTATATTTTGTTTGTTTTCGGAAAAATTTTCATAAACATAATATTGCAATTCGTGGCCGGAAAAGTCATCGAAAGTAACACAAATTGTTGCAACTCCAAAAAAAAGGAAATGGGGGCCAAATGCGGAAGAAACAGAGTCGACAGAAATGCTCGTTCGTTTAAGTGAAAGACGGTTTGGTTTTTGGCCCAATGCATTGTTGTTGTTGTTTTTGTTTTACTCTCTCCTCCTCCTACTGCGCCACCCTTTCTCTATTAACCGACTGTGATACTTGCGCTTTGTTTTCCTACTCAAATTCGTACTTAAATATGTTTGTTTTTTGGGGATTTGTGTTGTGGTTTTCTCGAAAATTGTTAGCCATGAGTCATGGGCATTGTTTTTCTTTATTTGTTTGTTTGTGGTTTATTGTTTTTATTGGCCAATTGATTTGAACTCGATATAGAGATTTTTATGTCATCAGATCAAATTATTTAACCTCAAGTAGGTTTAACCTCAAGTAGTTACACAACATATCTTAAGATCGGCAAGCCCTTTACAATATGTGCAATAAAGCAAGGTTTAAGAATACTCAAACATTATAAGAGTCAGAATCAATTTTTATCATTTGTATTTGTAACACATTCGCTTACGAAGTAATTCTATAAATTTTTAGCTAACAGCGATACAAATTAGCTTATGATCGTTATACGTCTTTGGGGTACAATTTTACCCCTTGTGCAGTACCCCAGTGCAGTACAGTAAGGGTGATCACCGCCAGCGGCTACTAAAAAATTAGGAACCGACACTCTTTCAGTCTATAGTATACACTGGGTTCAAAAAAATCTGTTAAGTAATACGCATAAAAATATTATAAATTAATATTTTATATATCATCTTATACCAGAGTAACCGCCAGACGTTGTCCTGGCCTGCTCATATATGATGTAATTTTGACGAATTTGGCCATGTGAATATCACGGATATTCCACATTCAAATCACAAATGTACATTGTTTGGTCTTGCGACTTTTTAATATACTTTTTCATAGTCATAGAACTGGCAGGCATCTGATTGGAATAGGCGGTTCTGAAGGAATCTTTACGATCGACGCGTCAACGGTAGAACAACAGCGTCATCCTGAAGCTTGCCGCTTAAAATGTTAGCTTAATATTAGTTGTTCTATCTACGTTACCGACAACAGCATCAATAGCAACTTTCTAACTAACCAAAACACCAAATTTAAAGTTTATAGCTTAATGGCTCTTAAATACTTTAAAATCGGTTCAAACTGGTTCGGAACCGAAAAAATATCCAACTTCATATTTCCAAATCCACACACAAAATTTAAAGTTTATTGCTTTTAAATTTCTGACATATAGCTTCATTTAGACCTTTAATCCTTAAAAAAAAAATAGGTTGAGCCGTTTAGGAGGAGTTCAGTGCCAAGCTCTGGGACAGATGAAATATATATATAAAAAACCGAAGACCGATCAGTCGGAATATGGATCTAAGTGAGAAAAACCTTTTTGTTTTTCATGACAGTATTTTAAACTTCAAAAAGTTTTGAAAAACTTTGTAAAAAAAATCCGGCTGACTTTATTTTATTGGTGCTAAGAATGAATCTTTTTGTACGTTTATGCTATGCTCAATTTGTAAAATTATTTCATGAAATGGGTCCGAAAGTGCGTGCATAATCACCATTTCATGATTTCGACTACACACGAAAGCTGACTATGAATTCGCCTTCAATTCATGAAATGGTAAGGCGCAGCCAACTTAACGTTGCGTTGGTGTTGTCAGATCTGCGTGTCTTTTAGCAAACAGCTGTTAATTTTGTGGGTTCTAAAAAGCTGCATAAACAGGGACACTTCCGATTTTATAAATTCTAGAAAGCAAGAATTCTGGGCATGGAGGGGCTGCAACCATTATTTCGTTGCTAAGCCATGCTAAAAAAATTATTTTCCCAGATTTGAAAGAAATCTCCAAGCGCTAAACACCACTAAAGTTACATAAGTATTAGATAAATCACTTGGATCACAAGCAATGCCCAATTTAATATTACGTATACGTAATACTATTTTGAAAAATATTTAAGCAATTTTCGCCCCCATCTTTATAAGTAGATAGCTGGCTACGCACTTGAATCAGATACTTAATACTTCAGAATTTATAAACACCTGATATTTCTATCCTTCATACTTATATGTTATATTTTTGGGGTATATCAGACATTGCGTATACGTTGTCATCCTTTATCAATTGCACTAAAATGCTTTTGACGCACAAGCAACATTTTTAAAATGGCACCTGCAAAGCCAACTCAAGGTTTTGTGCCAAATTGCCTTTGGTTTGATTTGTAAGTCTCAATAGAAATTTTAATTTTATAATTCGAATAAATTAAATATTTTATTCATCTGATTCAAGTTGGCAATTATTTAAGACTTTTTTTTTATTACTCAGAAATTAGAGTTATTGAACGATTTTTTTTATAAAATTAAGTAAATAAAACTCATTCAGAGACTTTCATTTATTCTTTTTAAAAAAAGTCTTTTGATTTATTATAGCTTTAGCAGTTTGCTTTCTGCGTGAATGATCCATTGTGTGTACCTTATCATTACCTGCGATAAATAAAAAAGACTTTTATATTGTGATTTTAAAGTCTCTGACTGAATTTTATTTACTTAGTTAAATAATAAAAGTCTTTCAATAACTTTTATTTTCTGAGTAATAAAACAAAAGTCTTTAGTAACTGTTATTTATTGACTTTTAAATAAAAGTCTTTCGTCTACTGTTTTTTTCCTGAGTAATATAATAAAAGTCTTTAATAACTGGTATACTTATACTTGGAGTCAAAAAATAAAAGTTTTGAATAACGGTTTTCTGTGGAGTTAAAATAAAAAGTCCTTAATAACTGTTATTTAAAGCCTGATTAATTAAAATAACTCTTAAATGTGGACTTTTATAATATAAGTTATAACTGTTATCGTCCCTGGATTCAACCTATCCAGAAATTTGAAATTCTTTGAGGTGTCTAAATCTCTTTCCAAAACTTGTGGGGTTTGAAACGAAATGAACCGAACGACATTTCTGTGTGACCGAGAATTGATTTTAAGTTGGAATTATGTTGGAAGGGTTTTACGTGACACCTCTAAAATAAAATATATTTTAGATTAAAAGTTCATAATTTTATAAATCTCTGAACTCTACATAAAACTTGGTATTGTATTGTCAAGTTTGTAAGAATTATTAAAATTGGTTCAAGTTTTATAAACAACATTATTTGAGTGTATAAGTACTCGAAGATATTGAGAGAAGTTCGCCTTTACCCCTTTGGGACTTTAACAGCCAGATTTACATTTTCAAGTACTCTGATACTCCAACATTTTGCTCTAATCGAGCTCAATAACTATCCAAAAATGTCATATTCAATTCTTCAAAAATTTTCTATTATCCATTGTCGATCCAATTACGAATTCAAAAACTGCGCAAAACTTGTCAAACTGTCAAATACGGGGTTTCCTTATGACCCTCATGATTCATACACAAGCCCATATGCGACTAGTCCCAGTTATATCATGAAGAGCACGTTTTGTCGAAAATAACAAAAAAGACAGACAAAAAAAATAGCAACCACCAACAACTTCCGTTTTGGGGCGCCTTGGCTGACTTTTACTTTTGCCTCGGAAACACAAGCTGCAATTGTGTGGCATTTACTGGTGCAACAAGAAATGCAATCGCATGACATTTGCAGCGTGCCAAATTGCAAACTCAATTCAATGTCGTCGTCGCTAACGTCTTATGTAATTAAACGTAATATCCATGTCTTGGCGGACTAGAAACTTGTTTATCAACTTCAACTACAAACTCTTTTTTTTTTTTTTATCTTTCCTATCATCAGCTGCTCAAAATGCTGGCGTATTGGCTGCTGCTGCCGTGGCGGCGGGACAAAATCAAACTCAGGTCTATGTGACAGAATCTTGCCTGCAGAAACCGTATCGCTGCCCGCATCCAAAGATCAAATTCTATCTCTATACACGACGCACTCAGGTGGATGCTGAGTTCATTGATGTCCTGGATCCAAATGCCCTTTATTATACACATTTCAATCCGCGACATCCAACAAAAATAATTATTCATGGTTTTGGAGGCGGTCGTATGTTGAGTCCAAGTCCGGATTTGCGTGAGGCTTACTTCAGTGTGGGGGAATATAATATTATAATTGTGGACTATACGGATGCTGTTAAAGAGCCCTGCCTAAGTCAAATGGAATGGGCTCCCAGATTTGGTAGTCTGTGCATCAGCCAATTGGTCAAGTATTTGGCTAGACATCCACGTGGTGTGCAGCCAGATGATTTGCATTTTATTGGCTATAGCGTGGGAGCCCATATAGCCGGATTGGTGGCCAACTATCTGAAGCCAGAGGAGGGAAAATTGGGTAGAATTACCGCATTGGATCCTACGATATTTTTCTATGCTGGTGCAAATAATTCAAGAGATTTGGACACAAGTGATGCACACTTTGTGGATGTTTTGCATACAGGAGCTGGCATATTGGGTCAATGGCATTCCAGTGGACATGCAGATTTCTATGTGAATGGAGGAACTCGCCAACCGGCTTGTGTGGGATCAGCCACGTTATTTCGTAAGTATGAAAATTAAAATGAAAGTTGAATAGTCGTTAAAAAAATATATTAAAAATTTGATTGGAGATGAACATGAGGGGAGGGAATCAATTACTACCAGTTTTAGCCATTAAGACGTTAGTTTCTGTTAAATTTGTTAAAGTTTTTCATGTAAAGAAGGAAGCCATATCTGTACGTACGACTGTTTCTTTGCAATTTGAGCATTGCCTAAAATCTAATTTGTTATTGATATTTTTCCTTTTAAAGGAACTGTAAGATGCATGGAATGCGATTTCGGGCAGGTTGACTGAAATGTCAATAATAAGAATAACTAACGACAGCTTGCTTAATGATAATAAAACTTAATGAGTGTTTTATTTAAAATCATGTCAATAAACTGACTAGAACAAGACGATGTTCTTTGTGCCAACAAAATACAATTTGCGGGAAGCCTTTTTGTTTTAATTTAAAGAAAACTCCCGTCGATTGTAATCAATTGCATTTCAAAGCATATGGGTCTGATTTTCAACAAGAACCAACCTGCTGCTTTTAAAATTGTGAATTTGTAGAGGAAGACGGGAACGACCAGGTCAAAAGGTGGGCGAGTCTTATTATTTCTCTTCCAAAATCGGTAAATATATGGGCATTGCCAAAAAAAGTTCTGCAAGGAGACAATTTTTGAAGTTACGCAAATTCAATCGGCTAAATATTGATAAAATAGGCTACATATTTTTCTTTGAGAATTTGTAAAGTATATTTCTCTACAACCATCCTAAGTCCAAAAATCACCACAAATGTTCGCCTATTTTGATGAAAAATTTTGTTCCTCAATTAACTTTGGCTTTCAAATGGCCATTAACTAGCTTTATACTAAGCTAAGGTGCCTTCAACCTAAACTAACTTTAAGTTTCATCAATTTTGTACCCTCTAATGCAGTGTAGGGCAAACAATACAATCTCATTTTAGCTATGTATGTGTGCCTGGCAACCAATACGAAATTCTTAGCTGCACAGCGAGCTTATGGTGTCGGTGTGCGTCGTCGCGACGCACAAAAATACGATATCAAGTAGCAACTTGCAGCCTTGCTTTGGTTTCGAAAAATTGAATTATGAAAATAAAAAATATTCCCAAGCGTTCTACAAATCGCATTCGACCCCAAAAACGATCCATATATGTATATCCGATATATATTTCCATACGATTTGTGTCGAACACATGGGATTCAATAAATACTTGAATTTTTTGTGCATTTCCTTTCGTTGAACGGCTGTTATGTGCGCCACTTTTGACATACCAGTAATTCTAATAAATTCTAATGGATTTAACAAATGACAAGCAACATTGAAACACTGTGAAGATTCAGTATTCCGCCAAAACATAGCATTTTCACCCTTGCCACATTTACAATCCCATGCCAATCGCCATAACAGTTACAATAATAGATTAAGTGTCGTCAGTGAACAGGAGCGGCTGATAAGATTACCAGTGTAGTCAGTTAGGTGGATGAAGATCCTGAAAAACAACCATCTGGAAGGATCAGTAGGCCCTGAGCCATATAAGCTGCTCCCACACAACAAAACTTTTACAGGGAAGCAGTGGCATGCATTATGCGAAAAACGACCACTGAATGAGTAAAGTACAGATTTTAACGCTTAACAATGCTGTTGTATGACAATTAGAAACCTTGATTTGCGATATTATCTTATCACACCCGCTATATTTACAAGTCATTGCTCCTTCCGACTCTTGGGCGGCCCTTCTTTTTTTACGCAGATATCAAAAGGTGGATCGAATTTTGGATGGCCTTAAAGGACAAGAAAGTTTTCCAGACAGACATGGCTATATCGAATCGAATGCACGAAAACGACCTGAGCCTTTATACTTTTTGGGGTCAGAGATGTGTTATATAACTGCAAGGGTATACAAAATTGCAATTATTAAAATTTCTTAAAATATGCAGGTTGTCTGTTTCACTATTTCAAGGGCGTTTCTAATTCTATTATTAGGATGTTGATGCTGCTTTAACCATTATATATAACACTCCCTTAGCTATTTTTTACACCATGTCTTATTGTAATTACAATAATATTTTTCTTTTCCAGAAACCTTAGCCTGTGATCACACTAAAGTGACACCATATTTCATTGAATCTATTACCACAACACGTGGTTTCTATGCCGGACCCTGTCCAAATTTGTTT
This sequence comes from Lordiphosa mommai, assembly GCA_018904225.1. NCBI lineage: Eukaryota > Metazoa > Arthropoda > Insecta > Diptera > Drosophilidae > Lordiphosa > Lordiphosa mommai. The sequence goes on along the minus strand of JAEIFT010000354.1, from coordinate 218,235 downwards.
TCCTATCTGATAGGCTGGTGTGAGCCAAAGGATTCTGAATATGTGCTCATGGGCGAGCATTGCTCTAACAAGTAAGTAAATACTGAAATTTTGCCAAAGTTTAGTTTTGTTTATAAAAATTTTCTTCCCAAATTTAGAGCACGCGGCAACTATTATGTGACCACCAATGCGAAGGCGCCCTTTGCGCGAGGATTTCCAGGCAAAGGTCGTTCAAATGGCGAGTACCAGGGTGTACGAAGATAAAACTCTTTTATATAAGCATTAAGTTTTGTTTCACTTGAAGTGGCAAAGCGGTTCAGAGTTGGTTTGAAGAACATAAAATAACATAAAGAAAAGAGAGTTGGTCAATCAATGTAAGCAAAACCAAGTCGATATTTGATATAACTATCAGATTGTTATCGAACTTGGAGGAATTATTAGGAAGCATATAGATTGATAAGTGCTGAGCACGAGGACGCTAAAATTAAAGAAGTTTTTTTACTAAGTCCTTTATTTGGTGTTATTGGATCCGTCTAATTCTGGCATCCTACGTAAAAGTTTCATATAGCTTTGAGATTAGGGTTCGATAAATATTACTCAAAGTAAAAAACCCTCCATTTTCTTGGTCAAAAAAAACAGCACTAATATTTACAAATAAATATTGTGAGTGATTCAAAAAAAATAACAATTTTATTCAAATTTTGTATCTCAAAAATATTATACGATAAATATTAATTGTAAATATGTTTTTATAAAGGCCTATTCTCCGAAGACATAAATTTTATTTTCATCTCAATACTTCATATAAATAAGATAGATGTTCAAAAGCATTCAGCTTTCAAAGTTTTACAAAAGTGTTTCTATTCATATGAAGTATTGTGCTGAAAATAACTTTCATTTGATCTGAGAATAGACCTTAACGATTAATTTGTGAATTATTATTATTAAACTGCTGAGAAATAAAATCTGGAGTAATACTTTAATGTTTGACTAAGGATAACGGATCGATTTCCTCTTTTCCTAGAAAAAGTGGGGAATACGTGCTCATCCCACCTTAATATGAATATCTTTTTTGTGACTCTTATTATGTCAAACCAATTTTGAACCGACTTTGCATACCTGAACTCTCTATAAATTAGCACGCATGTGATTTTAGTTTTGTTTCCTAATTATATAATTTGTATTTATTTTGATTTTGATGTATGTAGATATTAGTTTTTACTGCCGCCATTCAATTGTCCGGGTCTTGTACAAATCTAAAGAAATCTAATCATTAAGTTGTAAGCTGAAGTTTGTTGTTCATTAAAAAAAACAATTGCAATGCATCAAATATTTTTAACATGTTCTTTTATTGAATTCCAAATACATTTGTTGATTTTTGTTTGTTATTCTTGTTTAGGTATACTCCTTTTGTAGGTTTTTCTTTTATAGTATATTGAGTTCATGCTGGATTTAATTAAATGAAAGTACATGGTAAATGATAATTAGTTTTATGGCATATTCGATATAATATTTTGTATAATATATATGTTGTAATATTTATATTATATATGTGTAGGTACACTATATCATATTGTGTATATGATAAAAATAATATATATATAACATGGGCGGGTGTTGCCAGAAAAGGGAGTTTCAATTTGATTTCTGATTAATTTTGATTTGATTTGTAGCTTAAGTTTTTATCCCACATACAAAATGGTAAACATAATTTTTTTTTTGATAAACACAAGGATTATTAATTTTTTTTAAGATATATACACAGTTGAAATATATATATGTATTTGTTAAGATAGATTATATAGACTGCGGGCTGGCCGAAGCTTATTTATGTAGTTAGCATTACTAAATGAATTTTAGCTAGTTTAATATGTATTTTGTGCGCCTATAAGTCGATTCAAATGGTTACTCTGACAAACAACAATATTTACTATTATCAAGGCTGCAAATACTGGAAACAAAGAAACGAAAGATGGATAATCAAGGGTGCTTTATATCAAACCAATACCGAACAGCGTTAGCCATATTAATGTTATAGAAAGTCAATTCTGAGATGCCCATAAGCAGGCAACAAAAACGGTAAAGCTTGACTTGTATACGTCAAAATTCTGTTACGGCCAATATTTTCAAAAAATGTGATTTGTTTTGTTTATAAAAGAATGTACAAAGAACCTGATGTAATGTCTTAGTTTTTCTGGAATTCTAGAGAAATATTGCAACATTTTACTTGTGTTTTTAACACACATGCCGAAATTATGTTTGAGTGATTCGATGAGCTCAAAAAAACTGTAGACTATGGCTGCTCATTAACACAAGCATACTTTTTTGACCTCTGCTTTAGTAGCTTGTAGAGCTTATGTAGAGAAAGCGAGAGGGAGAGCGAGCGGCTTGCTTGGCCTTCGTTAAAAAACCTTGTACATAAATCAAGTATACACGGTGTCAACAATACGCCAAGTACGAAAATACCTGATACAACTACGAAATACTTGGTTCAAGTACGATTTTTTCAATCCCGAAATATTTGATTTTAGACCTTTTTGTAATACATTAAGTGCATTTTTCGATTTTTTAAACCTTCAGCCATGTTCTGAATTCTTCCACAAAAGTTTTGTAATTTGGAGATCAAATTTGGTCCAAAAACCGGTTTGGAATCACAAAACTTTTGTGGAAGTGGAATTCAGAACATGGCTGCTTATTCTTAGAACGAAATGGTCTTGAACCAATTACGATTAGTTCTTATTAAATTGATTCGTACTTAGTTTAAGGGGCAGAATTATTTTGAATTTTCCAAAAAATTGTATAGCATTTTCTGAAAATAGAACATTTCAAAAGTACTTCCTGAAAATTTCAGGCAAATCATACTGATATTTTTGGAGATATAGAAATTTTAATACAGCCGTCTCTTCAGGCTGCAACTTTAAACTTTAGTCCGTGATTACTGTAACTTGAGAACGGCTTTAGCGATCTTCAATTAGATCACAAAAGGGACGGAGAAATTTTTTTGTGACCATTATTATCTTTTTTTTATACCCGGAAATGTAAGAGAAATTTTAGTCGATATTTTTTTTCGAAAAATCGAAAATTTTCAATTTGAAACTTTAGACTGACTTGTATATACTTTAAGTACTTGATTTAAGAATTTTGTTCTCACTTTTGGAACATTTAGGGCAAATTTGAAACTTAAGACTGATTCGTACTTAGTTTAAGTACAACTAAGCACGAATTATACTTGAAATTTTAAGTACATAACGGTATAAATTCTGTCCCGTTCGTTCTAGAATGTTTGAGTACAAAAAATTCGTAATTTAAGAATTTCGTATTTGATTTAAGAATTTTGTTCTAATTTTAGGAACATTTTTGGTAAATTTGAAACTAAAGACTAATTTGAACTTGTCCCGTTCGTTCTAGAACGTTTGAGTACAAAAAATTCTTGATTTAAGTATTTCGTATTTGATTTTGTTCTCATTTGAGAAACATTTGGCTAAATTTGAAACGTAAACTTAGTATGAATTTTACTTGAAAGTCTAAGTACAAAACGGTATGAACTTTATCCCGTTCGTTCTAAAACGTTTGAGGATACAAAATTCTTGATTTAAGTATTTCGCACTTGATTTAAGAATTTTGTTCTCATTTTAGGAACATTTTGAGCATATTTGAAACTTAAGACTGATTTGTACTTAGTTTCAGAACAACTAAGTACGAATTATACTTGAAATTTTAAGTACAAAATGGAATCAATTCTGTGCCGTTTGTACTAGAACGTTTGAGTACAAAAAAATTCTTTATTTAAGAATTTCGTATTTGATTTAAGAATTTTGTTCAAATTTTAGGAACATTTTTGGTAAATTTGAAACTAAAGACTAAATTGTACTTAGTTTAAGTACAAATAAGTACGAATTATACTTGAAATATGAAGTACAAAATGTTATAAATTCTACTCAGCCCTTTTTTTCTGAGTGTACAAGCCCAAGTAAATGATCGGGTGCGCCCAGATATTAGCAACTCGTTGCAGCACTCTGGTTCATACTATGCCGCAGCGAACAAGAAAATTCTAAATAAATTTTAAAATATTTCGAATTATGCTTGATATATCCCAAAGCGTTTGAAATATTCAAAAAAGGGTCCAAGTCATCTTGTAATAAATGATGTCATCTCAAAGTAGGTAAAGAGTGAAAAAACATCCTAATACATAGAATAAATTATTGATTTTAGAATGCTTGTTTTCAGAGTATAGAAATCTTGAAGCCTTGATTATTATAGTTGTTATTTCATAGTTTTGTTTGTAGTTCTTTGATTTCTTCTGGTATTTCTTTTTTTTGTTGTAAATATATACATATACACTTAAATTACTCACAAAAGCATTTAATGATGGCATTTAGCTAAACTTGTATATACAAACTGTCATGTCAAATAATGAACTACTATTTGTTTGTTAAATACAATAATATTTTGGATTTAAGATTAAAGTTAGTTCGAAAACACTGTGGCTTTTATTGGGTTTAACATTATATATGTTATTATTGTCCACACAGCCTCGAGAGCTTAAGTATCTCTCAAAAAAAAAAAATATGAAATATGAGCACATGACAAATGAGAGCCTCGTTAAAGTTCATCTCTCCTGTGACAAACACATATATAGTATGTTTAGTTAATAATATTTATATATATATATTTGCTTTATATACAGTAATGTATTGATTTCAATTATGCTAATATTACACATACGCCCCAATGGCCAAAATTTTGTTTTATTCAAAATTTTGTCTAAAATGCAAAGTAAAGAAATTATAAAATAATTTGTTTTTAGCTTATTCAACTAGGTATTGTCGCTTTCACAAGCAGTTTTTATTTTAAATTTTTGCCTTAAGCAAAAACACATTTAAAATGTTAAATTTACTTAAAATATTGATTATATTTATATATTGTTTAATATTTTTGCTGCGCTGTACAAATTACGGTATAAGAATTGACTCTTTTAGTTAGAAAATTTTCACAAGTTTTTTTTAATACATAGTGAGTTAATTGTGAATAATTGTATGTAATATATTTAGTTATTTATTTATATTATTAATACTTTCGACTAGGTACATTTTTATTGAATGTACATTTAGTATAATTAATATGTAAGTGGGTATACTAAATACGTTTTAATAGTTCTAACAAAGTAAGTGCGTCTAAAAAATTGAAATTACTAAGGTGCATCTATTAAGAAATTATAATTTTAAAAGTGCATTTTAATTTTTATTTTTAAATTAAGAAATTATAATTTTAAAAGTGCATTTTAATTTTAATTTTTAAATTAAGAAATTATAATTTTAAAAGTGCATTTTAATCTATATTTTTAAATTTCAGTCGAACTTCTCTAAATGGTAAAAGAAATTTCTTGTATGATTTGAATTTTGTGTGCCATTAATAGTGTACGTAAGCCTTCAAGGAAGAGTGTGCTTGCAGAAAAATGAGCGACTTCAGATACTTAAGTTCGCGTATGACAGAAAGATATAAAAGCTATAACAGCAGCCTGTGCTACAGTAGACTCTGGCCTATGCATATGTAATAAGGAAAAAAAAGAATAGCGCCCTCTTTGCTTTAAAAGCTTCAATTCCTTCCTTGACCTCAAAACTTAAAAAATTTTAAAGTTAATTCAGTTTGACAACTTCTCAAATTCTAAAGAAAGAAAGAAATTATCATGACATATTTTTTAAATAAAGCTAAAAGACAAAAACTAAAAGAATTTAGGAAAAATCTGTGACATTATTTTTCGAGAATCATAAATATTTTTAAAAATTTTTTTTATAAATTTAGATTGCACAATTTTAACTGTTTTTAATATTTGTCAACTTTTATTTGATTCGCTTGTGACTTGCTGAGTTTAATTATAAGGGGCAAGTACTTAGGCAAAGATTTAATTGATTTTGAGTGATTTTTAAAACCGAACCTTTTTCTTATATGGTATAAATGAGGTCCGGTACGGGTTTAGGTTGTGTGCGTATTTCACTTGAAAGGTTCGGTTTCAAAACCGGTTGTCAAAAACAATGCTAAACAGAACCGGTTCTACGGGGTTGGGGTCTGAACTGATTTGATAATCAGGGCTTAAGCTTAGGGTCGGCAATGTGAGCAGAGAAGTTGCCACTGGCAAGTGAGAAAAAATTCTTATACATATACTTAAATCGGACAGAGAGTTTTAGAAAGTTTCTCGTTCCCCCGTTGGTTTTCCTACCTGGACGCTGTCAAAGCAGAAGACCCAGGGAATGGAGAACTTTAAATGTAGCTGTTAGAATGTACTCAACAAGTGCATACTTTTGGGCACTCGCTCTTAGCCTCTCTATGTTTAGTTCATATCTCTTTGGTGTGCTGTTGCCACTCGATCCAATAGGTTGATTTTACGTTTCTCGTCAGCTTACTTGCCGAAAGCGAGCGCCTCACCAGTTATAATTACACAATAAACAGCAGAAAGAAGCAGTGACAACCGAAAACATATTGACAAGTTTTCTCTGATAAGCTAAGTTCAAACAGGCAAATAATTTGCGCAAAATAGGCCTAAATAGGGAATTTATCAGAATTTTTTGAGCACATTATTTGCGGGTGGATCCATTGCTTTGGTTTAAGTTCTGCTAAGTTTAAGGTAATAGTTTTTTAGACAAATTAATAAAAAAAATTTGGTCAAATTATTTGCCTGTGTGAACTTAGCTTTACTCACATATTTATTACTATTGCAGCGATTGAAGTCTCTGCTCACTTTGCCGTCCCCTGGCTTAAGTCATTCGACCCCAATTTAGCCTGAGAATAACTTTGCATGTTGTTATTGTATAAAATTAGATCTATGATTAAGATGATTAATATGAGTACACACCTGTGTGTTAAAAATATGTTAAAATACCTTAATTAACCTTATAGCACTTTTAACAAAAACTGGCTAAAACTTCCAAGTTCAAAAAACAAAAATTATAAATTTAAAAAAATTGTGTTAAATTTTTACCCAAAAAGGTGAAGTCTGAAGGGTTTAAAGGTTTAATATAAGCACCAGTAGGGCAAACGATTGGTAGGGGTGATAAGATGATTGCGGTACGTAAAAGTCTGTGTGTTATTCTGAGAATCTGACACGCACATTAAATTATGCAATATTAAAATTATCGTTCGATCTAATATTTAGGCCTGTTCCCGTTTCCAATTTCGAACAATTCTTGCGAAATCGGAATTTAAAAAAGTTTTTGCTAAAAAACAGTTGAGTATTCCACTTTTGACCTAAAATTTTCATTTATCGTCATTTCAATCTATTGGTAACAAAAAGTTTAATTCGAATTCTTAAATCGTTTTTTGAAAATCAAAGCTCTTAAAAATTCCGATCGATCAAATTCGGAAACGAGAACAGAGCTCATTGTATTATGGTTAAGCTCATGCAGAAAGATTATAAGAAAAGGCAAAATATATACAATATTATTTTAATTTAAAGAAAGTTCGACTGTTATTTGGTGCCATTAAATAAAACGATTATCTAGTGCATTAAAAAAAAATTTTAAATAAAGACTTTCCATTAATATGCTTATATGTATAGAGATATATGTATTGCTAGTAATATGTACAGTAAAATCTTTGCTTAATATTGTGTTATATATGAATAAGTAGAGCACATACAAAAAGAGACTATTTAAATAAATATCAGATAAGATTTCAGTTGGGTTCAATGTCAATCAAAAAAATTTACAAAACGTTTAAGAAAGTTGTTCAACAAATTTCAAATGAATACACAGAAAAACAAAGAGATCCATCCTTTTTTTCTGTGATAGAAGATACTATTCCCAAAGATTAAAACCGAAAGTAATAACAGCTCTCAGGACATTGGGATCTACGTTCCAGAGCCGAACCCAGGACACATCATCCTAGCTAAGAACTGTCAACCCACAGAGACGAGGAACAGGCCGTTATAACAACATAGCATATGCTATCGATAACTAATTTTGCCGATTGCTATATTTCGATATACGATTTTACTAGGGTTATGGAATATCGGTTACGTAACGGTTAGCGTAATGGTTTAAAATGAGAGTATCAAACCGGAACCCGAGCCGGAACCGTATACCGAAACGAACCGATTAAAATTCAGAACCAGAACCGTAACTGGAACCGATATTATTTATTCTTTGAGATCCGGTACTTCGGAACCCTTTTAATCTTTGGAAAATACATGCCACTGTCAAGGGAGAAAATTATTTTTACTTTGCCTTATTTTATGTCATTTTGAGTCAAGTTCCTGTCTTTTTCATGGCAAAATATTTGTAATATTATGACCCAATGTACACCCAGCATTAGCATATAAAAACTCGAACTTTCGAAAGCTCCTCTTTTTCTACTTGATATTTTTACTCCAGCGCTTTCGACGCTGCAAGCTCAGGCAAAGTGGAATTTGACACGACTAAAATGTGTTAGTTAGTTCATAGCTTTTACTTAATGCTCAAGAGTGAGACAGGCAATGTTTGCATGAAGGTCTCTGTGTGTATGTGAGGCTAAGCGCTGCACAAAAAACCAACCACAAATTTTTTTATAGAATGAAGAAATATGGTATTTAACTATTGTTTTAAAACTAGTTGAAAATTATGCTTACATTTGTAATCCAACTGAAATCTTCTTGACCTAACTCATACTAGAGCATTTAGTGGCTAAGCATTTTTTTTTATTAAAATTTGTAGAGAAGTGATTGATATATTTTCATTATCAGCTTCTTCCAGACGAAGTTTTAGTTTCTTTGTCTCAGAGACATAATGTGAAAAACCCTCAGAAAGTGTTTGAAGTGAAAGAGTAGACAGAAAAACATGCGTTACTTTTTTTGAAGCTAAGTCGGGATTTACACCATGAAGCAAACTTCATGAAGTTTTCTTAGTAGGCGTGGAACTTAGAGGAAATATTTCAGACCTTCTAAACGAATAGTAAAGAAATATATTTGAATCTCTTGCCTACTAAGAAAACATCATGAAGTTTGCTTCATCATGTTAATCCCGTCTTAGTTTTATAGCGAAAAGAAAGATTTAAAAATATTTTAAGAGTAAAAATAATAATGTATAATTTGCCCTAGTATGATACTTTGTTTATACACACAAAATGTATCATGATAAATGCCCTTCAAAGTATGCTATGTCCTTGATAAGGAATAATTAAGGAAAATGTTTTTTTTATATTTGCCTTAACACTAATTTATTTTGTATAACTATATTTGCTCCGTCAATATGAACAAATGCGCAGTGTTGACTATATATGACGCTTCCATAACCGACTCCTTCAAATATATAATTATTAAAGCATACTTTTAAGGGCATTTATCATGATAAATGTTGTGTGTATAAACGTAGTATGAGTTGCCTTTGAAGGTATATATATTCCCACATGTCACACAGATTTGAGCTTCAAATATTATATTCTTAGGAAAAATCTGGATATTCTTTAAAAACTGGACACTTGTGAAATTATTTCATATGTCAAAATGTAAATGCAAATTTTTTGTTTAGTATATTGTGAACAGCATTTGAAGACCAATTCTGAGGTTATATGCGCCTACTGCTAACTACTTATAAATATATTTATATATATATATAATTGTTTTAGTACCTATATCATGCCTTGCTCAATTCTGTTATGTAAAACAAAAGCATATATTTTTAATTAAACATATATCAATATATTCGAAAAACATAACCAAAACTTAACTAAACTGTATGTATGTATATTGGATTAATTAGTGTTTAATTTGTGCCGAACATCAACAATTGCTTATGGTTTAGTGTAGATTAAAATGTACTAATACTTAGACATTAATGCCATTTAGAGCTTTGACTTTACACAGAAGAATATCATCAACGGTAATAAAACTTGCAGTTTCCCATTTGTGCTACTTGCATAGTTATTAACAATTTTTGTATTTGCTAGATAAATTTGTAGTATACATATATATTTTTTTTGTTATTAAATATATATAGTGTTTGAGTTGTGGTACCATGTGTGTGTGTGTGTGTGTATATGTACGATATATTCGGGGAGCTTGTAAATAGAGATTCGCTGAAGCGCTGCTTAAAAATAGGCTATAGATGGGTGTGTACTTATGCATGTGTGTGTGTGTGTATATGTAGTTTCTTTGTTAGGTACATTGTTTCATTGTGTTAGTGTGTGGCATGATGTGAGTATTGGCTATATGCAAATTCGTTTCATTTAGTTGAGTTTAAGTAGTTGCCCTATATATATATATATATTATATACAAACTATCGACCCCCTTAACAATGAGTGGAAAAAACTTTAACGACACATCAAGAGAACAAACGAATAAACGATAAACGTCAAAACAAAACTAAACTCTAAGTGATTCCTTTACTGTGGTTGCTGTTGATACGGTTGCTGTTGTCCCTGCGTAACATCCTCATAGGTCGGAGGGCCGGACTCCTCGACAATGGGCGCACTGGCGGCCATGGCAAATGGATTGTTGGCCACGTGCCCGGTGGCGCCATAGCTAATGGCATTTGATTGCTGCATTTGGCTTTGTTCATTGTACTCGGGTGCGCCCTAATATTCAGAATAGATTGCATCACATCAAAACACGGTTCAAAAGGTTAATGTCAATCGCGTGAGACTTACAAATGAGGTTTCCTTCATGTAGTTGCCCAACATGCCCGCCTGACTGGGATCGGCATTGGTAATGGCTCCCGCTGGTGGGGCCCAGACTTGTTGCTCCTCTGGTGGTGGCTCAGCCCAGGGTTGAAGTTCACCCGATGCAAAGATGCCATAGAAAGAGCAGCCAATCAAATGAACGCAAGCGGCCAAGGTAAACACGGTGGTCCAGCAGCCTTTGGGCTAAGGGAAAAAATATGATAATCGGTCAGAAAATGAGAAATAAAATTATTATCTATAATAATAAATTTCTTAGTTCGACTGCCTGACTGTCCAATTGACTGATTCATTAACGCACAGATCAAACGGCTTAACTTAGAAATTTGGTAAGAAATTCATTTAGGGGCTCATTTTGAAAGAAAATTAAATAATTTCGTAAATCCCAGAAAAAAAATTTTTTAAAATTCAAATTCTTGTTTAAGCAAATTTGTTTAAATTTACACTCAGAAAATAATTACGTACATTACAGTTAGCTCAAATATTCAAGAAAACGCGTTCTTAATTCAAGCAAACAATTTTTTTAATTAAGCTAGGTACTCAGACACTAATAACAATCTCGCAGCCCTTCTTTTTGATTTCGAAAAACAGCTGATAAATTCTGGCAGGGAGGTCTTGTCGAATTTAAGAAACATGTTTGATAATTCGAAAAGGTATTCTTTTGCCTAAAGTATGCAAACTTCACAAAATTTATTAAAATGAATTCAAAGTAGACCAAAAGGCAAAATAAAAATAATTTTGAGAACTTTGCAAAGGACGAACAAGTTGTGACATTTTATCTTTCTACACCGCTACTAAAAGTACCCACAAGAAAATACAACTTTGGCAATGCATATTGACATTTTTGTTAAGATCTTTATCCGATTGATTTCGGTCAGAAAATGGGGTTCAGTACAAACCTGGGCTTTACTAAAAACACTTTCAAATAACTTAGAATTTCATACGGATGGTTTTAAGCAGAAAAAAAAATTGTTAGAGCTATGACACTACCAAAACTGCTAAAAAGACCAAAAAAATTCGGTACACAGAAAAAAATATGACAATCAGAAATCATGACCACATTTTCATGTGATTTTGTTTCTTTTTTCTAATATTTCCATTCCTGATTAAAGGTCCAGAGATTGATTCCCAGGCATTGATGACATTATAAGTTCTTTTGTTTTTTAGAAAGAAAGAAATAAACCTAAACAGATGGTGTGGAACTGGAAAGAATCAATTCTTACGGAATTTAGGGGGGTAGGACAGCACATTTTTTCCAGAGCTTTTGAGGTGAGACTGTATTCCCAATCCAACGACATGTGTCCTTTGGAATACCACTACCGTTGTCTGGCTGTCAGCAACACTCAGCCGATGTGGTTTATAAATTAGACAAATTTGTTTTGTTTTTTTTCATGAATCAAGTCAAGTGAAAACCAAATGTTCATGAAACATGCCCAAACAGTTCATAAAACAAACTTAAAATGTTCAATAAAGAAATCCAAAATTTGCATGAAATAATGTAGCCCAATTTTAATAAATTCAGTACTAGAGGGCTTGATAGACTTTCGTCAAGGCATGTTTATGATTTTTGTAACATTTAGAACTGTTTTTTTTGATCGGCGATTTAAACATGACTGTTTGTCCTTTCCACATCTATCCCTACTCTTTCAACTGAATTAAGTTGGATTTAGTTGAATCGAATGTGATCAGAAATTTTATAAAATGCATGTAAGTTTGGAACCGTTTGATTCTTGCAGGTTTTTGATCTTGATCTTGGTCACACTGGAGTTTAATCTTGCCCTATCCGAAAATAGCTAACCATTCAGCTTTCAAAATATTCCCCCGATGTGAGTATGTAGATTAAAAGAAAAACATAATGATTTGATAAAAATTTTAATATTTTCCATGTATTTCAATAACTTCTCAAATATTTCCCTGTCAGCGTTATGGTAAATTTGTTAGTGATGGTTCCTTATAGCAAAGCATTTGATAGGGGAGGATTGGAGTAAAATTTCTTCTTATATCATCTGTAATACAGTTTTTTAATTAACTTAAAATCAGGTTTCTTGTTTGACTGTTGTTTTAGTCAGAGTTTATAGTTCAAAGCTTAACTTTTGTTTTTAAAGAGTTTATAAACATGAAATTAGTTCTCATTAGATTAAAAAAAAAATATAATTTTTAAAAAAAAATCCTTGGACTAATGACTCAAATTTCTATACTTACATTTTCCTGTATGAGACCATCCAAAGCATAAGGCACTATAATTCCGGCCAGTGTGCCGATGCCATTGGATAGACCCATCAATATACTCGCATAACGTGGTGCAATATCCAAATGATTGACATTATAGCCCGATATGGCAAATCCACTAAAGGCCACACCACAAGTCAAGGCAAACATGGCTCCAGTCTGAAATTATAAAATATAATAAATCTTTGTAAAATAGAAAAATTGTTTAATAAAACTTACCGACGTCGAGGAATGTGCCACAAATAGAAAGAATAGACCCTCCATGCCAAAGCCACCGCAATTGAATAGTTTTCTTACATTTGTCGTGGACATTATACCATTTTTTCTTAGATGATCCGCCAGCATGCCGCCAAAGGGTACAATAGTGGTCATAATTAAATGCGGCAAAGAGCCCACAAAACCCGCCTCTTCCACTTTGAAACCAAATTTGTGCTTAAGAAATGACGATTGAAACAAAACGAGTAGATAGAAATTCCAGGAACGACAAAAGTTGGCCACAATAATGGCATAAACCGGCATCGAGCGCATCATCTGTCGCCAGGGTGTGGTCTTCAGGGATGGCATTGAAGGATGTGTGGACTCTCCCAATGATTTCTCTATATACTTCAGTTCGGGTATACTAATGGCAGGATGTTTGCGTGGATTCTCAAAACACAACCAAATCCAGAACATGTACCAAATGATGCCAAAGACTCCATAGGCATAGAAGGGTGCCTGATAGCCCACCGTATCGGCTAGCAGACCCGAAAGGGGTAAGCCCACCACAACACCAGCATAGGAACCGGAAAAGGCAAGCGTAGCCAGACGTGAACGTTCCATGGGTGGAGCCCAGAAGCGCCAAATGCCGTGACAAGCTGGATATGTAACACCCTGGAAAGAACAACATCATCATCATGAAGATGAAGACCGAAAAAGAAATCGCATTAAAATAAATGCTTTTGTTATTTTTTTTTCCACCCCCATCCCCCAGCTTAGTAGATGTTTTCATTTCACATATTTGCTTTATCATAAAGCAAAATCCAACCCTCTTTTGCCGCATCACGCACTCCTAATCCTTGGCTTTGATCTGTTGCCAAATCGAATTTGCTTACTTACCTCAAAGAGTCCTTGCAGCACGCGCACACATATCACCACATGTCCATGCATCAGCGTCATGGCAAATGGCACAAACAGATGCAGCGTGGCCGAACTGACAATGGACAGACCAAATATTTTGTTGGCTGGAAATTTGGATGCAATAAAACCGCCGGGTATTTGTGTTATCAGATAGCCCCAGAAGAAGGATGAGTCCACATGGCTTTCCACGGCAACCGTCCAGTTCATAAACACAGTCTGAAAGGGGGAAGGGGGTGTGAGAGAGGAACAGGCATTGAGTGAGTGAGTAAGAAAGCAACCATCATTAAAAACTGCCGCAGGGCTTTATTAACGAGCTCCAAAACGGATGACACAAGGCTCAAGTGTGTGTGTGAGGAGGCGTGGCTTTTTGTATGTGACTTTTGAGTTATATAATGCACACTAATTGACAGCAGCTTTGTGGGCAAATGAGGCAAATTTGAGGGAAATCTTGCACTAGGTTAAAAAATAACTGCCGTTTTCTCATCTTCATGTTTTTCAAATCCAGGTGCTTTTTGATCAAATATATGTTGCCTACTTTTAGGTAGCTTTAAAAGCTTCTTTGCTTGTGTCTACAACTACCAGAGTATGATTTTTAACGCGGCCTAAAAGTAGGCAATATAATTTTTCTTAAAAAGCTCCTGTATTTGAAAACCATGAAGTTGAGAAAACGGCCCTAAGTGTTTTCTAGGCATATTCAGCAAGAACCGTAACGGTTATAAGTTATAACTACGGGATTTTTGATGATCTGTATTTTTCATATATGATTTTTTTTTTATCATATGAGATTTAAGTTAAAGATCTAGTTTTTCATCCAATGGAGCTGAAGAAATCAAGGAAGTGAAAATGGAGCTGATACAAAAAGGAGAAATTTGGAAAGGATAGTTCTATAAAAGGTTGTCATATCCATTCCAAACTAAAAAATCAATTGTAATTATTCATTTATGTATGATTTATATTTTAAAAAATCAATTGTTTTTTTTAAAAATTAAATTTAATATTATTTTTATTTTAAAAATTATTTTTGATTTTTATTTTAAAAAATTATTTTTTATTTTTATTTTAAAATTATTTTATTTTATTTTTTTTTTATTTTTATTTTTAAATATTCATTTTTGATTTTTATTATAAAAAATCAATTATTAAACCTATGAGTGATTTTTGTTTAAAAAAATCAATAAAAAAATCAAGATTGATTTTTAAAAATTAAAATAAAAATAACGGTTTATTACATATTTCCAAAGTCTATAAAAAAACAAAATATATTCATATATTTGATGTATGTGCATCCCAATGATTTTTTTAGTATAAAATTTACCCCATAACCGTTATTTTCGGACCCTGATATTCAGACTTAAATTTCTCTACTCACCCCATTATGTTCGCCTTTAAGTTTCGCCGCTGACATATTGCATCTCATGCCAAAGGCAATCATAAATCCCACACAGGCCATGGTGGCAATAGTATAACGTGCCGGCATACAGGGACATTCAGCCTTGCAGTATTTATCAATCTTACGCAATGGTGGACGTTCGATCTCCTCAAAGGACGCGGGCGAATCGGGTCGATCATCGTCATCATCGTAGGCATGTCCGCCGCCAGGACCGCGTCCTTCACGTTCGCCGCCCTCCATTTCCTCGTAGCCACCGTGACCACCATGATAGCTCTGGGATATTTCGAATTTCTCCACGTTCGGCTTGAGGCTGTAAGAACATAATTCATGCCAATTAGACCAAAAAGTATGCCATCATATCAACAGGTCAACAGAAGGAGAGGGCGTGAAAACACAAATATTTTCAGCTTGTTAAAGGAACAACCCTCCTGGTTTGGCGGGTTGTTTTCCCAAAGGTATTGCGGTAGCTGAATGTGTTTTATGAGGGGAGGAAATGAAATGAAATTCAATTTTATCAAGTGCTGATAGCAGTCAGCATAGCTGATGACAACATTTAAAGTTGATTTAAACAGGTAGCAATCTGGTCCCTTTTTTGAGGTTTAAATACAATCAAAGACCTTGTCAAACTCTGATTGATGACCGAGCGTAAGCTGAGAATGCCTTGCCGGCATTAACCCTGCCCTAAGTGACGCATCAGCTGAATAAGTTTCTCTCTACTTCATAAATATCCAGACAATCGCCCCCCAAAAGTATGCAATACAAACTAATAAGCAGCCACCAGCAAAAAAAAAACCAACTCACTTCCACTACCGTGAACCGCACGATAAATTCGCAGTCGTCGCCGTTTGTCACATAACTCAAACTGTCTGTCGCCGAAGCCACCCTCCGTCTGGTCACGCAGAACCTTAGTAGGATGAAGCCTTGGCTTCGACTACTTTCTGCCTTGACCGACTTTAATGCCGGCATGTCTGACGCCAAATTTTATGCGCTATTTTTATGTGCTCTGCCTTGGACAGAGTATGTTAATGCTATCATTATGTTTGTGCGAAGCATTAGGGCTAAGCATCATCATCATTGAAAGAATGGACCTTTAATAAACGAAGAGTAATGACAACTATTTTTGTTGAAAGCTCACTCAATTAGTTGAGTATTATATTATAGTTCAATCAGCTGCCTTTACAATTGACATATATCTTTTAAGAGTCGGTTCTCAAAATTCTTTGTAGATGAACTCATTATAATTACATTTTTAAGACAAGAACTTATGAACTAGATGTTTAGGGCAATTTCAACGAACTTCGTACTGTTTCAACCAAGCTAAAGCTAGTTGATCCTTTTTTTTCGGAAAAGTAAATGGAAGGTTAGACCTAAATCCACAAACATATCAATATCAATAAATCAAAGAGATGCGATGTCAAATCAAGGTGGTTATATCAGAACTAATATAATAGTTTTACAAGGTTTTGGACCAAAGCAGATAGCAATCAATTCTTAAGGATTTTTGAGCGCAGAATTCAAATGAATCGTTCGTTTTCCCGGGATCTTCTTGTTTAGAAGATATTTAAATAAACGAGTATTTCACATCTTATGATCATATTAAGTAACCATTTCAACCCAAATTGAATTTTAGGTAAACTAAGTTGAATAACTATACAGAGAAACCAAACACAATGTTTGAATTTTGTTCTTAAGATACAAATTTTTGAATTTTAATGTGGAAAATGTGTTTTTTTATTAAGTAGTTTAAATAATTTTTTTTCCAAGTTTAAATAATTTCAAAAAATGTTGTAAAAGTTTTAAAAAACTCCCAGTTTACCTTTTTTCATAAACCTATATATCCTTTAATTTAATACATTTACAGATTTTCGATATATTTCCGCTTTTAAAACTTATGATCAAAAAACTATAGAAATTTACGAAATTTTTTAAATTGTAATATCAAAATTACTTAAAATTGGGGAAAAAATCATACATAGAGAAAAAAAAAGCTCAAGATCAATTTAATCTTCTGGTTATAAATGATCTTTTAAAATATCAATTTTTTCGTACTTAATATAAATAGTTTCGTAGACGATCTTTCCATTAATGTGCTACTTTGCGTTCGCTGACTTACAGTTTTTGTGTAGAGACGTCACGCAAGGTCTCGAGTTCGATCCCCAGAGAAGTCAATGTTTTTTTTTTAATAGGAAAGATCGTATTGATATTTTTTATCATATCAAGTTAATCTTTGTCATATCGAGTAAATTAATATGAAAAAATGTGGAAATTTGGGCTTGACTGCCATTTCATATCAATGTTTTTCTCTGGGAATCGGGAAAAAATTAAAAAAAAACAAATGAGATTATAATTTTTTTTAAAAAGGGTTTTGAAATCAATCGAACCGAAAACCAATAAGATATTATGTTATTATTTTCTGCAAATTATCCGGATTTTTACACAACGTGAAATTCGTTGTGTTAATATTTTGTTATGTAGAGCTTTGCAAAGAAGATTGGAGCTAATCGGATAAAATACATAAGATGGTTTTTCATACAATGGTTTTTCGGCCATTTCCGATAAGTTTTTTCAAAAACTCAAAATATTATTTGTGTATGTGTAGCTTTAAAAATGACTTTGTAGCTAATCGCTTGGATATAACTATATAACTTCCCGTCATTCAACCCATTTTCCACACAGAGGTGTGTAGGGGGTTGATTTTCCGGAAGACTGGTATGCAATCATTGTTGAATTTTTATTTCAATTTTCTTAAAATAAGTTTGGAGCTGATCGGATGATAAACAAAAATGTTTCATACAACAGTTTTCTGTGAATCAATAAGACGATAATAATTTGAAAAAATCAGCTACCTATTTCTAACGGTCTGTGCGACGGTCACCAATTAGTCAGTCAGTCAGGTTGAACTCTTTTATATATATAGATATACATATGTAAAGATAGATGCATAAATTATGAAAGTTCTCAACGACACCCAATGCAGATCAGATCGAACACTTGTACACAAAATGGTATATCTCCGTTAAAAAAACATAGAACTGTTTGGGATCATTAATTTTAAAGCTTAAGAATATATCTTTCCGATAATATCAAGGGGGGTCTAAACAATCGTATAGGTTGCCCACACAACATGCCTTAAAATGCTTAAAAAATCACTTTTGCCACCAGTAGCTCGCGATCTATATATAGGGATGCCTATCACTGGTATAAACCTTCTTAGGTATTTTTTAAGCCTTTGAATGGAAGCATCATTATCTTTTAAATGATGTGGGTTTATAAACCAAGCGGAATAAATTGCAAAGAGTGACTAAATCTGTTGGGATCAAACTCCAGTAACCGGCTAAAGTAACCTTATCTACGATGCGAGGGTGATTACCACTCAGCTGCATCTTCTTTAATTTCTTTTTTATTGCATTTATGTTGCCTTATCTTAAGGGTTCTTTACACGATACAAGATATTTGTGCAAGAGTTTTTAGGCGGAAGAATAAACTGCCTTTTTTTTACCTTTCGTCTAAGAAAAATGCTTAAGAAAATAAAAACCAGGTAAAATATATTTTATTCTTACAACCTTTAAAAAATGTTTTAATAATTCTAAAAGTGTATATCAGCTTCGGTATGTCTTTGGACCTGCAAAACTTCCGCTTTTTTTTTGTCGTCTCGCCAAACTTTCGCGCATTTGTTTGTCAGTAAAAATTTTGTAGACTTTTTGGCGTCGCTAAGATTACAGCTAACTGGCGCCACTGAAAAGATTGAGAGATGTTTTCGAATCGTCTCTTTAACTTGGCCACAAAGGCGCGCCCATTAGGCGGCCATTTAGATTTGAATGGGTCACATGTTTGCCTTGGCAACTTGGGAATACTTTGCCTTTGCCACTGGCACTTGATGGCGGTGGTGATGGTGGTGGTGGTGGCGGCTTGTCAGTGTCAATGACAATTCTAATTTCATTTTCACTCGTGAAACTCCTTTGCACGCATTTCAATTTCTTCGCGCCACCGCGTGTTTCGAGTGCCACTCGAGAGAGCTCAACTTAACTTCAACTACAGGATCTGTGCGCCAGTGTCCTGGCAACGAATGAATAAAATGAAATGAAATCCATTTCATTCCGCCTGTTGGTATGCAACACTTTTGCACATTCCTTAATGAAAACGAGATGCTGCGATGCCACCTATTGTTCCAATTTCTAATTTACGTTCAAGGTCCTTGAGAAATCAGTTATCCTACGTCCTACCGGTGTGTGTGTGTGTGTGTCCATAAAATTGCATACCAAAGATTCCCCCATTCAACGCCATTCAATATGCTCATGACTTTATTGTGTGTTTGTTGGCGACGTCGCGTCGATGGCTTCCGTGTGGGCACGTGCTGGCAACGTGCACGGAATTCCTGAGGCAAACGGTAAGAGAGTTCTTTCAAATGCCTGGGCGTTCATTGTCACCGCTGGAACTGGAACTGGAAAGACTCTTTAATGACTTGTTAAGCATGCCAATAATTTTACAACTTTCCGGGGGGGGGGAGCGACACGCGACACGTGCCAAAGTTTCGCGACGCCGGCAAGTCGGATGGGTTTTTGGTATCCCGGCTGGCCTGGTCAAGTTCAACCAACCGCGAAGAGTGGAAAATGACGATCAGCGTGGCGTTAAATTAAATTTTTTTCTCTTCTAAGTTCTCAATCAGGGCATTCATATTTCATTCTGGCTAACTTTTTAATTTTACACTAGTTAACAAAAGTTTTGTTAAAGAAAGCTTCGCATTGTAGTAAATATTGAATAGACTTTTTAGCGATGAAATTAATTGGTAACTAATTTTAAGTACGATTCTCGAATTAAACCTTTAAGGGGGTCTTCTAACTTTGAACAGGGTTTTATGAGTGATTTTTTAAAAAAAAATCTGGAGAGAAAATCATTAAAGCTTTTTCAGTTTGGTTTTTGGATTTGAGTTATTAAATAACTTATATAATAAAATTTAAAAAAAATGTTTGGATTTCGAGGGCTGTTCAAAAAGTTATGGGCCTGCCAATTAAGATCTCAAAAAAAAAATGGTGTAGAGGTGGTAGCCATGATTCCGGGACTCCAGGTTATCGGAAATGAAATCGGTAAATGAGGTTATGATTAGAATTGATGTAATTCTGGCCCGTACCTCAATCATATTTTTCAATATTTTTTTAACTAATTGGCGACAACTTAAAAAAAAATAACTCGATTTTTCAAGTTTTTTTTTGTAGTTTAGTGTAAAAAAAATGGTAAAAAAATATTTTTTTTCTTGTTTGAGGTACGGGCCAAAATTACATCAATTCTGCATCGAATGCAATATGGCTGATCAAAATCGGTTCAGTAGAACTGTCGCAATCATGGCTAGAACGTGGTTTCGAGAAAATCGCGCTTAAAGTTTTGAGCAAGGTAAAATATAAGCACTTAAGCAAAAACATTGCTCCACTTAAAAGGATATATCTGCTAAACTTTTTCGAATTTTTGAAGATAGTTTGAAGGGGATGAAAGGGGAATATCCAAGCTATAATAATAATGCAAAACAAACAATAAACAAAAAAAAATAAAATGAACAAAAAAATCGAAAAAAATTTTTGTTGCTCTAAATCGTGAAATTTCTTTAAATCGAATTTCAAGACAACAGAAATGCTTTTAAATTAAGTTTGAGATTTAACTTAAAGTTTTAGATTTTCAAAACAGAGTAAAACGAGCAAAGCTAAAACTTTCAACTTTCAATCCCTGTTATTCAGTGTTAATTTCATTTCATATTCGATTCGTTCTGGTTATCTGCATTTCACTCACCCGCCAAAAACGCCTGTCGCCTTCTCCTTAAACGCCGTCAAGCCCTTCATGATGATGCCGTGTGTCTGGGGCCTGGACTCTACGTTGTTCCTGTTGTTGTTGTTGTTGCTGCGGCTCGTTGAATCCTCTCTTCCTCTGGCTTTTGCTGTTATCACTTGTGCGCATAAATATTTTGTTGCCTACTTCACGGCAGCTTACCGTGGGTATATAAGCGTAACCGTGGCGAATCGGCAGGCGGCTAATTTTTATTTTTTTTGGCAGCAGTCAGCAAATTTTATGGCTCTATTTTGGTTGGTGGGGAGATTTTCACTTGGCCGCCATTGAATTTCGTTTGTTGTTGTGTTACTTCGTTGTTGTGGTTGTTGTTGCCGTCGGCAGTTGCAATTGCCATTCACAGTAACTGCAAACAAAGATTTGTTCAATTATTAATATGTTTAGCAGTTTTGTGTTTTGTTGCTGATAAGGAAAGTGGTACAAAAATTTCATAAATTTGTTGCCGCTTCCTAAGCCGCTTATGTTCATAAATTTGCTTGACTGGCATAAAGGAGCAGGGGGAAATGACGGATGCTCACATACAAATGTACATACATGGGATGGGGGGCGGTAAGCCGTCAAAGCATTTTGTTAGAATTTTGTGTGGTTTGCAAGTCGATTTTGATTGCCTTTTCTGCTTCATTTGATGTGCGCTTGAAATTTGAGTCAATTTGATTTGATAACTATCTTTTTTCCAAGGGTCAAAATCACAAAAGAAGAGTTGTGGGACTAGTTCGACAACTAACTGATAGGATAAATCAACATAGCTATTTCGATTCGGGAGCTAATGTGAATTAGGCCTATTTGTATACCCTGTACCCAATAAAAGGGAATCAAGAAGTTGTGCAAATGTATTTAACAGACATTTCGGAAACATTTCGACCCTATAAAATATATATATTCTTGATCAGCATCAACATTCAAGTCGTCTGTTGACGACTAGGGATGAAAACCTTTTTAGAACCAAACAAAACTCGTGAACCGAACCGCGAACCAAACCAGTGACCTTTAGAAAACACTGCACCGAACCGATAACCGCAAAATATGATGATCCAGTTTGGTACGGATTATTTTATCTACGTATTTTATGGCGTAAATTGCCTACACAGAAAAGGATAGATCCCGTGGCTTAGATAATTGTCTTATCCTTCAAACTATCATCTTTTCATATCCATTTGTCGTATATCATCTAATGGAGATGAAAAAATCTTATCAATTTAATTAAGTTTAATATCAAATGGATATTTTATTATCAAAACGATAGCGTAAGTAAAATTCGGCCCTGCTCGTCCTCGATATTTATAGCCATTGCTCAGGAAAATGATTATCTAAAAATATTTTATTGAATCAAAAAAATTTTGATATTAATATGAAATGTTATTACTAACTTAAAAAGATAGTATAAACATTTATTGTTAACATCAACATTAAGTATAAAGTAAATGAATTAAGTTTATATTTGTATATCTCCCCATCACATTATCCGATCTTTGTGAAAATTTGACAGATTATAGAGATTTATATCTGTAAAATTGTAGGAGTTATTTAATATTTTATATTGAAGGAGCTGGAGAAGGCGTGGCTGAAAGTTGAATCTAACTAAAATACGAGTCTACACTGAAAAATGGTAGCTCTAGCTCTTATAGGCTCTGAGATCTAATTGTTCAAACGAAAGAACGGACGACCGGACATGAGTAAATCAACTCGGCTATTAATGCTGATCAAGAAGAGATATACCTTATGGGGTCGGAGATGCTTCCTGTTACACTTCTTCAAGAAGCCGTTTTTACCCTTTTAAATTGGGTAATGAAAGCATATCTGACACATAGCAGCCATCTAGAAGATGAGAAATAAGCTTTTAAAGTTACAAACTAATAAACTGCGCCGTTTATTATAAAATGTAATCAAAATGTGGACGGGTATCTCTTCCAAGTCCCGAAAATGATTTACGGATGCCGGGATTTAATTCTTAAGCAAGGATTTTATTTTTTTAGAATCCTGTGTTAAGATTCAATGAAGTAAAAAGCAATGCGAGGATAAAAATAAGTCAGAAGGCCAAAATTTTAAAATAAGGCGGCCTGAAAGGCTACACCCAACAAAAAGTTATCATCAAAATTGCACTATTTAAGGTTGGACTACACGGTCAGCACAATGTTATGTTAATATCAAAATGACACTGTTTAGTCATCAATTGGAATCTATTGAGATTCAAATATTCCTTTATACTCCAAGTATCAAGTTTATATATTCGAAAGTATTAAAATGAGATTTTCGAAGATATCAAATTGATATTTAGGGGATTCACGACAACTTGCTTATTTGATAACCTATTGAAAAATAATATTTAATCTTCATCTGTCGTGAACACACTTTTGAGTAAATTCTTGATTATTAAAACTCAATAAATCAGAGCCAACTATATTGAAAAATTTATGTTACGTAAATTTAAAATATACGAAAAGATAATGGCTTAAATAATATGTGATTGCATTTTATGTAATTGCAATCGTTAAAAGGTTCTTAAAGATAAAAAAAAAATTATATAGACCGACCTACCGTAATTTGAACTCAGGTTTTGTTGACTTCCAGTCTCACACCTTAACCTCTACACCATTGTCACCAAGGTCGAAGTGACAGCTTAGTGTGCTTTATAAAATAGTGGCGCTTTATCATCAAAATACTACAATTCTGGCACCTAATAGGTACACACTGTTTGAAGTGTTTACCAATACTGAAATTGAATTTTAACCAGGCAACACATGACCCAGCTCTAGGCTGGTGATGTCAGCTTATTTTTCGGTAGTACATTTTGTTGTTGGAGATTTCATTTTTTAACAGGTTATCTATTAAGCAAGTTGTCGTGAATCCCCTAATTAATTTGTATGAGAATGACAATTTGTTATTATCTCTTATCAAGTTATCAAATTTGTTGCATCATTTATATTTTTTTTATAAACCAAGTACTAAAGTAGTCAAGCCCTACTGTAATATATGCTTTACTTGCAAAAGTTTGTATTAAACTGATTACTTTGAAGTGTGGGGTCACACAAACTGTGTAAGTGCTGCCCATCACCCATTGTGGCCCAGCGTAATTATTTGTTTTGCGTATAACTCGACTGTAGTTGATCAAGGAACGATATTTAAGGGATCGATATGTAATGTTGAATAACATATATATCCAGAAGGTCACAACAAATCTAACTTTAAACTGTGGGAGATAAGGTTTTTTCGAATTACGTTGTCGGTAACTCGACCATCATTGATCTGATCGGGAAACAATGCATATGGAATCGATAAGTAATCATGATTAAAATATATGTCTAGAAGGTCCGAAGTCTATCGGAAAAACTGTGGGAGATATGGGGACTTTATCATTATTAATAAACTTGATTTGCCTTCAGGTATAAGCAAATTATGTTCAATAAACTTTAAACCTCTAGCTCTTATTATCTCTGAAATCAGAAAGACAGACGGACATGGCTATATCGACTCAGCTGTCGATGCTGATCGAGATACCTAGTTCTCAAAAACGAATGAATATTTTTCAAAACTTTCTTCTTCATTTTATTCGGTCACTCAATGGGTAAAAATCGTGCCTTCCAGCAAGACCAAACTCTCTGGCCACTTATCGATCAAAGTACGCACCTCCTGGGTTAATATTCAGTAGAGTAAAGAGCGATTGGGGTACCGTAATAGGTCAGTTGGCCAGAATTTAAAATAAGGCGGCTTGAAAGCCTACACCCAAAAAAAAGTAAACATCCAAAAATTTAAATATATAAAGTTGATATTTTCGAATACTAAAACGATATTCTCGAGAATGTACAATTTATTATAGTCTGTATCAGGATGACAATATTTTGTATTAATTCTTTGGTATCAATTTGATATTGATTGTTATACTTTTTGAATAATTTTAATACTAGCATTTCACTGTATGATATTTTTATTTTATAAAAACCGTTAAATTGTTTAAGTGAAATTTTTAAAGTTTTTTTAGTCGGCTTTTTGAAGGTGCAAAAAAGAGCGCACTCACACAAGAAGGTGCTTTTGTTTAATAGCAAGACGGCGAATTGGTTTAAGATAGATAAGATGTTTTAAGATATCCGATATCTCTCATTTGAGAGATGGCTTCATTCTCAATATATGTCGGACACCTATGTATGAAATGTCTGTCACTAGTCCATCTCAAATAGGCATTTGTTAAAAAGCATAGTTTATGGATTTTCTATAATTTAAGTTTTTGTTCCTCTAACAGTATCAACATTTTTAACCATTGTGCTCTGTCCATTGTCAGTTTCTGTACTCACTTGCCACATCATCATTGCGTAATCCATTTGAAGGCTGTTTCCGTTGTTGTAAATGCTTGATTAAGCCAGCACAGTTATCGTTTTAGTAAAGTTTAAATTATATTTTTTTTATTTTAAAATTATGATTAATATTATAATTTTTATGTTTTGTTATGATATCACAAATAAGGTACACAGATTAGAGATGACACATTACACAATAGGCTGAGGGTTATATAAGATTAGACACTGATTTGATGTGGCCACATTAAATTTTCTCACATTTTTGTAAGCAACACACGCCCCGTTGGAAATTAAGGAAAAAAAAGTTTAGAATTAAACTGAAACTCTGAGACGACAACATTCAGACAGAGTTGACCACGAAACCGGCGACCAGACGAGAACGACAATGACGGCAACGATCCGAATCCAACTCTGTCTGAAGACTGTGTGGCAGTCAGGTTGAATTCAGCAGACAAGTAAACCTCGCTGAGGATCAGACAGCCAGCCAGGTGACTTTGAGCCAGAAGGCGATGGAGATGGTATATAAGCAGCTATCTCAGTCGCCAGCTGTACGAAGTATATAAAATAGTGAGAGAGGGGGGTGGGGGTAAGGGAAAGTGGGAGGAGTACAAGAAGAAGAGCAACGCTTATATATAGACTGGAAATTTTCGACTACTGGAAACTGGAAGACCAACACATGAGTGGGTTTTTTTTTTCAAGGGTATTACAGCAAATAATTGGATAATTCTAGGGAATTTTTTAAACTTTTCTTTTCTAAACACTTTTGTTATTAACAATTTCCTTAAGCTACACATTTATTTAATTATTTTATATTTTTTATTCATTGTTTTAAATAAACTATTACTGGCACTAACTCAGCTCCAGGCTCGCTTTGGCCTCAGCAGGACAACGCACGAAGTGAAACTAACATCAATGGCATGTGCCTTTCTTGTCTGCCCACAGTTGGATGACGACGCCTTGGTCCAGATTATGCTCTGGCAAAGCATAATTCTATAGGCCATCTCGCTCCCGCTACAGTGTTGGCACTCGAGTGTGGTGAAAAGCTTTGCACGACAGGATGGAGCTGCGCAGGCTCAGACTCTGGGTGTTCAGGCTGTGTAGGAATTTCCATATGCAGGCATTGGTCGAGGGTTGGTTTTGGCAACAGTAGCCAGATGTGTGCCCAGTGGGAGGTGGGGTGAGTATTCCACCTGGTTTTGGCCTAAACCAATCAGGGCCAACCACTGCCCAAACTCTGTATATAAGCAGCGGGAGCCTTGTAGCTGGAGCATGGGAATGTTGGTTGGCATGCCAGCCAGCCATCGAAAAATGTGAATCTCAGTCGTGCGTGAAATGCTATTAACATGTTGCCAGGCCATTTTCCATTGTTTTGCTCTGCGCCTTTAGTTAGTCCCTGTTGTACCACCCACACACACGTATATATATATATATATATATACCATTCTCTTGCTGTCTGGATGTCGGCCATTTTGAATATTTACTTGGTGCAAGTGGATGACTCTACAAACTGCGATTTATGACCCAAAAGTTTGCTTATTAATGATGTCCAGCCAATATAAATGAGACTCTTGTCGAAGTTTTGATATATTCGATTTTTACGTGAGGATTGCCAAAAGTTGGTGGATTGTCTGTGATTGGCCAATTGGCTCGTTATTAATGTAAGCACATTAATTTCAAAATAATCTGAAATAAAACAAAAATAATATAAATTGAGCAATTAGTTAACAGTTCTAACTTATTTTATAAAAGAATTTTATTTAATTATGCTTCAAATAATAGTTATAAGGACTTTTAATTTTGTTACTGCGCATACAGTTATTCAAAACTTTAATTTTTTTGACTCCGAGTTATTAACAGTTATTAAAGACTTTTATTATATTACTCAGTAAAAAACAGTTGTAGAAAGAATTTCATGAAAAAGTTAATAAACAACAGTTTCCTAAGACTTTTGTTAGACATTTATCGAAAGACTTGTATTATAAAACTCAGTAAGTAACCGGACTTTTATAGTGTTAATTACAGTAATTGGAAAGGTACTCATTCTTTAAATCAGCAGTGTCAGAATTCGTTTTCGTTTCTTTTGGGGAACCGCAGGTAGTCATATTGGTCCATTATTCATTAATGATTTTCCTCAAGTGCTTTCCCACTTTTATGACTTTAAGCTATCTCTGTGCCTCTTTTGACAATCCAGTTTCTCGGCTTCTATTGCAAAAAAACTTTAGTAAAACACATTCCGAACGATCGTCCTATGACAGCTTATGCTATATCATCCGATTTTGAATTTTTTAAATAGTAGAAATATAAAACTAATAAAAGATTGGGATGCTACGATAAAAACAAAAATTTTATATGTTGACCGACGCTATTTTTGATATTTCAGAATTTGAACATATAAAACAAAAGATGGAGAGCTGATGGAAAAATTCTAAGACTATTTCGACCGATCGTCTATGATCTATGTTGATAATACATTCCAGATGTGAGCTATAAAAAAAAGTGCTAATGAACAAAAATTTCAACTATAAAACCACGTATTTGCGGTGATTTGTTGCGTGTGTAAAAGAGCTTGTCAAAATTGCGATGCTTTAAATCTGAGAGCTAGTTCGTAAACAGCAGCGGGGATGTGCTCGTCTCTACTTTTGTTTTGGGGTGATTTTTCTATGCGTTACAAACTTGGCAAAATTATTCCTTTTCAAGTGTATAAATATTTAATTTACAGAATTTGATATTGTTTTGTTGGTATTACTGAGACCATAATTGTTTTTAAAATTAAAGTGCCTAGTCCCTTATCTTTTCAAATTAAAATTTGGACCTAGGCAAGGAAAAAAGGTAATCGAATTTTTAAATAACTAGCTAAGGTAAAAGGTACACCAAATTTGTAATTACTATATAGGTATGTACCTAGGTACTCCCTAACACTGTGTAATTAAATAAAAGTCTTTTACAACTGTTTTAAACTGAGCATGAAAATATCGGTAAAAAAATACTCTTATTTTTGACCATCAAAAAAAGTGTTATTGCTGAAACGAAAACTAACGTTTTCGTGTATTTACAAAAATTTTACCACATGACATTCTTTGTTTTATTTCTATAAGAGTTTTATGAAAATAACTGTTATGTTCCTCTTGATGAAATATTTTAGGTATAATAATGTTTTTGTTAAAAGGCTCAAAACTTGATTATTTTAATTAATATTTCATATTATTATTACCGCTAAAATTCTGCAGAAGGATTAATCCTGATTTTCGACCCTAACGTTAAGACTAAGCTTGTCGAACGTGGTTGTATAGCTTCATTGATCTTTGTACCATTATATTTTATATCCTATAATAAAATTGAGCGAATCGGTGAAACAAATTGACTTTTTTGACTTTCATTTTGTGAGCAATTTTTAATATTTTAATTCTTCATTTCCTCCTCTTCCACTCCTTGCAATTTTACCTGTTCTTTGAAATTGCAAGGTAGCACCAGTATTGCAATTTCACAACTTGGCTTTGACTCTATTTTCCTTTCTACTTGAAATCTTTATATACGGAAATAAAATTTGATTTTTAAATCATACTAAATATAACTTCACTACTTAATGCACAAAAAGGCAAATAAGTTTTGACAAATGCCTTTTAAGTTATCTTTTGAACGGAACCATATTCCAATCAGATGTGGTACGGTTCGATCGGTTCTACGGGGTTAGGTTGTGGATTGGTTTGCAGCTTGGGTTTAACCCTAAAATCGTTTAAACTATTATGGAACGTCTTTATGGTACATTCTTACCCGAATACATTTTTAAGACTATCAATTAAATTATTATGGATTTTTAATGTGTTTTCGATTGTAAAGTAATTTTTCTGCTTACACAACATGTGTGAAAAAAATTGTTTTTCTTTATTTATTATTTTTGGGCTTGGATTGAATTTGCCAGCCATCTCTCGTTAGGCTTTTAAAATCGGGGTCATCAAAGATTAAAAAGAATAGATTTGAGTTCATCTTCTTTTCGCAAATAAGTATAATGATTTGTTGACATCAGCTGTTGCAATTGGATTAGCAGCAAGAGTGTCGGTTCACAATTTTAAAGTAGCCGCAGACATTGACCACCATATTGCACTTACTGCTTGTACTGGGGTAAAATTGTATCCCAAAGAATTTATAGAATTTTGATCGCTGTAAGAAATATATTTACGAAAGTATTTATTGCAAGTATTGACAAAGCGGAAAAAACATTGATTGTGGCTCAAATAATGTTTGCAAATATTTTAAAATTTTGCATTGAAAATATCTTGTGGTATAAAGAACGGTTTTAGGAATAAGGATTCTAGGGATCTGCACAAAATCTCTATCAAAGTCTATGAAAACCATTTTGAGGAGTCGATAAAAAGAGCCACGTCCTGGAGGCAAATTTGAAAGACAACTCAGATATTCCTAGAAAAGAATCTCACTAGATCAAGTTCTCTTCAATAAACTGATGGTATACCAACCCAGTAAACAGATAAGCGAACATTTGACAAACTTCAATAATCCTAAATTAGTTCGAAAATGAGCTTTAGAAGGCAAACAAACGTGCTTTATCAAAATATTCGAAAAATGTTTACCAACGTACTTATAATCGATTCTTTTCCGTATCAAAAATTGTGCTTTTAGATTAGTTTTTCAATAGTTTTAATCGAACCAAGAAGGTTGTGCACACTAAGTACCTAATAATCTAAGCCAACTGAGTTGTTTTGGACACCCAAAAACACTCAAAGTTACACAGCCACACAACCAATTCATAATCCATAAAAACCTTTGACTCATGGAGACTTCAGCTTCTCCTTCTCGTTTAGACAACTGCCCTGGCGACGTTGCTAATACGACGCATTGGCCTAACCCTCATAAGCATAGAGCAAACATTCAAACAGTTGCAACTCAGCCAAAAGCTATAATAAAGTTGCGGAAGTAAACAGCAAAGCAAAATAAACAAGTAGCAAAAAAAAAATGTATATATATATATAAAGCAGGGAAATGAAATGAAAATCAACAAAACAGCAGCAGGCAGCCAGCAGCCGCTAAGGATTTTCGTATTTCTATCCCGCAATAGAAAAAGATACATGACAAAGCATGGAAAAAGGTTCTGGCAGACAACTCCATAGACAAGGCGGCGTCAACAAAAGTGATATTAAATTTCCAACCAAAAAAACAGAGATGTTCTCCTCTGCATTGCTCGACTATTTAAACAAAGCGATTAAGGGTGCGTGGCAAGCACATTGATTGACATAAATGAAGAATAATCGAATTGCGCTCATCATAAAACTCTAAACTAAGTGGTAAAATCTTTGCCAGCGGCTCGAGTGTCCATAATATTGGTCCACCTTTCACAGTGGTCGGGAAGATAAAATTGTGTTGTTTAAAGAATGAAAAGCAATTGTTGTCCAGTTTATAGGTATAACAAGACATTCGCTTTTATAAGGGTGCATGTTCCTGAAATTGTCCGATTTCTAGAAGCGGAAGGGAACCCCCTTACTCTAAAAGACATAGGAAACGGCTCGCAATTTAAAACACAATTATCCGAATATCTTACAAGACAAAACAAAAAAAAAAACAAAAATATATATATTGGGCATTCTTTCTCAAACGTCCAAAAGTCAAAAAATGAAAATTTTTGGATTGGCTTCATATTTTGGTGAATTTGTTATCTATATGAAGGTAATAAATTCCCAAAATATTAACTCATTAAAAAAAAAATTGTAGAAATTAGGGGGTGGAAGTTTTGACATTTTAAGTGGCATTGGTATTTTTAAAATAGTATAACTATGGCAAAACTTTATCGATTTGAAATTTTGAATATGTCATTTTAAAGCATTTTTTCATGTACTTTTAGAAAAAAATAACAAAAATTAAAAAAATTAAAATTCACCCCCTTTTTTTCAATATTTACCGTTATTTTTCAATTTTGTCCCAAATGGGTATTTTTAAAAAAAAAAATTTTATTTTTTTTGAAAAGCTTAGGTCATTTAAAAAATATATATATATAAATGTGTAAATATGATAGTGGGACAACAATTACTTTCCATGTCCATATCCATTTTTATCTTCAATTTGAGTTTAAATAATGTTAAATTGATCTTAGTTATTCATCCAATGGAGCTGATTTTCATTTTTTGACTGGGACGTTTGAGAAAGAATGCCCCATATATATCTTAATAATAATTTAAATTTAATTTAATAAGAATCTAAATAAAAATTTATATAGCTAGTAAGTTAGGCTGGGTTTACACTGTTCGACACATGGGACATGACAATCTAGTAGGCCCATATTTTGTCTTTTTTTCATTGTGAATAGCTTGTCACTTGACTTTCAAAACAATACAACATGAAGGCTAACTAGATTATCATGTCTCACGTTCACAGAACGAAGAATGTGAACTCAGCCTTAATTATAATATACAAAAATTTTTATACTGTCGCGACCAAGGCTAACCTATAATTCTCTGTCTTATTGTATTGGGAAAATACTAAATTTAAAATCTATAAAAAAAAGTTTGAGCACGATTAATTAAAAAATGAAAGAAACAATATCTCATAAAATCAAATTCAAAAGAGTGAGCGTACACCACTGATACGAACCGAATACGCAGATTGGTTAACTCCAGAATTGCATTCTGTGCATCGAACCAATGGTATTAAATCTACGTTAGTCCGTCAGCGGTATTGTAACGGATTGCGACGACCATTTCCTGGATTTCAAACAGCTTTCCCAAATTTGACCAAAATCAGTCTAAAATTGAGTTTAGTTCGAAAACTGATAAGTTTTTTTTTTAAAGCGTGTGAACAATTAGATTCGTAATTTAATTATAATCTTAAACCAATATTCATTACAAAAATAATTAGCACAAATATAGGATTAGATTCGCGAACCTGTTCCTGGAACCCCTAAACCGCAGGTTTTGTTTCGATCTGCGGATCACTTGAATATAAAAGAAGTAGATTGCTTTTAATCGATTTATTGATAAAGGTATTTTTTAAGGTCTTCTTATTTAAATAAATATGCATTATATCTTCCTGACACTGTTCGTGTTAAAAATGTTCGTTCAACTGATACTTGGGAGGATGGAACTGGTAATGTAGATAAGTCTTCGTTTTTAGGAGCTTACCCAAATTTTACAACATTTGTCGATGTATATTCTTTTGGACAATTTTCGAAGGAATTATGTAACATCATTCCCAGATTTTTGATATTTGTTCATTGCATAAACTTAGTTCTTTTTATGCAAAATTATTTTGTATACTTTCAAGCCGCTTTTAAAATTATAAGCGTAGATAGCAAAACATCTGCCTAAAAGTGGGCAACATACATTTTCTTAATTACCACCTAGACTTGAAAAACATGTAGATGAGAAAAACGGCCCTACGATTTTTTTTTCCATTGAAAACTTTACTTAATAATGTAAACCGAACCTTTTTTTATGTTTTAGTGATACGGTTGCAGGTTCCAGTGGCCAAAAATGTATAAGGTTCTGTTTATTCAAAAACCCGAACCGATTCTCAGCGGTTCGGTTCCAGACTATTTTTCAGCCTTATTTAAACTATCGGCACAGACGAATTAAGCTTTGCCAGCTGGTATTTTTTTTAAATAACTGTCCGAGTGCTCCAAAAGGTCTAAATAAAATTGAGCTTTATTTTTTGGAAAATTATTCACAGTATGGGAAATTTTAATATCCTTGAGAAATTTCAAACCAAATAAAAGTGAGACAGTAGAATTTCACCTACACAATGCACCAGCCTTTAGAAATGCTTTTTGCAAAAGAATTTGAATTTAAAAGAGCCTTTGGATAAATGGTATTGCACTTAAAAATAATATCTTCATCATCAATAACGTATCAGTTGCCACGATCATGAAATTTTCTCCAAGAAATGTGAATGTTCAACCACAGTAGCACAACAGGCAAGCGTAACAGCCATACACCCTCATAAATTGTGCGAAAAAAGTGTCAAACTTGAGTTGACAGGCCCCCCAAGTGGAGCGACCGTCAGCGGTAATTAGTGCAGCTTCGCCTAAAAGTCGACTTCAATTTCAATTCAGTGCCAGCGTAATCATCATCACGATGGATAATGTTGTTGCTGTTGTCTCTCTGAGCTGCGCACTAATTACAAAATAACTTTTGTCGCTTTATCCGCTAGCCATGTCATCTTTTGCTTTTGGGGATTCCCCGTGGTGTCCCATGATGTATGGCTTTTCGTTGTATGATTTAATGCTGAAATGTTGAAAAAGGGTTTTTAATTACCAACCAAATAATAAGTTTTTCTTGATATTAAAGGTTTTTATTTTCCTTTTGCCAGGGTCACGTATAGTTGAGCTTGTTGTTTCTAGCAGATTCATGCTGTCAATCGTCACATCCACCCACTCAATCAAACAAAACTAAATGCTGTGCCTGTCGATAAGCGTGCCAAGTAAAATGAAACCAGAACTAGAGGGGAAGAAAAACGATTTTGCTTTCGTCAGTCTGAGATTTAATATTTATTTTTGTTTGTGTGCAAATAGCTGGAAGCGCCTCAGATAGGAAGAGTGTATGAGAGGGGGGGTGGGGCGGAGGGTTGAATGCGGAAGTTGTGTCTGTTATGAGTTTTTCTCTTTAATATCTACACATATTGCAAAGCATACTTTTGAGGGCAAGGCTGCAAAACTGGACCTTCGAAGCGGATTATAAGCAGAATCTTTTAAATTTATAAACTCCTTAAATGCTTCTTTGGAATTTGCAAACTAACTCTTTTCGGTGGATTATTGCTTCCTTTTGGGTGTTAAAAATATGAATATTCCTTTTAATTAGCATATGCCTCCATTTATATATCAACCCCATCAAAAAAGCCTTCCCCATCAACATCCATTAGGAACATCAAGACAAAATACATTCGTATATATGAAATATATTTCTTTTTCCACACAATGAAAAACGACACAAAAGCCAAAGTGCCAACAACAAAAGCCATAGACGGCCGCCGCTGCAAAAAAAGCTGCAACTTTATTTTAAGCTAGAATGCACACACGTTTTGTCCTTTCCTCCTCCAACCTACAACCCCCAACACCATCCCCATCCCCCTTTCCATTCTCACAAATCCAACCAACGGCGACACACCGGAAGCAAATGCTTTTGCGCCCGGCGTGTGTCGTAGGCCTTTCGGCTGTATTTTTTATGTTTTACCCTCAAAATGCATAACGATCTGAATTATATAGAATGTCTTGATTAATGTTGGCGTGCGTTGGCTTTTACCCCCACTCTGTTCCACATGCAGGGCAATAAAAATCTTGTCACATCTCATTTAACAATAACGGTAGCTCTATAACTTTTAATTCTAAAAATTTAAAACATTTAAGGATTCCACTTCGTGCACCTGATACTCATCATATTCGTTGTCGGTCCTTGTCCAAATGCCTGCCAGGCATCATAATGAATCTAATCACTTACGCTCGAGTGCATCAATTATGTTGCCATCAAGCATCACAGTCTGGCCAGACAGACAGACGCGGCCTGACAAGCGTGGCGAGAAGGGCGACAATAACAAAAAGCCAACGTGTCCATTGTTAGCTCTCAAAATTTGTTTGCTACGTCATCAGAACAACAACAACAAGCTCATCAACATCAAGTTGATAACTTTATGATGATATAAATATACATGTAGCATTCACCCCAAACTGGCCATAGAAAATGCCAAATCTGAGCCATATGGGGGTGGCAACAAAAAAGGCAGATGAGAGTTAAATGGAGATTTGGATGATAGAGTGTCAGATATTAATATGTAAATATTTTGGAACCTAAAGAATGTAGGTCCGAGGTTCAATATAATTGCAGATGGTATTATAAAATGTGTGAGATTTTTGTAGCAATGGGTAAGATTTAAGAGCAGAATACAAATATAGGTCGATCAAGTCATGTCCATTCATCTAAAACACCCGAGCAGTATTAGAATTTCTTCGGTTATTTAGTTGCTCAGTTGTTAAGTGCCGTTTTGATTTGAAATTAAACACATAGTTAACTACAGAAGTTGGCACTCATTAGAAACAGCAAAGAGTCACTGAACAAAAAGAACAGTTGAGTGAACAGTCCCTTAGAAGTGAGTAATAGAACTGAGTGAACAGTCACTGAACAAAACACACTGAGCAAGACTCACTGAGCAATAGTCACTGACAAGACTAACTAAACTAAACGCTAACTAACGCTGAACAAGAGTCACTGAACAAAAAAGAACAATTGAAGAAGAACATGTTTACTTGTTTAGTTAACTGAACAACTCATTTTTGTTAACTCACTCATGAACAAATCAACTCTAATTAACAGCCAATTCAATATAGCCATGTCCCTCTGTCCGTATAAAAAACAAATATCTCAGAGATGGTAAGAGCTAGAGGTTTATTGTGTATGGTATATTTAATTTTAATTAAGATCTCAAAAAAAAAGGTGTTGAGGTGGTAGCCATGATTCAGGATTCCAGGTTTTCGGAAACGAAAACGGTGAATGAGGTTATGAACAGAATTGATATGATTCTGGCCCTTACCTCAATCATAAAAAAATATATTTTATTTTTTAATTTTTTTTCCTTTGTAGTTTAGTGTAAAAATTGTTTTTTTTTTAATTTGTTTTCCTCTTGATTGAGGTACAAGGCAGAATTACATCAATTTTTCGTCGATTGTTACATGGCTGATCAAAATCGGTTAAGTAGAACTGTCAGGTCAATAAACAGGGTTTTGAGAAAATCGCACCTTAAGTTTCGAGCAACGTATAAAATACTCCCTTTGGCAAATGCATTGCTCTACTAAAATAGCAATATCTGCTGAACTATTTCAAATTTTTGAAAATGGTTTTGAAGGGGATGAATGTCCAAGCTATAATAAATATTCAAAACAAAAAAATCGGAAAAAAAATTTTTTCAAAGGTAAAGACCCCTAAAGACATTAAAACAAGTTTTGAAAAAAGTCAACAAAAAAGTAGAAATTGGAAAAATTGAGTTGGAAATCTTTATGACCGTTTGTTCAAAGAAAAAGTTGTGTGAATTGTGATAGTCGATGAAACTTGTGTAAAAATTAACTTAAACACATTACCCGCCGCTTAGTTTTACACAAAGCAGAAAGGTTGGTCTGTTGACCAATGAGTTCCACCAATTTATGTTGAAAAATTCAATGAGAAGGTATCGATAAGTCACGCAATTGGATCCGGCGGCCTTAGAACAACTTTATTTTTCCAACAGGACTTTGTAAGCGCCGATATCAACATCAATATATTGAGCAGATCTGGATACCGCAAAATATGCCCGTTGATCTAAAGCTAAGCTTAATGCAAAAAACATAAATTTTTCTGATCAACAGGAGAACAACCCAATTGCTTCAGAGCTTTGACCAATAGATCGATATTGGACATTTGCCGAATGGAATTTCAAAAGGGTAGTAAAGTTGAAAAATTTTATTGAAAGAGGCAAATCAAAAAAAAAACTATCAAAATTAAGTGAATGATTTTTTTCTCAATAAGTTTTGGCAAAAATTAAAGTAAATATATTTATCTTAAGAACAAAAAAAAAATACACTTAAAGTTATAAGCAAAAGTCCTTATAAGCATAATAAATAATTACGCTGGGCAGCACCGGCTGCAACCGTGATGGGCATAGTATAGTTTGTTTGGCCTCATACTTAAAATTTATTAGTTATATACAAACTTTGGCTGTTAGGCTTAACCGATTTTCTTACTTCTTTTTAAATTATAGGAGTTATGGTCCTTGGAATGAAATTAATTGCAATTTCGAATGTAAGTCGATGGAATTAATGCAGGACCTTTACAAAATTCCTAAACTTATATTATGCTCTAACCACTGTTATCGACTGATTTAGCACCGTGTGACTTCCAAACTCAAAAAGGCGCTCCGGTGTTCAGATTGAGAGATTCAACGTGAATCGTGTAATGTTAATTAGAGAAAATCTCTTTTTTTCCCAAGTTCAAATAATTCTTAAAAATGTTTAACGAATTTTAAAAAACCCATGATTTAGACCCTAACGATTA
This sequence comes from Lordiphosa mommai, assembly GCA_018904225.1. Taxonomy (NCBI): domain Eukaryota; kingdom Metazoa; phylum Arthropoda; class Insecta; order Diptera; family Drosophilidae; genus Lordiphosa; species Lordiphosa mommai. The sequence goes on along the minus strand of JAEIFT010000354.1, from coordinate 180,741 downwards.
GAACTAGTTCAAATAATCTAGTCATTAAAATTTTATAGGTTTCATTTTAGGTCTATATTTCATAATTTTTCACAGTTCATATTGGAGTGCAAAAAAAAAACCACCCCTAATTTTTGCTGTCGCATATTTTGACTATCTATTTTCATGTTCTACTTAGAACATATTCATAAACTAACATAAACTATAATTTAAAAAAAAATGAACTATAGTTCATCACATAAAGATGCACAGTATTAAAGAAAATTAACGAATGAACTAGGTCAATTAAATGAACTGGATTCTCCAACTCTAATGTATATGTGTGTTATTGAAAACTCAAAACAAAAATTCCTATGCTTGTCCTAGTAATAAAAACTTGACTTTATCAAACAAATCTAATTTCTTCACTCCAAAATCTTAGGTAAATTTTCAGCCCCACTTAAAGCCCAACTCAACTTTTGTTGGTCATCTGTGTGAAGAACCCACAAAAATTGTTTTTCCTGTGTGGACTTTTCATCATTAGAGAAATATTAAATTTCTTTGGCTTGGCCTTTAATTGCTGTGAATGTGAAGACTTAAAAGTTGTTGCCTTTTATGCGGTTGCCGTCAAAGCGAAACTCAATTAAGCTGCAGTCCCGCCACCACCCCGTGTCGCTGCTGCTCAAACACTCCCTGATTTTAAACTGCTGATACGGCACACAGGGACATCAATGAGGAGGATGCTTTGTCACGGTTGCCAGCGAACGACAAAATGCCTTTTCAAAGGCAAATTTTTAATTGAAATTATCTGGATGCTACCTTTTTGGGTGCAGTTTTAAATTTACGTTTTTCTGCTTTGTTGCCTTGCATTTATGTATGTGAGCTTTCTTACCAGAATCGCAGACAACTTGTTTACATCTTTGTGCGCTAATAGCGGGCTTAAAGTCGGCCAACGATATGCCATAAATCCCAGTTAATAACGCCAAAGCGAAGCTTCCCCCTTTTCAATGCTGGTGGATGCTAACCAAATGTTGCTGAGACTGGCAAGAAATTTCAAATTCAAAGACATTTAAGTAGATTAAGCGACTTTCATGTTGTGTCCTCAGTCTTTTGGGCTATCAACCCAAATGAACGTCGACAGTAAAACAATTCACGAGGCACGCCCGGTGCAAAGGACTTGAGCACGACGACAGAATGAAAAGCCCGCAATATGCCTTGCCTTCACTTCTGTCTTGCCACTCGAAAACGATTCTCGAAATATGCAAATATAGAGCTCGTGCATGGGCGTGGCTGCAGGGGCGTTGCAGCAGCAAACAATGAAAGTAAATGCCAAAACATTTTATTGATTATCAGGCAGAACGGAAGCTGAGCCTGGCATGGCACAGTGGGGCCGAAAGGATTAAAAAATAAACAAAATTGTGATCGTAATAAAATCAGTAACAAGTGAAATTAAGAGATTAACAGTTCGTGTGGCACCGATCTTAAAAGCTATCAGTTATATTCAACCTTTGGCAGGCACAGAGTAGAGGTTCGCCCTTGACGTGATTTAAACGTGTCAAGGTGTGTCACGACGAGATCGTGAAACACCACAGAGTTTCGTGCGTGTGCATACGTAATCCGTGCGTGTTGAAGTTATAGATCGTGAATATAAGTCAAGCAGTATTCATAAAATAGTTTTTCCTTTAAATTTGTTTAATAATAATATTCCTAAAACTGAGAATCCACTGCTCCATACAAAAGGCGCAGTGTGCCCATAAAACCCATGATACAAATGAGACCCGTCCACGCATTTCAATTGCCGTGCGTGACGCGAAACGTTAAAAAAATTGTGTGAGTGTATTGTGCAGAAGAAAACCGTAATGTGAAAATTTGCTTCAAAGTCAATCAATAACTTTTTTACTCCTTTTATGAAGATATATATTCAGTAAGTTCAAGTGTTATAAGATTGAAGTCAGGGCAGCAAACCGGTTTTTAACCGAACCGGCTTTAACCCGGAATTTCGACTTTTCTATTACTGTGATCCGAATATTGAACCAAACCTATTGTGAATTAATAGTTGACCTGAACCTGTTCCGAACCAAAACATTTGGTTAAAGTCTTAGCTAAGCGAGATTTTACAACCCAAAAATTGATATTGATTCAAATTGAAGAACGAACCCTAAAATACACTTTAAAAATTTGACTTATACATCTAAATTGAAAATAAAAGAAATCGTAAAAAAATATCGGAATTTATTTTTATTTATAACAATATTTATTAAAGAAAATAACTTTTCGATCAAAATTTGGGACGCAACTAAGTTCGAACTAAAACCTTAACACAAAAACCTTGAACATCAAAATTTCTGATACCTTTACATAACATCCTTTAGATCTTTTTAAGAGACCTTTAGAACAGACCTCTTATTCCCAAAATTGTTGTATATTTTTTTATATAATTATTAAATTACACAAAAAATCTCTCAAAAGACCCTGTGCAAAGGACGTTTGGAACCGAAACGAACTGCGGAACATCTTCTTAAAACACTGGGATGTCCGAAATTGTATGAAATAACAAATTGTGGATGAGACCGGGATTAAAGACCATTTTACACTCTCTCAAAATATTTTGACTAGTATAATAATTTTGTAAAATGCCAAAGCTTGTTAGTACATATATAAATTTTATTCTATATGGAAATGCTCAAAGACGACTTAGTTAGTTTATTTTGTGATCAGAGCAATTAAGAATCAGTAACAATTGATGTGGTCAATCCATAAAAACATTTTTATAAGCTAAAGAGGTACTTTTTCTAAACATATTTATTTTAATGCCATTTTTTACACTCGTCGATCTTTCACGACACGTCAACGAATTATAAAAAATTCTAGAGAAGCCCTAAAGCTTTCCGTACCTTAAAAATGTATAATCAATTTCAGTTTAATTAAGTTTCGGGTTCCTCAGGAATTTTTTGTTTAATTTTGGGCAGAGTCGGGCTTAATTATCTGTTCCCACGACGTCCTCTAGTTTCTACTTAATCCAGGTACAAAGTAACTTATTCTTTATCGTCATTCATGGTCGGTTAGAGGTGAAAATTCATCAAATTCAAATTATAAAATTAACATCAAGTTATTCAAGTTTAGCTAAAATTGGTTTGCACTTTTTCTTCACCAGTAAAAATCTCCTTAAGCCCACTGTATACTGGTACTTGCTGCTACTTCAGTTGCCATTAGACGGCGCCGGCGAGTATGCTACACTTTTTTCCTGTTGTCTGACAATGAGTGCCAGGGAGTATGGGTAAGAGCATTGAGCATTTTAATAACCGCAGTGGAGAGCCGCTGAGAAGTTGGGTTGGAAATACCATAAATTATGCCACCCACCGTCTAAAAAATAGGCAAAGCATTGACAGTCGTCCTTCGTCCGACGGCCCGCCCGTTGTGCGATTTGTAATACACAACTCTCAAACTCCGGATTGCGCTTTTTGGCACGAGGCGTGGACCGCCGCCCCCTTGATTTTTGATACGTTTGATATATGAGCGAAATTTAAACTTTGTGCAGAATCATCAGTTTTTATTATTGTCAGGCACTCGACTGAGTGTTTTGGCCAATGTGGCGTCATAATGCAATTGTATAATTTTCTTAAAAGCTCACAGTCGTTGGACAATGTCTCGAGTGCACTTGGCGACCCATTGAAAGATCACAAAAGGCATTACAGAAATTAAAAATGCCCCCACGAAATGGGCAATGAACCCCGAATGGACACACAGAAAGAAACACATTTGGTCAAACAATCAGGCAAATGGTGTGAACAGGACATTTTAGCTAATTGAAACGGGTTCGCCATGCAAATAGAAACTAAGCAAATTGTTGTAAGTAGAAATAAAAGTGCAAATCCTTAACAGCGCCAGGCAGTCACGTTTCAGCTGGAGGCTTAACATTAAGCTACCATCTTCTATTTTCCTTTCGCCCGTAGTGGAGGAGGCCACCTGTAGCGCACACCAGGCTCACGTCTCAGGTGCGAAATGAAGATTTATAAAATGGCAAATTGATTTAACGTGCTCGAGTTTTTTAATTCAATTGTGTGGCCAACTTAATCAAATTTTTATACGTCCGCTGGGTATACTTCTTGTGTGTGTATGTGTGTGCGTTTGTGGTTCAATTTCACCCCTGAGACTGCTGTAATTGAGGGTTAGTCTCATCAACAGGTAATTTCTATACAGATTTTGATGACAACTTGTGGCTTGTTAGTCCAACTAAATAATTCATGATTTATGTATAAATATATATTCCATTTCCTCCCCCAAATGTTTGCCCCAACCGAAATTTGAATACTTGTGTCACGTTTTCTTCCAATCGCGTTGCGCATTTTTGATTATTTTATTTCTTTTCCTTTTTTTTTTGGTAATATAATACATCCAATTCTTCAGTTTTTTCTGAAAAAATTCAATTAAATGTAATCGCATCTATTTTCTTATTTTTATACCCATGACTGATTGTTGCGAGGGGGGAAAACAAAAAGAAACTTGAAATTAAAATTGAATAAATAGCTAAATAAACACGCTCTAAGGAAAATACATGCTAATTTTCTTGCTTTTCTCGCGCTCTCTTGTTTCAATTGACACTTCAATGTGCAATATTCCGTTTTCTCTTTGTTTTTTTTATATTTATCCCATTTACGATGGGCAGGCACGCGCCAAGGCAAATCCTTTTAATGTGACGCCAAAGTTGGAAATAAGATATACAATTTTTTTTATTGGTAAAAGCAAATTGCTTTTCATGCTTTTGATATTTTAACGGAAATTCCATATATCAGTGAAATACGCTATAAAGCAAAACAAAAATTTTGCATATTAGCGATATTTGCAAATACACACGATATACACAAATCACACGGGCAGCGAAAAAATCACTAATCAATCAATCCGTTCCAAGGACCAGACCGGATGGTTCTTAAATGCGGAACATTCGGTCTCAATCGACGCATTCTAAAGAAAAATCTGATTTAATTTATTGAGAACCAAAAACACTGTTTTCGGAACATTTTTTTCTGAGTGAAGCTTTGGCTGAGTGTTTTTTAAAGCAAGATGCAAACCGCTCGGAAATAAGGAATGGGTCGGTTTAGTGTTTCACAGTAATTTGAAACAACCGGTTCGGTTCATTATATCGTTTTTGTAGCTATCCAAGCCGCTGTTTTGGTTCAGTTTAATGGTTCAGGGCTAATATATTATAACACCTGATCCCGATTCCGAATTTTCGAACTTTCTAAAACAAAACATTTAACAATTTTTTAAAAATTTTCAAATGGATATCTTAGAAGCATTTCATAATTTCGATTCTCAATATAAATATTTAGGGTATTCACTAGCTCTGTCTTAAGTATTAAATCTCAATTTTTAAACTTCAAAAGTTTAAGACACAACAACAAAATACTTGAAACAATTTTTTAGACTTTGAATATGCCCTGGGGTATGTGTCTTAAAATCTCAAATGTTAAAATGGTGTAAAATAATCGAAAATTTGATAAAAGTGTCAAAAAAATTTGTTTTGTCAGAACAAATCAAACAGGGTCGTTCACTTGCTATTATGTCTTAAATTTAAGATTTAAGACTTAAGACAGTGCTAGTGAATACCCTAAATATATATTTATTATATAGACAAAAAGTCAGGTACCGCCCATAAAATTAATTATTGTCTTGTTAAGCTGATCTTATTAATAATGTACTTATAATATAAAGACAGATGTGAAGGCGCCGTCCATATGTTCAAGAATATACCATAGCATTTTGAAAACGGTGCGTAACAATTGGATTCCCATCTACTATGGCTTTCGCGAAACAAAATGTCGGCTGCTCTAGCAAAACTAAGCGTAAGTCTATTCTGTAAACGTAAAATTGAAAACTTGAAGGTACTGCCGTTGCTGCAAATCTATAGCTAATAAGCACGCTTGTTCTCAAATCATGAACGACTTTTTTGGGGTACACTAGAGTGATGCTTACAAAACAATCATATGGATTTTATAACTCGGATACTTAGGTATTGTTATGTCTTTGGTTTAACAAAATTCCAAATTATTTAAAATACTCTGTAATTTTACTGAAAAAAATTTAACTAATGTTAAGCCTCCATTCTCCGTTCCTTTTTTCTTTTTCCCCCTCCAGCAAAGGTTTCACACCAAATCAAATTACGTACGTTGAAAACTTTTCAATTAGAATCAGATTCAATTAATTATACCTTTATCGCGGTATATGAAAACCTCCCATAGCTAACTGCATTTTGCCATCTATTATGAGTTTGTCTAACCAGCTTAAAAGCGAAAAAACGTTTTCAATTTAGCAAACGGCAAAGAAATTCAATTAACCTCGAGTGGATGCCACAGCATTGTGAGGCATAAAACAAAGCGATGGCTGTGGCTTCGATGCGGTGGCATTCACACCTCATCAACATCATCGCCATCATCCCTTGTGCCCACGCTTGTTTGCCTTAACGCCGCACCCACACACACACAATTTAACCTCCCCCAGAGAACTGCCTACAGGTTAGCCTTTGGGCCATCTCGATGGCTATATTAAAACCCACTGCAGTCAATAAAAAGTCTTCAGAACTTGGTCTGATTAAGAGCTGAGCAAACAAATCATAGTCTAGGCCCTCGTCGACTGTTTGCTTATCCAGTGTCTATACATAACTCTCGAATGTTTTTTAAACTGTTTGCCCAACTGCCCCGCCCCCCAGTCAGGACTCGTGTAATTAACATTTCAATTTTGTTCATCAGGCAAATGTATCTCTTGTGCTTCAACGGTTTCGCCTCCAGTGCTCTGGCAATAAATAAAATTGTATTCCCGGGCAATTGTTGACATATGCAAATTTCTTAAACGCGTGCCCAGCAAAGTTTTTTGATTGCTTTTACAGCATCCAGGTTTTTTTTTGGAGGAATGGAGGCGAAATAGGCCAGGTTCAATCACTTCAAGTTTTTGGTTTGACTTGTTTGCTTGTTCTTCAAAACTAAACAGAGCCAAAGATAGGGGATAATCATTCAGATAATCAATTTAAATAGGTTGAAGAAAAAGAAATACTCCCTCAATTGTCAAATGAGGAGTCTTTAATCTGGCCTTCTCTTTGAATTATAAATAAAAAAAATTAATAATCTTTGTCAATTTTATATTTTTTATACGAAGGTTGCCTTACATTTAAAAGTTCGGCCTGATTTACCTTGCTAAAAACTTTTTGTTGATTTTTTATATATAAAAATTCATTTCAGCAGTAAAATGAAATTACGTCCTTCTAATTTTCCTGAGAAGTAACTTTAAATCTTTTAATAGACTACTGTAAAATTTCATTTAAAAAATCTCATATATTTTGACAAAAAAATGTTTTTTTCATCAAAAAGAAAAGTTTAAAAAATAATATTATAACTCTGAATCAATCAAAGTTTATGGGTGTGTGCCGAAAGAAGTGCAAAGAAAGAGCTCGTCACGTAAGATATCGTCGATCCATCCATAAGGTAGCCGAGGCTGTTGCCATGTCAGGCTATACATAAAAAACCTATTCCTGCGATATGTGCAGCGATTGAAGACAAAGAAGTCCTGTCTGGAGTATGTTCTTTAAGTGTGACCAGGTCCGATTGTGTGCTTTTACTTGGATAGCGCTAAGAATGGCTCTTAAATTTTTTCCAAAGCATGGTTTTGTCTGCTCTTGAAACTATTATCCGCAATTTTACTAGAGGGTAGAAATAAAGTGATTATTTTCCGATCAAAGTAAAATAAACACGTTCACTCACACAAAAAAAATGTCGTTCTATAAGGCAGCACAAATTTTTTACTTTTATACCCAATCCGTTCTTATTTTTTCCCTTCTTGAAATAAGCCCACGTTCTCAAAAAGTATTACATCCGTTCTGAACCGACGAACGAACAGAGAGAAAATTCGTTCTTAAAATGGTTTTTTGAAAAATTAAGAATATTTGAAGAGAAGAAAGGATTTGGCGGAGGAGTGCTGAGAGAAGATCAGCAATAAATTTAGAACGGATTTTTTTCTGGGTGTCCATTAAGATCCATTTTGCAGTGGATATTACAATAATATATATTGCATACAGTGTGTTAAAAATGTTAAATAATTCCTCAAAACTTTTGTTCTTTTGTTGTCTGAATACGAAAACTTCGTCATAGTTTTTATTTATTTCTAGACTTTTCAATTCGATTCAAAAACAAAAAGAAAAAACAGGGTATCAATAATATCTCGATAACAAGGCAATGAGCGGGAAAAAATACTTCAGGAGTATTTTTAAGCATTTCTATAAAAAAATTTCAAAAAAATCCAAAAAAAAGGAGATGTTTTTTTTCGTGTTAAGAGGCCCAAAATAATTTAGAAAAATTGTAGGAAAATGCTAAAGAGCACACAAATTATGAAAAATAAATCCGAAATCTAGCAATAAACAAAACCAATTAAATCATTTAATTTAAATCTTTTGTTCTTTATTTTCCAATTTTCTATTTTTAAAATCAAGAAAACTACATTTTTCAGGTAATAATGGAATTGGATCTCGGGTAAGAGATAGGATGGAACTGCAAGGCATTTTGAATTCAGTGGTCATTTACTTACAAAGAAGAACTTCTTTTTAAATATTCTAAATTCTGATTTGATTCCTAAAAACTGGCACTACGTTTTTTGGGGCTGCATCTAGCTGTACCTTGAATTCTTACCGTAATCTGATCGTTTCAAATGAATAGTAAAATATTTACTTATTCATTATATTTAAAAAATTATTATTATAAAAAATGGAGCATAACTTTAAGGTAAAATTCCTTATTCCTTCTGGAAGGAATTGAGGATGCAACACGCTATTGCAAATTAAGAAAAAAGTGAGTCGTGTTTTTTCTCGTCCTCGGCTTTTTGGCCGCATCTAATGAGATGATTGAGTTTTGAACTCATAACCATTTACTGTTTCTTTACAAGAGTTAACTAATGAAAAAATTCACATAACTTTCTCCTGCTTGCACAAACATTTCCAACTTGAGTGGTAAATTGGATGTGTCTGTGAATAGCCAATACTCTATATGATATGCGAACTTCTGATATTGTCATGCGGATCGGCCATTTTTAAGGTTATCCATTACAAACAAGCTTACGACTATCTAGAAAATGCATGGCGAATGGCTGACATTTTTTATACAAGTTCTAGTATTTTTTTCCCGATCGGTTGCGCCGAATGTTACCCTAAGCTTACTGCCGGATAGTTAACTATATATGTAGGAAGGGAAGGGTGGTACTGTTCGGATCGGGTCACCGGATGGCTTACGTACGGCAGTACATTCAAACGACATTTTTGATATTTGACTAGATATTTTTAGCCTGCTTGGCTCTGTTACCAATAAAGTTTCCCTCTTAAGATTCCCAATAAGGTATACCAATTCAGATATGGAAGGGCAACTGATGTACTGCAGTCGATGATGTTGATGCCTAGTAGCTCATCCTTATAAGAAAATAAAAATTAATCAGGGATGCAAAACGGTTCGGAGTCGGACTTTAAGAATATTTTGGAACATGATCTGGAGAAAATTTATTTGAATGGCCGAACCTGCACCGGAGCAAAATAGAAACAAAGGCAGAAAACTCATTTTAAATGATTTTGCATCATAAAAATGTTTAACATAACTTTTACTCAATTTAATTTTCAAATTAAAAAACACCAAAGAAACAAAATTTATTTATTAAGTTAAAACCTGAACCAAGGTTTACTAACCTTCTGCTAACTTCGCAGGTTGGAACCACAGAGCAAACCTCTCCTGCATTTTGTTGAGTTTTGCAGCTCTGAAAATAATTAACACAATTTTTCCTCATTTCACGGTTAATTAAATTTCCTTTATTTTATATTAAAATCACATTTGTTTTCCAATTGAATTAAAATTAGATATTATACATTTAGCTAAACGGAGTTAATAAATCGATATGAATTGATATGATGTTGCTATGATATTCTTTAGGTTCAATTACAACTGATATTCAAATCCAATTTAAAGAATACGCTGATATCGGCGATAGCAAGCCAATTCCACACTCCAGGCATGGGGCAGCTGTAGATGCTGCTGAATCCCAGTTCCACTAAGTTTTCCGCGACGCCAACTCCGACGGCAAAACTGCCACAGTGCACGCCCGTTAAAGGGCATGGCGAATCAGCTAGCTGATGCTGATGCTGATGATGATGATGAAGGAGATGTTGCTGATGTCGTCTGCTCCCCCGGCTGGGTTGGTGGTTTGTGTGTGGCGCCACTTGCTGAATCAGGGCTTTTATAGCTGCCGCCAGCTAAGGAGCTTTTTCACCTACTCCACCCTCAGGAAAAACTTTCGTGTTGAGTTTCATTTGCCGAGTGTTGAGTTTCCACCCATAAAAAGCGGCAACAATTGTAGCTGCCTAATTGGGTGTATATAGATATATAGGTATATGTGCAGTTTAGGTAAACAGCTGTCTATATACCTATTCGCTCATTTGTGTGTGTGTGTGTGTGTGCGTATGACCTTATGCACACAAGGACATTGTAAAGGAGGAGCCAGAACTTAACATTGCAATGGCTGCCAAATAATTTGCTGAGCTTGGCAAAAAAATTCCTCAAAATTAAATGAAATTTAAATACAACTTGAATTTGCTCCCTAACTGAGCTTCTAAGCCTTTCCCTGTGCCTGTGAGTAAGTGATTAAAAACCATTAACGAAATTATCAGGGATTATAAAGATTTGTTCACATTTTGGGATGCGCTGCCGCCGCCGCCGCGGGTGTTCATGGCTGAAAGACAATGCAATTTAGCGTAATCCAGGGGCTTCAATTAATGGAGTGTCGACGTTGTGCCTTCAAAAAGGGTTGCTTCCCCCGCACAAACCAGATGAGTTTGCCCAGCTGAGTGGGAGGTGAAAAGTTTCAACATTTTGGTGTGAGTGGGTGGTGGTCATTTTGTGTATTGCATTCCCATTTGTTGACGTCAATGGATCATTTCAAGTGAAACTGACGTCAGTGGACAACAGATTTTATGAGCTTCTCGTGAAATATTTGTGTCCAATCCCTCCGGCATGTCCAAGCTGTCCCACGTTTATTGTGAAAAATGAACATAAATGACCAAACGAGGTCAAAGTTTAGCGAAATCAAATGAAATTCTGACATAAAGTGAACTGAAATGAAATGTCATAATTTATCAACATTAGTTTTGAAAAGCATTTTGATGGCAACTAGAAATCGTGGGTTGGCTAAGAAGGCATTGTAATGCTTTTAAATCATTTTTTTATTATGTTGGTTAGTGTAATATATCAGCTGATTAAGTTCGGTCAGATTGCTTAATGTTGGCGAATAATTTGGCTAGTTCGCAAAAAAATTGAATTTGTAATATCAATTCTCTTTTTAATACGCAATAAGAATGCATTCTTAGCAGTTTCTTAATTATCGTTGAAGCTTGGATCCATCAGACAAAGGAACCATTGAAACAGTGAATTGCTCTTAGAAGGTAAAGGTCTTAGTAAACAAAGTTTTGGGAACAGTTTTTTGGTATACCTGTGGCATACCTGGGGATACTCTTTATATTTCAGGAATAGCAAAAATAACAAACATTTTTGAATAAAAATTTCTTTATTGTTTTTAAAAAATATTCTCCATGAAAATTTATGCACTTTTGCATTTGCTCAAAACAATTTTCGAAGCACTTTATCCACTCCGATTGAGGCAACACCAAAACATGGGTTTTAAACGCATCAACAGCTTCGTACGGCGTAGAAAAACGTTCACAACGTAGCTTAGCTTTGAGGTTTGGAAATATAAAAAGAAATCATTGGGTGCTAAATCAGGACTGTACGTCTATTCGAACTTTTTGGCCGTTCAAAAAGTCGCTTGTGTGACGTGATGTGTGAGAGTTCTCATTGTCATGATGGAGAATGATTTGGTTGTTTTTGCGAATTTCTCCGAAAAATTCCATCAAGCAATACCACTCAAAACTGTCCGTCCTACGTTGCTCAAGTGGAACGGTGGTCACAAGACCCATTTGGCCTAAGAAACAGGCGACCATTTGCTTTGCAGTGCTTCGTGCGTGAACATCTTTTGTAGTACTTGGCTCGTCTTGGAACACCCACACGGTCGATTGCTTTTCGGTTTCCGACTCATAGGCATTTTTCCATGATTCGTAACCTGTGACGATCTTATAAACGTCTTTTGAAGCACCGCTAACGTATTTTTTTCAGGTTTTCCTTGCACCAATCCACACGAGCAATTTTTTGAGCGATTGTCAAATCCTTTTTTACGGCAAGGTGTTTATGTAAAATCCTTCATATGCTGTTGGAACTAATGTTTGGGGATGCCTCAATCTCACGGTATGTCACATGGCGATTTTGCATTATCTGTTCACGCACAGCATCGAGAATTTCTGGCACAAAAACCGATTTTGAACAACCTTCACGGAATTCGTCACTGAGCGAACTACGCGCACGATTGCATTCACTATACCAGCGATAAGCAGGGGTTTTTTATGGTGCTTTATCGCCATACAAAGAACTGAGTTCATCAACACACTCTTGTTGAGATATTCCACGTCGAAAGATGTAAAGAAATTCTTCTCTTGAATTTTCCATTTTAAAGTCAAATTGAATTTTCCATCTTATTGTTAACCAGTGTTGGGATATATGCAATGCGCTCCATTCTGTAGCAACTGTTTTGGAATCTGAGTCAAATAGGTAATCGAAATGATAAAAAAAGTTGGCGATATTAATTTAAGAGATTTGGTGTCTACTCGTGAGAAGAACAACCGTTGGAATATTTGAACATACTTCAAATAAATAAAAATATTACCTGACAATTCACTCACTTTCCATTAGCTCCAAAAGTGGCGACCGTGTTGTCACTTTCGTGTCCATCACTGATATAGAGAAAAGATTGCTCAAAAATCCTCTTCTACATTTCATAATTCTTAGCTTCTTTAGCCCTAAGCAGAGATCCCACTCAGATTCTGAATGCGGCATGTTTCATGTCATTAAATTCATTAAGTTAAATGAAAAAGTTAAACGCATAAAATTTCCCACGTGCCACGAAAAATAGATAACAAGGGCAACAGCAAATGTTGTCTCGGCAACCTGCCCTTTCTCCATTTTGCCCCCGAGTCCAGGGCCCACCCCGGTCGTCTGTTTGTTGGCATTCTTCAAGTGTTATCAGGCGGACAGCATCATGCATATATTAAGAGCGTAAATTGGCTTGGCATTTCGGAAAAAGCTAATAGAAATGTCTGCCAGTTAATTTAGCGTCATGAAGTCCTTGCAAACTGGTTGCTCTGGCAATGATGGGACTTTGAAGTGCCCGCATAGGGATGAAACACTATTCTTTCGGTGAGAGTGTATATTATACGTATATTTTTGTATTTTTCTTTTAGTACAATAAAATCGAAATCACTTATAAAACCCCGCTTAATGGAAAAAGGAATTTAAACCTAATCTAAATCAAATGAATAAAGACATCTTCTGATTTTTTCAAATTTTCAGCGTAAGCACTGGATTGCGCTCTACGCATCTCGATCTTGGAAATGCGTTTCTCCATATTGGTCAATGTAGTTCGCAGATCACCGACAGTTTTTCGCTTTTCCTCTATATGCGCCACACACTTGTCATAGTCCATCATCAGCGCTGGCTTGGACAGTATGCCCGATCGGGATTCCAAATCGCGTTTCTGGGCCTTAAGGCGGCCATGCTCCAGCTTAAGCTTAAAAAGGTGTTTTTTTAGATCGTCACTTTTCTTTATAAGCTCGTTTAGTTTCAATTTATCCTTGACCAAACACGTGGAAATCGTATCTGCTTTTTCGTGTATAAAGCAAATTCGTGCAAGGTTTTTGTCACATTGAACCTTCAAGTGCTTTAATTCCGTGGCGCGATCTAGAAGAAGGAGTTAATTTATAATAGATAAAAATGAGAAGGAGCTTAAAACCGATTTTGAATTTAAAGATTGTGTTTAGTTGTTGTGTTGATTAACATCTCTTTCTCTCTATTTACCTAACATTAGTTTTTAAGAAAGAAAGCAGAAAAAAGAGGGTTAAAAGAAGATATGAAGAAAGGAATAAGAAGGAAGATAAATTGCACATTTCAGCGAACAAACTCAGACTTGCTAAGGCTAAGTTAAAAGTTAAATTAAGGGGAAATTGGAAACTTTAAAGCCATTGTACCTCGCGAAAACTTAAAATATCCAATGAGTTTTTTGAGCCAAGAGCTGTAAAGAATTTCTCCAAAAAAAAATTTTCATACTAAAACATTCATAAGAAAAGCTTGTTTACCATTGAGCCTGGTTTGGGTATAGTGAATAGCCTAAATATGTCATTGCAAACGACTAACACATACTATGATTACATTCAAAATCGGTTATACCTATTTAAAATTAAATTTAACTTACCTTCAATCCGTTGGCTGGTAACTATAATCTCTCTTTGAACCGCTAAAAACTTGTCCATAGTCACATCTTCGCTGATTTGTTGAAATTTCGCAGTGCGCTATATAAAAATATTATTAATTAAAAACTCTGGCAAACAATTTTGTGTGCTTGATTTGGGCTACCAATTAACGAACAAATTTTTGTGGTAACCATTTTAAATCTCTGTAGAGGTACTAAGGGTATATTGAGTTTGTGCAAATGTATGTAAAGGCCTAAAGGAGGCATCTCCGACCCTATAAAGTATATATGGGATATTCCTTATCAACTCAGCCATCCAAATTTTTTGTTTGTCTCCAAAAAAATATATAAGTGAAAATACCTAAAACTGTTTTTAGACAAATAGAAAAATAGACAAATAGACAAATAGAAAAATAGACAAATAGACAAATAGACAAATAGACAAATAGACAAATAGACAAATAGACAAATAGACAAATAGACAAATAGACAAATAGACAAATAGACAAATAGACAAATAGACAAACAGACAAACAGACAAACAGACAAACAGACAAACAGACAAACAGGCAAACCGGCATGTAGACGAACAGACAAATAGACTAATAGACAAACTGACAAATAGACAAACAGAAAAACAGACAAATAGAGTAATAGACAAAAAGAATAATAGACTAATAGACTAATAGACTAATAGACTAATAGACTAAAGAAAAGACAAAAAAAGACAAAAGAAAAAAAAAAAGAAAATAGAAAAAAAAGAAAATAACAAAAACAAAAGACAAATAGACAAATAGACAAATAGACAAAATACAAACAGACAAACAGACAAATAGACAAATAGACCAATAGACCAATAGAACAATGGACAAATGGACAAATGGACAAATGGTCAAATGGACAAATGGACAAATGGACAAATGGACAAATGGACAAATGGACAAATGGACAAATAGACAAATAGACAAATAGACAAATAGACAAATAGACAAATAGACAAATAGACAAATGGACAAATAGACAAATGGACAAATAGACAAATAGACAAATAGACAAATAGACAAATAGACAAATAGACAAATAGACCAATAGACCAATAGACCAATAGACCAATAGACCAATAGACCAATAGACCAATAGACAAATAGACAAATTGACAAATAGACAAATAGACAGACAGATCTAAATCGAGTTGCCTGTTAACGCTGATCAGGAATAAATATACTTCATAGGGTCGCAATTGTTTCCTTCTATCTGTCACATACATTTGCACAACTTCATGATACCCTTATTTACCCATTTAGAATAGGTACTCGGTTGATTACGTTCTTAAGATTTTTTTCTGTTGTCTAGTTAATATTACCTACCTCAACCAAACGCGCCAGTGTATGCTTTGTCGTTATCAAACGTAATCGTGTGTCGCCTATCTCATTGGTCAAACTTCGCATCATTTTCAAATCGGTCTCCACCGTACGTTGCAGCAGGGCTGACTCCCTTTGCAGCAGCAACTTACGTACACGATTCACGATAGTTTCGGCCGTGGACTCGCTTATTGTCTGCTCAGCCATCATATCCATTAATGCGCTACACATTTGATAACTTGCCTTTTGCTTGGCCATCGCTGCTCGTTTATTCATATGATCGAGATGATTGAGAAGTTGTATATATCGCTGATATTCCAACAGTTCGTCATGGGTTGGCAGTACAGTATAGGCACGTTTTAAGCCGCAGCGACGAAAATACTCAACGGCTTTGGTATTAAGAAAAGTGTTGTTGTACTTCTCTAGCGTATAAGTGGACACCAATTCCTGCAGCTCCATTATCATTTTCACCTTGTCCAGCTTGTTTTCCACAGTTTTCTTCATTTCAATGTTGTTGACAACATTATCGAACAAATTGTAGAGAAAGTCCATGGCCATTTCCAATAATTGAAATTCAAGTTTTCGAGCGTTTATCATCGTTTCTGAGCCATCCTCCAGAAGATCGGCTTTGTCTTCTAAGCGGCTTAACTCTAGCAGGATATCTAACTCGTCATCATCATTGAATGCGATATGTTTTTCATCTAGTGGTAATAGAAGGTCCGATGAGCGGCTTTCCTGCTCTCCTTCTTCTTCTGGTTCTTCTATGGCATCAGACACCGACGAGAATGAGGATGTCTCTTCTGATGATGATTCAGTTTCTCCAGTTAACGGATTGACGAATTTTCCAATTAAGTCGACATCGGTAGTCCGTGCAGTAGTGCGTGCCGATCGATCTACGGATGTGGAAGAGTCACTTGTTTCTGATGAGATATCCGATAGGTTGGGCAGTTTATCAAAATGATATAAGAAATCTCCCTTAAACGTCACCGAACAGGTTGAACGTTTTGAACGACTACCAGATAAGATAGAAATTGTTTCAGCTGATGAGGAATTCTCTAGTTCTTGCATAATCCTCTCATCGTAGGTGCCACTCAAAAACTGCGATTTCCTTTGCTCGAAATAATATTCCTCCAGCTCTTCGTCATATTCGGTGGATTTTTTCTTGGGTGTGTGACTTTGCTCAATGTCTTCGAGCGGATTCGTATCGGAGAATACCTCAAGCGCCCTCTTACGTGCCAGTTTCTTTTGTTCTTTTCTTGCCTTCCTTTTTGCACGTTCTATTTCCTCTAAATTCTCTAGGGTAAGTTTACGCCCTTCATGGACCTCCGGCAATTGGACATCAGGGCCGTCTACTTCTGCACTGTGAGGCAATGTATCCTCTGCTATTGATTTGGGGCTACCAGATGTGGGCAGCTGGAATTCAACCTTATTTTCTAGTTCCACGCTTTCCACAGCATCTACCGGCGGCTCAAAGGTATGAATAGATATTTCTGTATTGAACTCTAGCGACGCCTTTGGCGATGTTATCTCCACGGCTACATTTTCTGCCTGCACTAAAGTCTCATCAGCTATATTTTCTGCCTGCACTAACGTCTCATCCGCTACATTTTCTGCCATTACGCTACAGTGTAATATGTAGTATATATTTTATATATCAGTTACTTATGTACGAGTATTTGTGTATTTACATCTGACTGACTGACTTGACGTGTTTTATATGGTTTACTACTTGACAAAAGTTGAAGCAAATTCAGTTTTTTTTTGTTTTACAAAAAAATCGCATTCCAAGGTTCAAGAATATAAAACTATTTTTGGACATTCCAACCACTAACAATTCACGAGATAATCGAGAAGGTACATAAAACTTAGAAATATTATAGCATCGTTAGGGTGCATCCGATTTAAGTGACCCAAATTGTGATTGTACTTTTTTCATGTCTTTTATCCGAGAAAAAATAAAAAGTTCAAAAAATTCTGTTCTTAAGAAGGATTTTAGAGAAATTTTATGATTTTTTGTCAGCCGATATTTTCATGAAATATTTTTTTTCTGGTTAAGGATATCCGTATACATATTCTAGAAAAAACCTCACGATGGGACAATCACTTAATGCGCGAGAAAAAATTTTTGGACTCCTTATTTTAATTATGACAAATCAAGGAAGTAATTTTTAAGCAACATTTGAATATCCGCCGTGATTTTTAGACATTTTAGACATTTTTTCAATAAATTATTGTACTTCAAAAAAATTATATTTCAGAAAAATATTTTTTTCTCGCGAATTAACTAATTGCTCCATCGTGAGATTTTTTGTAAAATATGTATACGGATATCCTTAACCAGAAGAAAAATATTTCATGAAAATATCGACTGGCCCTCTTTGAAAAAAGACAAAAAACCATTAATTATTTTGAACCCCTTTTTTTCTCAGATAGAAGACGTAATAAAAGTTACTTCACAATGTGGTTCGCTTAAGGGGTTATATACCTTCTTTGTCGAAGAAAAAGATGAAAGTTTGGATTTTTTTTTAGGTATGTAGCAATTATTTCATTACACGAATGTTTTAATTTTTTGATAGTACACTTTATTAACAATGTTTGTGCAAAATTTCGTGGAAAAATATTAAATAGTTATTAAGGGGTGGCTGTTTCCCTTAGAGTCCTTTTTTTGAAGAGCCTTGCGGTGATACTTCCCCAGGTCGAACAGGTCAACTGAAACCATAAAAGTAAACAAATTTCATCGTTTCAGTAGTTTTCCGCCAATCCATATCACCGCAAAGTCATTTTTCAAGAAACACCATTTCGAGATACTCGCGTTTAAAGTTTCAAGTTCGGCTTGGGGCCGGGACGGAGCGCGCGGCAAGAAGCGCTGTAACTTTTGAGAGAATGTTCTCAAGGAGTTGTTCTTCAAGATAAAGCAATAACAAATTTTTCGATTTTTTGAAAATGAAAAAGGTATATTACCCCTTAAATCGGATGCACCGTTGTGATGCAATAATTTTTTAAAGTATTATTTTCTTTGTCGTTGATCTCGCAAACTGTTAGTGGGGGGGATTTTAAAAAAATAGTTTTGAGTTTTTGTTAAGCAGAAGAAAAATGGGTGGCTGAGTACACATGGAATGAAATGGTATTTTTTTGGGTACGATTCGAAATGTTTTATATTTGCAATCAACATACATTTTCATTATTTTCAGCTGTTTTTACAGGCATAAAAAATAGAGGAATATTTTGACATTATGAAACAGCCGTAGTCGGATTCATGGAGTGGTTTGTTCGATATGTAAGTTACACTATTTATCCACTAATATAAAAATGTCATTCCCGAAATGTCGTTCTCCATCTGGAACATACTGCCATTGCCGAGCAGCCAGAGGACAAGCGACGTGTACTTGGCAAGGTTCGTAAAATGACACACAATTTTCTTTACACGCAAGATATTAACACAAAGTAAAATAACATCAAAGTAAAAAATAATTCTTTTTAGACAAGAAAATAAAAAAAATTACATATGGAAAAAAAAAAATTTCCATTTCATACACGACTGTTCTTAACAGGATTCAAGAAGGCAGCTCAAATTATTGACACGCATGTAAAAAACAATCGTGCCAAAAATGCTGGTGTTAGTTACATAAAAAAATTATTTTTTCCATGTGTAAAATTTTGTATTTCAATTCTGAAAATAATTATTTTTTACTTTGATGTTATTTATTATGGCGTGAAAATAATGTATGTGCTTTTAACAAACCCTGGTACTTGGTTAAAAAATAATGTACCTAGTGTCAGTTTTTTTTTGCATTTGAAAGTCTTAACCTCAAAGTAATTATGTTTCGTGAAGTAAAAGTTGGATGGATTGTCGTAACTGTTAATCAATTATTATTTAATAAAATTTCCTCTATATGATAGTCTAATTGGTTTTTGCCCAACTTTGCCCCAATACGAGAAATTGCGAATTTTTCAAACTAATTTGAGTTTGAGTTTGAAGAAGTGCTTGTAGTGTGTTTCAGATGTTTCAGATTTTTCATATGAAAAATGGTGAAATGCCGTTGCAATTATTAGCGTAAAATATCTTACCAATATGTTAAATAATAAAACAAAGTTGGTGGAGGTCGCACATCGAACCAAACTTAGTATAACACCTAAGGAGATTAAATTACGCATTCAAACCAAATGTCATTTTAACAATTGAAAAATCAACAATAATAATAAAATAATGATCTAAATTAAGCGAATCTGGGTAAGTCGTCTTTTGGCTCAAAATATGCGTATAACCTAAAGCAAAAACTAGATCCCAAAATCTCGCTTACTTTTTAACTTATTTAAGTTATTATTTAATGATTAAAAAATTTAAAAATATTCTATGGTAGCTCGGAGCTTCGAACGGAATATTCTTTCTAATTAAAAAAAAAAAAAACAGATGTTTCTAATTTTTGATCAAAATAAGTTTGATAAACTCGCTCACAACATCTACTAAATCCCACATCTTCGTTTTCTATTGCATACATTCAGGCGCAGACAAAATGCAACCGAAAGACCTTCGGGGAGACAATTTTCTAGCTGCTCCAGCTCTGGCTGTAACACTGTCAACTCCCAAAGTACCTTTTCACACATGAGCGCACAAAATCCGAGAGGGGTGGCTCTTTTCTTTCCCTTACCTCCCGCCCCCCCTGCCCGCCTCTTTACCACCAACGAGCTGTTGTTCAAAATCACAAAGTGAAACCGAAACCGTTAACGTGTTGCGGTTACGCTGCTGACTTTGCTCTGTGTGTGTGTGTGTGGCAGAAAAAAAAAACGAGGCAAGTCATTCCATTTGGGAGGCTTTATTAAATGCGTCAAAGGGGGGAGGTAGGGCAATGTCCTGTCTCAGATTTTTTATTGCGATTTCTGCTATTTTTTTGCAATGTTTTTTTGTTGTTGTGTGTGTGTGTGAGTTTATCAAACTTCCAACATTTGTTTTGTTGTAAAATGGGGCACTGAATCCCCCGCCCACAGGCAAACTTGCTTATTTAATGATTGCTATTGCTTTTACAAAAAGTAAAAGAAGAAGGCAAATCGATTTAATACTGTGAGCTGGTTTCGCATTACGACTTGAGAAATGTGAAATTGTTCCAAATTTTGTTGTTGTTGTTGTTTTTGTCAAATCTTTGACACAATGATGCATAACGTTATCTGAGATTTCTTGGCAAAAAAAAAATGGGAAAAATAACAACAGCTTTGGTGAATTAATCTTCTTAATGTGTGGGGCTCTTATAGCCATGGGTACTAAGTAGAATGCTTAGTCTGTTAAATCACTTAATGCTTTGCCTGATTGGGGTAGGGGGGGTATTTGGGGACGAAGCACTTTTTTAAAGTGGTCGCTAATTGCTGCACTTCTTCGTCCCATGGCAATGGGTAACTAGGAAACATCATGCATTGGCTACGAATAATCATATCAGTTTCCACACGATTTAACAGCAACGCAATTTGAACGAGCAAATGCGTTCGCATGGCAACTAAACCTTCTGATTGTCTGCCTCGACTCTTACATGTCCATCACCATCGTCATCTTTCTGCATCTATTTTTTTTTTTTATCAACACTTTTTTGGTTTCGCATTGATTGCAGCAAAATTGCGCAATTTCACTCGCTAAAAGCCTTGGGAAATATTGAATGGAAGGGCCCAGAGTCATTGAATAGTGCTCTGCGTTCTGCTTTCTGTGGTGCTTCATTTGTTTGCTACCATGACGCTTAAGCTGCGATACAAATTTTGTTGTTCGATAAGCATTTTGTTTGCATTTTGATGTGAGTTTATTGTGGAATATAATTCTTAAGGTTTTGTGCACGGAAATCAAATTATACTAGAAGGAAAGAAGCCATGCGCGGTGGCTTTTATACCAATTTTCGGCATTACATGAACCAGATTTTGTAAGTCGTCATAGGATCTAAAAATATGAACACCAATCGAATTTATAGCTATAAAAAACACACGGCGACTTGAATAAGTCCGTAAAAATGTTAAACTAATGTTTTAATTCCGTCAAAATTAGGGTTCTACTTTGATTTCGTGTTGTGAAATAAAGCTTCCATACTTTTTTCAAATTTATGCAAAATTTGCGCTGATTTATTAGAAAGCCATTCTTATAATTTTTCAAGTTTTTTAAAACGCAATCCGTGACTTTTAAATATTTGGGATATGTTTAATCTAATTATTTTCTCTTGGGGATACAATACTGCTGTAATATGTTGTGTGATCATTTGTTCCTATTAAGGCTGCAAACCGGTCCGGAACCGAACCCCTGAGAACCGGTTCGGTTCGAGTTTTTTTAAATTGCCCGAACAGAACCATGAACCGAACCTTCTAAATTTTTAACCCCTCGAAACTGAACCCAAACCGAATCACTTATTCAATAAAGATGGTTCGGTTCACAATAATAATTAATTCTACAAATGAAAGAAATTCTTATTGAGATAATTGCAAAAAAGAAAAGTTTATGAAAATATATCAAATATAAAATATATCAATTATGTTATTAATACTTCGGAAATTGTCCAAAAGAATATATGATACTTCGAAAATGTTTTATAATTTTGGAATGATTTATAAAACGGATTTTTTGATTTTCAAGTAGGATCCATACTTGAAACGAGTCTTTTCGGATAGATACAAGGTTGTATTAACTTAAACTAGGCCGTTCTAATAAATGATATGATAATTTCTTTAAACCAATTGAAAAGTATAAATAAATCAAAAACACAAGCTTTCTTTTTTGTTCAAGTGAACCGAGGTTCGAAACAAAACCTGGGGTTCAAAGGATCCAGAAACCGGTCCGCGAACCGAACCCGAAGTTTATGCATGGGTTCGAACCGAACCTCTTTCAAAAAATTTGGATGTTTGCAGCCTTGGTTCCTATATAATACAATCACCACATTTAAATCAGATTTTTTAAAATTGTGGAAGATGATTTTAATCAAGACTGCAAATAGGAAAAGTTTATGAAAGCAATAGAAAACAGTATACAAATATAAAATCTAAAATCGGTCAATAATGTTAAAGATTTCTTAGAAAATTGCCCGAGAGAAAACCCATCGATAAATGTTTTGAAATTTTTTGGAAATGTCTTAAAAACGAAAACTTAAAAAAAATGTTGTTAGCTTAGAGCATTCTCAGCACTAAAGTTTGTTCCTTCTTATCTAAGAGGAGGTAGAGATAAACAGCTTCAGATAGATTTAATGACAACACAGGAAAAAAAATTCGGAATTAAAATTTTTTCCCATTTATTTCTAAGTAACTGCAATTTTAATTTTATTTTTTTTTTTTTGAGGTTTTTGGTTAAACTTTGTTTTAAATAATGCATTAAAATCGTTTAATTCCAAAAATTTAAATATTTGCCCCAAAATGTATGCTATATATGTGGACGCCAAATTTAAAGCCAGCAAAAAAGGTTTCTGTTTTGCAAATATCTAGATTTATTCTCCGCCTGCGTTCGTACCACATTCATAATATTCATTATGAACGGCTTAAGCGATTTCCCCTGGGCCCATACTAAGCCTCTTCACAGTGATTGTGACTCCCACACATACACACACACACACACACACACAGCCATACATCGGGACACTCATGCATATGCACAGATATATTTCTGCTGGTTCTTTTTATGAAATCTTTCGTCTCTTGAATGAAATCCGATTTGTGTGGCAGCAACAAAACAAAAATAACTACAAAGTCAGCAAATTGGCAATCCCAAAATGAATGAACAAAACCCAATGCTTCCCCCTCATGTTTTTCATAACAAAAAAAAACCAGCGGAAAACATGAAAATAATAATTAACATTCCATAATTTTTACCCTGGCACGTGATGTCCTACGTTTTGCTAATGAAAATAATCTGTCATCAAAGCCAAAAAATAATAACCACCACCACCAAGTGCAAACAGGTGTTCCCAGAAATGAAACGTTCGTATATGATTACATTACATTGACTCCCAACTATTAACTCAATATAAAGCAAAAAGGGTTGCGACGGAAATTGCATTTGTGCTGCCAAATCAGATAAGAATTGGTGAGGTTTTTGGCCCAGGATATGACATTAAAAGCGCATCAGGCATGACAAACGGCAAAGCTAAGCATAAAAGGCGAATCAACAGCGGAAACTGTTGCTGTAATTACATTTGACTGGGAAAAAGAAGCTAGAAAAAATTCAGACATAGAAAGGTTGTTGGAATTGACCATTGAATACTCTAACATAACTTTTATAAAATTTCATTATTTGAAATTTGAATTTTTATGATTGTCATTGAAAAAGTTTTCTAACAAAAGTAATGTGAATCGTTCCAAAATTAAGCACTAAATAATATTTTTACTTTCCAAAATAATACTAGATATGAAAATTTCTTGAATTTGGGAAAATCCACTCATATGTTCGGAAAATTTAATAAATAAAATTTAAACAAAGTTTTAAAAATATTATCATAAAAAATTCGAAACTATTTTTCGGACATTTGATTAGCACCCCCTCTAAAAAATGCCGAATAATATAGGAAAATGGATACTAAACACTTCCAAAAAATATTTTTATTAAAATTTCATTAATTTCAAACAGATTTTTAATAGAATTCATACTGTGTTGTGCCGCTACGATTAACTATGTCCTCGTACATCCTGTTTGATAATGTTATATTGTTAGGTCTTCTACCTTTGAAATTTTTTTTCGATTTTTTTGTTTTGCAATATTATCATAGCTTGGAATTTCGGATTTAAACAAATTGAAATAAAAATGTTTGAGTTAACATTTTAATCTTCATTTCCGAATTAAAGGAGTTAACAGATTCCGGAATATGGCAAAAACTTTTCTATTTTTTTGAGACCTAATTTGTTTCCATAACTTTTGATGAACAGCCCTTACCAAACATTTTGTTTTTATTTTCTTAAATAAGTAATTAAATACACAAAACAAAAAGTCAAATTGTAAAAGACTCTTATGGTTTTCTCTTCAAAATTTTTTTATTTCAGAGCAACAGTTCTAGGGTGTAAGTTGTGTATTTGGGGAAATTTGGTGGTGTTTTGGGTTTGTGTTTTAAAAATGTTCGTAGGTAGAATCTAATTGACAATATTTTGGTTTATTTTGGTCAGAAATGTGGGTTCAATGACAAAGCTTATAAAATATTCCAACAATATTAAATTTGTATGTTTATAAACTTGTTTATTTCGATTTCGATTACAAAGGTGTTGTTAAGATGATGTATGTAAAATGAAGTCTGTAAGTTCTATATCGGTATTTATTTAAAAAATTATTTTTCAGATTGGAAATTTTATCTAAGGTCTCAAAAAATAGTTTTTTTCGATCCACTCCGAACCGATTTGATATCAAATGAAGCGCACCGGGTATTATGCTAGTTTATATACATATATGCGCATTTCCATTATGTCGAACGGGACCGTCGAACACGTTTGAAGTGAAAAAGTCAAAATAAAACATATTTTTATTTTTTCAGAGGCTTTACTTATAGAATTGATGCTTAAGTTGATTTTGAGCAAATTTTACTTTTCAAGATAATTGCAAAAAACCAAGGCACGGGACAAAAACAGAAGTTGTTTCCGCGACCAACAATTCAAAAGCCGATTTCAGCAAATACTTCGGCATTATTTCAATGTTAAAAAATATTTTAAAATGTTGTGCATTGATATCACTTAAAAATGGGTTTGATTAAAAACAAAAAATCTTATACTTTTTTTTAAATTCAATTTTAAGCACATTCGCACGGGACATTTCGCACGGGACATTTTTTACCATCATGATAATTAGGTTATTTCTGTAGTTCTTTTTACGAAATAAGTAGAAATGTTTATAAATCAACAGAAGATTTTAAATATTTGTATTTTCTCATAATAACAAAAAAATAAAAATTTTTTCAAAATATTGGATCGTTTAAATAAGTTAAATTGGACTATTTTCCTACGAAAATATCATAAAACAAAATGTTTTGAAAAACTTTAAAATTTTTGGTATTCAATCAGTTGATCATATAGTCATATCTAATTTGACTTCGAGGATTTGTGAAAATCAGCAAAGTTCTTGACAATGAAACAATCTAACTAGGTATTTTGACCAGTCGTACCTAATGTGACCTAATTTGATCAATTGATGATTTTTAAAATTTTTATTTTACTAATATAAAAGAACATCTGAAAATACTTCTGCCATGTCTTACGATTTTTTTAAAATTACAAGTAAAATCACAAACCTAGACTACCCTTATTCAGGGTATCAATCAGAGCACATTGATGGTCATTTACGCCCCTTACTTTATGCCCCCACCCCGGGCCAAGAGCAAGCATCAAGCCTCCTCATCCCCTCAGGCTCATCAGCCTTGACTTGGCCTTTGTTTGCGCCATTAAATTAAATATCCTTGCCCAGTTGCTTTCGACCTTTGGCTGCCGTTGTCTTCATCCTGGGGACAATGCAAGCAATTTCTGTCATTTCCTTAATAGAAATCTTATCTATTTTTGTGACGCCTTCTTGAAGTTGAAAGTCCACTGAGTAGGCTTAGCCGGATATCGCACCTTTGACATCTGTGCGCTTCACCTGAACACACATACATACACAGCACAACGGGGCAAGCTTTTTGGAAAACCAAGGGAAAATTTCTACACCCACCATTTTTTTTTTTATTTTCGTGATAATTTTATTTTTATTTTAGTAAAAAAGAAATGAGCTGTTGTTGCCCACAGACAGAGGGCGGCCGCAGCCAAGGTCCTGCAGTCACTGCCAAGTTTCAGAAAAAGCAGCAGGCTCCTATATATGATGCATTGGGTCCATATCCAGATGAGGCCATCATGATAATATTGGATCGCATACTCTACTATGCGGGGGCCACAAAGATACGACACAAGCTGGAAGCGGCTGCTATAGGTGGGTGGCACATTTATTCACGGTCCTTCAACTTCCTAATGAATACTTAAACCCACTAGCTAAGAGCCTTACAAAAGATGGTGGAATTGGAGGGACAGCAGCAGCAGCACCTCCTCCAGCTGCCCCATCTACTCCTTCCTCCGTCTGCGACAGGGCGAGCACCTGCTCTTTTTGCAGCATGGTATGTGCCAATATCCCCAAGTCCAACAGCTGTAACACTTCGAAGGCTCCAAGCAGTGCCACTAGCTGTTGCAAGACAATTGTTTCACCACCAATTTGCTGTAATTCCAAGCCAACTTGCCTTAAGCCCAGCTCATCGTCTCGCATAGCTGCCGCTGCCAGTTGCCCACGTCAGCGTACAGCACGTGTGGATTTTGCAAATCCTGTAGAGGATTGCCGTCAGGACGCCGGAGGACCCACATTAAGCGCCCGTATGAAACGTTCCTTATCGCTATGTTCCCTTGCCTGTCGCCGTCTGAAAACCAAAATCTCAGGCCAAAGCTGCTCTTCGGAAGCTAAGGGTCCTAAATGGCTGTGGACGAGATTGGTTCGCTCCAAAAATGGCTGCAAGGTGTATGAGGTGTACAAGGATTCGAATGTGAATCGTGCTCCGTGTGAGATGGCTGGCACGCCGGAACCTGTCATCATATTCCTGGTCATGCCCAATGGTTATATTATGCCATTTGAATCCATAACATCATGCTAAGCTTGGATCAAGATTCTACAAAATTATCGTGTCTTATACTTTACTCTTACCTTATCTCTGACTTTTGATCTATAACTATCTGTTTTCAACTGTTTCTAAAGCCAAAAACAAAAACACAAATACACCTGAATTTCATTTATAAATATTATAATAAAACTTTTTAAAGTTGGAAATAATATTTCTAAATTTGGGTTCGAAATTTGATTAATATTAAGAAATTTCATATTTAAAATTTAGTTTGACACTTCTTACATTTCTATAGTCAGAATAGATTATTCTGCCACTCAGATATCCTTTCCATTTAATAAGGGGATTTTTATTAAATAAGGGTTTGTAACTTTTTTAGAAACATTTCCAATCATTTATTTTCAGTAAAACATATTTAGAAATTTTTTTTCTGATTTTAAGTTTTTCTGCTGTTTAGAAACATTTGCTACTTTTAATAAAAATATTTCAATATAAAGAATAATTTGTATCTTATTTTTTTAAGTGTACCTAAAGCTAAGGTCGCACAGGCAAATAATTTGCCCAAATTTTGATGAAATTTTGTCTAAATCGCCATTTTCCTAGATTTTGCAGGACTTTAACCTAAAGCTATGGATCTATACGCGAATACTCTGCTCAAAAAGTGCCGAAAAAGTGCCCAATTTTGGTCTAATTAGCAAAATTTTCATCAAAATTTGGGCAAATTATTTGCCGGTGGGACCTTAGTTAAGTGTTGGAAAGAGTCATTCATTATCAATACAAACAAAAAGAATCGGATGTCATATATACAGACTTTAGCAAGGAATTCGATTCCGTTATTCATGAGCTTCTTACACACAAACTGTATTTGCTTAGTTTTGGATCATATTTGCGCGATCGGTCGCAGAGAGTAAATTTCAATTCGATGTTTTCAACACCCATTCATGTATCCTCTGGTGTATCCCCAATTCATCTGAGACCTTTGCTTTTCAATTTATTTGTAAATGATATTCCAAATTCGTTATCTTGTTCTCATATTTTCTAATGTATGCTGACGATCTTAAACTTTGCCTATCTTATAATGATCCAGTATCTTCTCTTCTCTTGTAAAGGGATTTAAACTCTCTTTATAAGTGGTGCTTGATCATCAGTCTCCCACTTTACAATGATAAGTGTAAATACTTAACTTTTCATCGAAATACGCCATATCTCTATGACTATATGATTGATGATAAATCTTTATAAAGTAGACGACCTGGGAATTCAATTTGTGCCCAAGCTATGCTTCAATAGTCACATGTCTGTCATTTCAAACAAAGCTATGGGAGTTCTTGGCTTTATCAAGAGATGGTTTAAGGAATTATACGACCCCTATGTCATCAAACATCTTTATAGCTCTCTGATCAGGCCTATTCTTGAGTATGAATCATGTGTCAAGACTAACTCGAATCTGTTCAAAAACAGTTTCAAATTTTCGCCCTTCGTGGGGGTCTTCAAACTTTGAAATTTTTTTTTTTAATTTTTTTGTTTTGCATTATGATTATAGCTTGGACATTCCGCTTCCATTCCTTTCAAACCATTTTACAAAATTTTAAATAGTTTAGCAGTTATAGCCAATTTAGTAAACCAATATTCACGCTAAAGTGAGTATATTTTACGTTGCTCAAACTTTAAGCGCGTTTTTACCGAAACCACTTTTTCGACTTACTGAACCGATTTGGATCAGTCATGATGCAATCGACGCATAATTGATGTAATTCCGGCCCGTACCTAAATCAAGTGAAAAAAATTTTTTTTTTTAAATTTTTTTACACTAAACCACTAAAACAGCGATATCTACTAAACTATTTCGAATATTTGAAAATGGTTTGAAGGCGATGAAAGGGGAATGTCTAAGCTATATTAATAATGCAACAAAAAAATCGAAAAAAATAATTTTTTCAAAGGTAGAAGACCCCCCCTATGGCACTCAGCTGTTTAAAAACATTTTCTACTTTTAATCAATATATTTAGTAAAAAAAGAATTTATAAAAATTCATTGTCTTGATCGATGGACTCATTCTTTTAAAGAAAGGAACGATGATATCAAAAGAGTTTTGAAAAAAATATACATTTTACGAAAACAAGTAAAGGGAATCATTTTATTAATAATTAATTTTTCAAAAGAATTCGTTAACTTTTTATCAGGGTAGCTTCACTTATCTGAATAGCAATCATATCACATTTGAGTTTGGAATCTTTGGCATTCGTCCGTTAGGCTATGCGTATGCGTTTCCTGTACAAAATATACACAAATCCCGCAGTTGCCAGCATATAGAGGGAGAGTATGATCACACATTCCAAGTCATTACGCTCATTGGGCTCCAGGGCCATATTGACAAAGCCAGTTAGAAAATTGGAGAGTAGAAAGTAGACCAAACCATTCATATTAAGAGTCTCGGCAAAGGCTGGCAGTAGATTAGGTGAAGTAGTTGAAGCCGCTTGCTGGTGTTCCGCAGATGTCACTTTAGCTTTCTCAACAAAAACCAACTCAAAGAGAAAGGCATAAATGAGTATTAAACTCGCACACAGTGTAGAAATCCATAGGACATAACCAGCACTGAAGGTGACGCGTGCAATACCCAATAAATAGGCACATAGGAAAACCATTAGCCAGCCCAAGGAAACCAGTAAGAGCAGCTTCTTCAGTTTGGAGCATAATTGAGCATAGGTCAGGTAAGGCTGAGAGGTATACCAGTTGGCAAAGCAAATGCTTAATAAATACAAGGCAATGCAGCCCGGCAGAGAGCTAAGACCTTCCCGATTAGAGCTTATTAAGCCGACACGGGATACAGTTTCTGACATGACCAGTTCAGACAGGCCCAACTGCAGCAGTAGCTCGTGCAGTAGCAGCAGACCTAGAAAAGTAGGAACATATTTATAAGGAAGATGTCAAGGAATTCATTTACTTACCCAGAGCCAAGCCTAGAAGTTGCTTATTAGAATGAGCCAAGAGGCTGTACAAGCTGCCTAGTAATTTGGTGAAGCCCAAAATAAAAAACGCATTCAAGTGCTGGCCATATTCATGCTCATCCTGGCTATAGTTGATAAGGGTGATGACCACAGTTCGGGCCAGGCCCAGCACTAGCAATGGAACCACCACCTTGGGCAGCTTCTTGAGGTCTGTCCAATGACGGGCATGATGTGAAACCAGGCCCATGGTTACCACAAACATACCTATGCCCATATCCATGACGGCGGCACCATAATCTCGGCTCTTGCGATATTCCTTAGGATAAGCCTCAAAATCCACGGCCAAAATGGCGGCACAAGTGCCTGCATAGGCATTGGCTCGCAGGAGGGTAAAGACCTGAGGTCGCTTTTCTGCTCTTCTAGCTGTAGACCATTTCTGCCAGAAACCGGAGCGTAAAGTGTACCAGACAATGCCCAGGGCCATCAAGCCACTGTACAGATCACAATAGTCATGGGCCACAGTGCTGAATAATATTGTAGGCAGGGCTATGAGTAAGAATTCTAGAAGGAATCTTTGCAAGGATGCCAAGGGCAAATGATGACAGAACAGGTGTGACAGTACAAAACCCAGTAAGGTGGGTTGAATGGCCAAAAAGCTGCGCACACTCTCCTGAATGCATCTCCAGGATTTTTTGTCCAAGGCTGCGGTGGTAATGTACTCGTCTCCAGGGGGACTGCAAACCGATTGAAATATGTCCAAAGGTGCGGAAAGATAACACTTGTTGGACGAAATGTAGATGTCGTAGTAGCCCAGCGATGGGATGCCGGAGGAGGCAGGCCACGTAGCTGGGTCTAACATGATCAGGATTCCGTATTCTCCAAGATTTGAACAACAACCAAGCAAATGAAAAATACAAGCAGCTGACTGTTGTAAAGGGTGGCAACTTTGTTCGAGCCTATCGTTATCGATAACCTTGATTTGCCTAGTATGACCGTGCGCTCAGTTTGATTGTTGATATTAAGGCGGCAAAATTTAAAAAATATGTTGATTGCTTATAAAATCCATTTAATTTTTGGGTCTAGCAAATACTTTAAAATAAATGCAGTTTTGGGCATCACATTAACTTCTTTAACTACAATTCTTCATGTTGTTTCTTTTGCTGTGGAAAATCCTTGTGGGCACGCACTTTTCCTCCGGCTTGAGCTATTAGGCGTACAAATTCCTGCTTATCAAAACGATAATTGGTGAACTTGGCATGTGCTCCACCCTCGGGATGATGTCCCTCATCCTGGGGATAAACCAAATCACGTTGCTCCCAGGTAATATAGTGTACACCACGTAAACGTGCCAGATCCTTATAACAATTGGGATCCTCACAATTATACAACTCAAAAATGCAAGCCCAATTGGGCAGGAAAAGCAAGTGCGTTAGGCCAGCGCCATGCATGCCAATTAAGATGTCCGTATTGCGAGTAATGGCCAGTTGCTCGGTGAAGGAGAGTCTAAAAATATAAATTTATAATAAAGAACTTAAGAGGGGTTAAACTCTGTTACCGTTCATAGGACACCCTTTGAACCAGGTAATCCTCATTCTGTTCCAGCTCTTCCAATAATTCCAATTCATTCAGCACTTGACGATACTTGGTGCGACGTGAGAGATATGTAATTCTTAATTTAGGTTTGGGCGGCTGAAAAGGTATTTGCAAACGATGCAATATAAACTCGGAGAAGGCCCGAAATAGTCCCGAATTTGAGCAGCCTTCAATCTGTTTAAGTTTAAAAATTAGTTCTAATTAAACTCCCTTCTAATTCAACTACTCACAATGGGTGTATTGTAGAACAATCCAAAGATCATGCGAGGCAGCAGCGGCATTACCAAATTCCTAAAGCAAACTCTTTTCCCCTGCACCTCATTCAATGTCCACACGGGTCGCTGGGTAAAGGCCTTAAATGTATCCTTAAAGGGAGAATCATATGGATAAGTCTCCCAGATGAGTATTTGTACATCCGTATTAAATGCAGCCGGATGTGATTGATTTACAAAAAGTGAGGCATACAAATTGAAAAAGTCACAGAAATGATGATACATATTAAAGGTCGCATCGATTTTCATTATAAAAGTGGGCGTCTCCACTATCACATCACAGAGGCCACTCTCCATCACTGGCTTGGGTGATATCTCAAAATTGCGCAGCTCTGGTCCCCAAGATTGCAGGGCGGAACCTATATGCTCCAATTCGCCCGTGAGACGTGTGCGATTTAGTTCACAGTGTCCCATTAGTTGACCTGGTTTAAGTACATCCATATGATAGCGTATGCGTTCCTCTCTCTCCATTAAGTCACGAAAATCGAAAAGTAAATTGCGTCCACGACAGAAACGCAAATAGCGTGTACATTCCAGTGAGGAATCCGTAACATATTTGGGCAAACACTGGGGCGTCAGTTCGTTCAATTGTTGCTGGATATAACCAAAATCCGCCTGATAATAGAAAGCCTCCACCTGAGCCTCTTTACTTTGCGCCCAGCCGGTGTGATCGCCCGGGACATAGTGGAGTCTGGAAGCGAGCCTCTGCTTTGCAGTCACGTTCATGTCCCCAGCAGGCAGAGATTCTGGTGGCATTGGCCGGCAAGTGTTGCTTTAGTTTAGGAAATGTGTTGAGGTAGCGTATGAGATGATCGGTTGGCAGATTGGGCAAGCCTAATGTATATTTCGTATCAAGTTGGGCTTGGCCCAGACATAGAAGTCCATTGAGTATTATGAGCAGCTTGGGCAGTTCCATTGTCTTGTTTTTTTTTTTGTTAAGTACTTCGTTGCAGTTTCTCACACGACTTTCACAGCCACAAGCAGAGCATCTTTAACTGCATTTTTCATGGCCAACAATGGCTGAGGCGGCTTTTTGCTTGATGATCTCACTTGGCCGCTCTCAGCTCAGGTGTTTAAGATGATTATGATTGAGTTAATAATAATGATTTAAGCAGCAGCAGCCTGTCCATCATTGTATTGTGGAGCAAAGAGCATGAAAACAAGAAACCTGCTTAGAACCAGCAGCTGCTTTAACAGCTGTTTAGAATTAAGGGTGACCAGATCTTTAAAAAATGTAAGAATATATGACACAGTGGTTGAGGAGTGGATAAATGTTTTGTTTCTAACCGTTATTTTTTATTTAAGAATTAATAATCAAATGAGGACATGATATGCATACGATACATTATGAAGCTTATATAAAATGTTTAGTAGCATTTTAGTCAAATTTTGTGGAATTTAAAAAATGCTATTTTCAAAGCTCACGAAAACATAAAGAATTTTCTTCTGGTCATGATTCCCTATAAATATTCTAGAATTTAACGTGTTAGTACAATAGTACGGAAATATTTTATTTTTTATGTAAAAACAAAAAATTTCTTTTGATATACATAATTTTGTGATACAAAGGAAATAGAAAACGTGATTAAAATTAAGCGTGACTCAACAATTGGTTCAATCGTAAAACAGTTGAACCTTGTGGTAACTATTTTTTGTACAATAATTGTTTTTGTTAGATCGTCTGTGTGATGAATTGTTAGTTTCTTTGTCAGTCGGGTTTACTCTGTGTTTTCCTGTTCGTCAAAAAAATTGGGTGGCTGAGTTCACATAGAATGACCCATATTAAAATTAAATGCCAAAAATTAAAGCAAAAATATTACAAATCTTCATTTTATAATTTGTCGAATATAATTTAGTTGCCTTTGCTAAGTAAGCTGCTGGGAAGCGCCATTTTATCTATTAAGAATTGGTTGGAGTTCAGTCTCGTTCAAAGTTAAACGCTGGGAGTGGAAATAACGCTCCTTTCTTAGGATGGGACAATTGCCGATGAAATGTTCCATA
Organism: Lordiphosa mommai; assembly: GCA_018904225.1. Lineage (NCBI taxonomy): Eukaryota > Metazoa > Arthropoda > Insecta > Diptera > Drosophilidae > Lordiphosa > Lordiphosa mommai. The sequence continues at coordinate 146,679 of JAEIFT010000354.1, read as the reverse complement.
TTTTCTTTCTCTTGCAGGTTGCACAGGCTGCATAATTCATCCAAGTCCCTCCTATGTCACCTAAAGTTCAAACATTTCACACCGTGCCTTGAAAATATAGCTGATGTAGTCCGGCTGTCTTCTGTTTGCACTCCTTTTTTATAAATTGGTTAAACCAGGTTCTTTTTAAATGAGTTCGGTATGGCCGGTGCTGAATATGTTGTTGTAAGCCAGAGTCAGCTGTTCGATAAAGTTTGGGGAGGCGTTTTTAAAAGACTCAACGGAAATACTATCCTCTTTTGGGGGCTTATTGTCCGTAAGGCCCTAAACTGCAGTCCGTACCTAATTTAATATAATTCATATCCTTCACCACTCCAGAACTTTCATTTATTTACGATTTCTTTGAAAATAAGGCATAAATTCGACTATTTTGATTTATTTATATTTCAAGCAGGAGCTTCGACTCCTTGATATTTACATATACATATAAGCTATTTTTTACATAATGAATAAATTCCGTTAATTTTTAACATTTTTGTTAGATGCTTCAGCCCACTGTACCTGCGTTTGCAGTTAAATTTCTTCTAGAATGCAAACAACTAAAAGGCAGTTTCTACTTATTAAATAAATCCTTAATTAATATAATCTTCATTCTATATTTGTGTGTAATTAAATTATTTAACTAACTTAATTGCAAATTTTATCTTCCACTCAAGTGCGCACACTCTTCCCGCCACTGCGATGGTCACCCTAAATTCTGCATTTGACTTTTCTTTGACTTTTCGCTGTGAGCTGTGAGACAATTGCCTATGGAATTTTGCAATTAAGGCAAAATAATTGAAATCAGCCACCATGCGAACTGTGCCAAAGTCGTAAGTGTTAAATAAATAAATCGTATAAATAATAAAAACTAAAATAAATCCACTTCATCACGTTATAGCCTCGGTCTCTCGGTCACGACTCCGGGCGGCAGCGCCGGGGCTCCCACAGAGGGTGGCGGCCACCACAACAGCTTGGAGGATATCAATTTGGATCAATTCCTAAAGACCTCCAACTATGAGGATACGGTCAAGCAGTTGGACATTTACTATGGAATTGGTAAGGAAAGCAGGAGATTGGCCGAACTTTATATAACCTTGGAGACGGCGCTGTAGGGCAGGGCCAATTAAGCAAATAATTGTTGTCGTTGCTTCTATTTATAAACTTGGCAAAGTGTTTTTTTTGCATCTTCTTTTTGCTTGTAAACATTCGGCATTTGTTTTGTCAACAAAGTTTTTCCGGTTTGCTTTTCTAATCTTCAGACAGTTGATAATTAATTTTCACTTTCTTCTTTGCAGTTAAACGGCAACTTTTACGCTTTCAGAGTCCCATCACAGGTCTGTTCCCGGTAATGAGCACGGATCAGGTGGTGGGTTCGGTACGTGATAGTGTCTATTGTGCAGCCGCTGTCTGGAGTTTATATCAGGCCTACAGACGCATCGATGATGATCGTGGCAAGTCCTATGAACTGGGTCAGAGCACGGTAAAATGCATGAGAGGCATCCTAGAGTGTTGGGTGAAGCAGGCCTCAAGAGTGGAGTTATTCAAACAGCGTCAGTCCAATACACATGCCTTGCATAGTAAATTTCAATTGCATACGGGCGAGAAAATCTATCCAGATGAGTTCTACAATCATTTGCAAATTGATTGTGTAAGTGCCAGTGAATCCTACACCAAAGCAACTCAATTAATAAATTTCCTTTTGCTTTTTTAGGTCTCTTTGTATTTGCTGTATTTGGTACAGATGATAACCTCCGGCCTACAAATTATCTACACCCACGATGAGGTGGCCTTTGTACAGAATTTGGTTTATTATGTGGAGCGTGCCTATCGAACACCCGATTTTGGCATGTGGGAACGGGGATCCAAATATAATAATGGCACACCTGAGATTCATGCCTCCTCCATAGGTGAGAACCTGAAAATGTTGCCTTAAACATTTATATATATTTTTCCCCCTTGCCCAGGCATGGCCAAGTCCGCCTTGGAGGCCATCAATGGCTGCAATTTATTTGGCGAAAAGGGTGCCGCCTGGAGTGTGGTCTATGTAGATATTGATGCACACAATCGCAATCGCAGCATTTTTGAAACCATGTTACCACGCGAATCCAGCTCCAAGGTGAGTATAATTTTTCTTCTTATTTATCTTTCTTATTAATAAATTCTATTTTATAACAGGGTGTGGATGCCTCCCTATTATTAACGCTCTCCTTTCCCGCATTTGCCTCGCATGAAGATCGCCTTGTGGAGCAAACTAAACAAAATGTGGTCAATCGTTTACGCAGCAAAATGGGTTTCAAACGCTTCACCCGCGATGGTTTCTTATGCAAAACCGAGGATAAAACACGTCGCTATTATCATTCGGGCGAGTTGAAAGAGTTCGAGGGTCTGGAATGTGAATGGCCCCTCTTCTTTATAGCCATGATTATAGATGGTGTGTTTAAGAACAATAACGAACAGATTGAAGAGTTCCAAAACGATTTGCGTCGTTGTCTGCGTAGTGATGCCAATGGTGATCCCGTGGTGACCATGTACTATGCACCCGATGGCGATGGTTCCTATATGCGTGCACCATCACAATCATTGTTCCTGTGGGGTCAGTCATTCTTTATTATAGCCCAGTTGCTTACAGCTGGCTTGCTGCACATCAATGAGCTGGATCCCATTCGCCGCTATTTGCCCAGCTATAATCGGCCAAGGAGAGCAGGTCGTTACTCGGCTTTTCAGGTGAGTTAAGGGAGTTGGAAATTTGGGGTCAATTGGACGCTATGAAATGAGTTCACAAGAAAGTTAAGGAATTATAATCTGTAGAGGTAGATACAACTACCTGAAAAAATATGTGATACAGGAAATTTATAAAAATTAATCACTAGTACAGAAATTATCTCTTAAATGACGAAGAACCGAAGAACTGAACTTTTTCTAAAAATTTCTCTTCCATTGATAGCTGAACATATTATTTTCTAATCAATGATGAAAATCCAAGGAGCTTGTTGTGTGGTATAAAGTGAGCGTTAGCTCAAAAAAAAAAAAGACACGCGCCATAGATAATCCCATTAAGAATCAGGATATACAATATATACACTTTAAATTGAGGAAAGACCTATTGTCCTGGCTTACCCAACTTTGATATCATGATGGAATTGTTAGCGAACAGGAGTTTGCCTTAAACCTAATGAATAGTATGTCACGCACTATGACGTGAGGTAGGAAAAATAAATCGTTACACAAGAGGATTTAACAGATAAAGATCACTTAAAAGTAAGGCCTGACCAGTGAGATAAAAAGTAGTCAAAATACTTCATATAAATAAGGAAGCTATTCAATAGTATTCAACTTTCGAAGCTACTTGAAAAAGTTCTATTTAAATAAAATATTGAGGGATTCCTGAAACTGATTTAGATTTGATTTAGATTGATTTAGATTCGTCGAACAGCTGTCAAAGCTGCTCTAAACGCGTGGCCGGAAAAGTAAGAAATAAGGTCATACTAATGTGTTACGAAATCGCGTCTGATAGATTTGATGATGCTCAGTGTGACCGTACACTCGTTCTCCGTGCTCATTAAGACGCTAGAAAAAGATTTTACACTCCCGGCTGTCTTCCGCCTTCAACAATATAAAACATTCATTGTCAACTAGGCTGTCGATGTTTATGAAATCTATCAAATCAGTGCTCGGTCGTGTCACGATTGAGCCGACTAAACACTAACAGTCGGACCTAGTAAAAAAACACATTTTCATCTCATCTGAGTATAGGCCTTTAAGGGCACTGTTTTAGTATATTCGCCTTCAAACTAATTTATTTTGTAATATGAATTTGTCTTATTGAGAAAATAAAATGTATGCCATCTGAGATCAGGCCTTAAACTAAGATGAACAACGATACAGAAAAACCAAACACGATTTTTTATTTTGTTTTTAAGATAGCAATTTTTGTGATTTTAATGTGGGAAAAAGTGATTATTTTTGAGAGATATTCTTTTTTTCCCCAAGTTTATATAATTCTTTAAATTGGTTTAAAAATTTTTTAACTTTTCCGTTTGACTTCTTTGATAGTCCTATGTGTCCTTCAATTTGCAACATTTGTAGTTTTTTGATATCGTTGCGCTTTCAAAACGTATGGCCCAAAAACTGAAGAAATATTTGATTTTTTGTACATATTATATTTAACTAAAATTACTTAAAAGTTGGAAAATTTTCTTTAATGTCCACCATTGAATTTTAACTTTGTATTATAATTTTGGTAAAAAAATTTGCTAAAAAAAAAGTCGTCAATTCCCGTAGGTTTTGGACCATAATTTTTGAAAGCGCGATGATATTTAAAAACTGTTAATGTAGTAAATTAAAAGCACATGGATTTATTAAAAAATTTAAACTCGGAATTTTTAAAATTTTTTAAAACATTTTTAAGATTAAAATAATAATAAATTTTCCACATTAAAATAAAAAAATTAGTATCTTAAGAACAAAATCCAAAAATTTGTTTGGTTTTTCTGCATCTTTATTCATTTTAGTATACATAAAAAACATGTGATTTGAAAGGTACTAAATATCACAAAAGCATTAACACTCCAGCGCTTATGATATTGTGTCCGATTGGGCGATGTTGACTTTGTGAGATAATTAAATATAACAGTGGCCAAGAAACTGGTGGGAAGCGTTTGGGCATAATTGTATATAAACTATAAGCTTATTGAAAGCACCATAACTATTGGAAATTTAGAAGCATAATAGCAATAATTTGTAATAAGTAAAAATCATTTTTTAAGAATTAATTTAAAAGCCACAACGAAATTATATTCATAACAACAAACCCGAGATTTGTTCGACGAACTGAGCCTGAGATATAAATTTAAAAAAAAACTTTTTTCTTTTTTTTTATTTTTCCCAATTTTTGAAAAACCGTGATATTGTTTTAATTGACATCTCGAGGTCTAATTTCGTTTTTTTTTATTAAAAATCAAATATTTTAATAGATTGTTGTTCATTGTCAAACTGAACTTTTTAAATTAACATTTTCTTGTAGGAGTCATGCTGATTCGACATTTAATTTAGGAACTAAAATGCTTATCTTCTTTTTTCAAAACTAAAAAGTCAACTTCGTTTCAAAAACTTAAAAGCAAGTTGATTTGCACGCTAAGTAAGCAGCCAGTGAAAAGCATTAACGAAATTTTTCTTATCGGCAAGTTTAATTAGCCTGAAATGTTATCAGCAAGATATGAAAACGGCTCTTTAAGGCTAAAGTCAATATGGCATTAATATTTATGGGTTTATCTATATTTTTTTCGACGAATTTAGAAAGCTTAGATGAATCTCGATTCAAAAATGTAACCATACAAACGTCATAAAAAAGACAATGTATTTGGAATATTTGGAAAATTATTTTTTATATGCACATGGCTTGCATATAACCGGTTACTTAAGAGACTTGAATTAGGGAAAATAAATACGAATTTTGGCACTTACAAACAATGTTAAAATACAAAAAGCTACAATTTCCAAACTGAGAACTCATTTCATAGCGTCCACTACAATTGGGATTACTCTGCTGTGGCTGCCGCTCCTGCTGAGCGTATTTTTTTTATCTGTGTCTGGCTGTGTGTGTTTTTGCGTTTCGCTCTACAATTGAAATCTTATTCTAATTGTTATGTTTCCCTTAGTTATTACGGGTTAAAGTAAAAATTAATTGGCTTTCTACTGTACTTAAATTTATATTTTAATTATACTCTACTTACCACACACTACCACCTAATATACTCTATACATATATTCCCCCCCTCCAAAACAAAATTCTTCTAAAACATAAAACATTGGTTTTGCAACTAAAACAGGGCAAAGCATTCGATGATAAACACAAAGTAAGTAGATGAATCTGCTTTATATCAAAATTATTCCAAAATTTTCGCAATATGCACAAAATTATGCTTTTTAGATCAAAATTTAAGCACCATAGTTCACTTATATTTCAATTAGCAAAATACACTGATCGAAAAAGCCATACCTAAAGATCAATACACACACAAACACACACACACACATATGTTGACACATTTTACTCTATGGCTTTTTTATGATTTTCCTTTTTGTTTTTTTTTTTTTTGTATATAGTGAACATATTTTCCTTTGTTATTTGTATCTAAATCAAAAGTTTTTCTCTTTACTCTTTTCGGTTTTCTACTGCATTTATTTTTATCTCAAAAAAAAAATCTACATAAAAATACACACGCTCTATAGGCTAAACCAGGCACTGTAAGTAATTTTGATCACCAGACATTTGGGTTACTCTTTATGTAGTTCTGCCAGTTAACTGCCAGTTTTAACTGTTGTATCTAACCCAAAAATGCAAGCATAATGTTGAATTTTGATTAATGTTTTTTTGTTGTTTAAGACAAGCTCTAAAAATGCTAGTAGCAGCTATTCTTATATCCTTGCAAAATGTATATAAAATATTTAGCCAAAAAAAATTTTTGTGATTTAAGGCATGTGTTGGTTTGGAGCAGTGGCATCCTTTTTAGCTACCGCAGAAATTACAAAACTATTTATGATGCATGGTAACATTATTTGATATTCGTGAACATTTTCTTAGACTTTTAAAAGGTTCAATTAAGATTGAATTAACAGGTTCAATTATGTCCTGAACCGTTTTTAAACAGTTAATATATCTTTCTTCATATTGCCTATTTATACACCAAAATTCGTATTTTTAGCTTAAACAGTTTCTGAAATGGACTCCAAATCCTTCAGAACCAGTTTTGATTCCAGAAAATATCAATTTTTTATATTACCAAAATGTAAATGAATAGCTTAAATAATTTCTGAGAAATGTCCCTGAGGCACTTTTCAACCGGTTCTATCTGGTCTTAAAAAAATAAATTGTATTATTTCATATTATTGACCTACACACCAAATTTCACGTTCCTAGCTGAAATACTGTCTGAGATATGGCTCCGAACCACTTTAGAACCACGTTATAAAACTGGTTCAGAACCGGTTTGTCTTTGGGAAAATAAATAACTTTTTATTATCATTCTAAAAACCAAATTTCAAGTTCATGGCTTGAACCACTTTTAAAGACTGGTTCAGTATCAGTTTTGATACCTGAAAATAACCAACTTTTATATTAACAGCCCAATCACCAAGTTGTAAATGTATAGCTTTAATAATCGTTTGAGAAATGGCTCTGAGGCAATTTTGAACCGGTTCAATCTGATTCGGAACCGGTCTAGAAATCTTTAAGATAGACTCAGAGAATAACGATCATTTTTACAGACATCTAATTCACCAAAAGAAACAGAGAATTTTTTTTTTTGCTGTTTCTAATCGGACGGAAGACGGATTCGTAAGGAATTTGAAATGTATGGGAGTTAAAACCAACATTAGTGCCGTTTTTATTATTTAATTAAAAAAAAAACTATAAAAACATAAGACTTTTAAAGCGTGGGATCAAGAAATCAATTTTAGCTTGTACACTGTTTATTGGTCTAAAATAGAGATGGGCGCTTGTTGAAATAGATGGGCGCTGGAGATATTTTTACAGATAGATTCCGCTTGGGAATAGAGACTGGTTCACTTATATGGTTTATCGAAGTTTTTTAAGCACCGGTTCGGTTCATAACATGGTTTTTGGAGCAAGCTGATCCACGGTTTTGGTTCGGTTCATTAGTTCACTCTCAGTTTTTGAGCATTCTTATAAGAAAATGTTTGATTTTATCTATTATTTTCAAAAATAAATAGAAAATTGATTATATAAAAATTGGTTCCTCAAGCGAGAAGAACACAAACAATATCTTTACAAACGCTAAATAGTGTTAGTAATAGAATAGTTATAGTAATAATAATAGAAGAATATTCAGAATAATGTGCCACATACTCAGCTGGATACTCACACAATTTAATCTGGTACTTCTAAGAAAAGAATGCAAAATTCAATAGGTAGTTACTAAAACTCAATGGATGCATAAATTCCTTCCAAAGTCTAAAAAAAAATTATTTTAACCCTGGAAGGTTCGTCGATTCTACTACCGAAACGTACATCAAAATAACGATGACCTTCCAGGGTTAAGGAAAGAGAAGAGCTAATGCTAAAAATTTAGGGCTTTTCGTGCAGTTGATTTTTCAAATACAATTTTAAATTTACAAATATCTTTGTCTTAAAGGCACTTTACGTCCTAAAATTGAGAAATGAACTGATCCGTTTTTCTTTGGTTTTTTCGGTTCGGTTCAGCATTTTCCAACAGACGCGGGTTCGGTTCGGGTTGGCGGTTCGGTTTACGAGTAAGAATCAGCGGTTTATCCGGTTTGCTTCCTTAATTTTTTACATTTCTGTATAAAACTTATCTCTGTTTGGAAACAGCGACAACCTTTTCTATTCCTAAAAATAGAAAAAATTAAATTTTTATTAAGATATTGTTTGATTTAAATAAATTGGTATCGATCATTCTGTTTGATCTGGATCATATTTTTGGTGGCAATATTTCCATGAAAATGCTTAATCAGACAGCAGACATATATAAGACATGTTTTTACTACTAATCTACTACTGCCTAATACATATATATATATTTTTCAATAATTAATGCATAAATAGAAACCACGCATACCTATCATATTGGATGCCAAGAAGGTAATTAAGTGGTTTCAATTGGTTTTGAATTATTCTTTGGATAGGACACAATTGGCAGATAAAGACAGGATATAATTTTCAAAAAAAAAATTTTAAATTGCACTACGCATGGTTTTCCTTCTTTCACTTTTTCTAAGATTGAAAATTGAAAAAAATCTTTTTTGAATTCAAATTCTAGTTGTAAGTGAAATTTTAAAAACATTTTTTGTTGTATATAAATCTGTTGAGCATGTCCAGAGTCCTTCTCAAATCTCCTCATATGTTTCCCTCTTTTTTGTGTGTTCTTTGCATTTTGGCATTTGGCTAACTGAAAATTGTTTTAAATTTTTAATTGGCCTTCTGCATTCTAATATATTAATACTCTTTTACACTCTTACAAATTAAGCCAAGCTTATCACATATTTTTTGTCAACATTCTTACAGGGCACTGCCACAGATTTGGTAGTGCAAATTGTATTAATAGCCGAATCCATGCGTCTGCAGGCCATGATGGCCACCTATGGCATTCAAACACAAACGCCGCATGAGGTGAGTAAACTTCAACTTGTTTGCCAACCACAAAAATTTAATTTCCTTTCCACAGGTGGAACCCGTACAAATCTGGAGCTCAACGGAGCTCATCAAAGTCTATCAACATTTGGGTGTTAATAACAAAATTGGCCTCTCGGGTCGTCCTTCACGTCCAGTTGGTTCTTTGGGCACTAGCAAAGTCTATCGCATCTGTGGCATGACTGTCCTATGTTATCCCTTGATCTTTGAGGTCTCCGATTTCTATTTATATCGTGATATGGCTTTACTTATTGATGACATCAAAACGGAATTACAATTTGTGGGCAAATATTGGCGTCTTTCGGGCAGACCCACTGTCTGTTTGCTTATACGTGAGGAGCATATGCGTGATCCACAATTCAAAGAGATGCTGGATCTGTTGGCCATGTTAAAGAAGGGCTACTGTGATGGCATGAAGGTGCGCATAGGCAGATTGCAGAATTTAATAAGCAGCTCCTGTATAGAACATTTGGATTTCATGAATCAAAGTGATTTGACCGATAATGAGAATGCCTTCTCGCAAATAAATCATGAGTATATAGGCTATCAGTCACTGACAGATGTGCCCAAGGCATTGACCTATGTGGAGGAGAAGGTTTCGGTGGCGGTGAGTTTACAATTTAATTTACAAAAAATAAAAACTAATTTTTGTTACATTTTTTAGCACTTTGACAACAAACCCATACCGGATATTATAAATGCTTTGCGCAATACCGAGTCCATCTATTGCCTGTGCCAATTATGGGGCATTTTGCTGAATCGTGAGGGTTCCCACTTTGAGGTGAATGGCCTGAATGTTAATACAGCACTCACGCAGTTGTATCATCGTGCTGGTTCCTTGCGCTATTGGCGTGCTGTACGCTATTGTTCCTCCCTGCTGCATCATATTGTAGACTCAATTAGTCCCTTTATCACAACTGTGCTGGTTAATGGCAAGGAACTTACGGTGGGCATTATAGGACAAAAGGAAACGGTTTTCGATAAGCCCATGACACCAGCCGAAATTCAAAATGTTATGTATACCAGCGTTCAGCCCTATGATGTTATACAAGCGGTGCTGCAACAGGAAGTGGTTTTATATTGTGGTCGTCTGATAGCCACAAATCCTTCCATGTTTAGGGGTATACTCAAAATACGCATTGGTTGGGTATTGGAGGCCATGCGTATATATTTACAAATTTCGGGTCAACAAAGCATCGATGTGGATAATCTGTCGCCGTTCCAAGTGCGCATCCTGCTGCAGAAGGTGCTGACTGTAAGCGAATGGGCTGTGGAGGAGAAGTGAGTAAAGATTAGAGAACTTTTTTCCAGTTAATGATAGGTTTATATGGTTTTATTCAGGCCCTAGATGATGCCCTAATTACACTAGTTTACTAAAATTTAAAAGAAAAATACCCATTGAAGCTGTTATTTTTTTTCTTATGTACTTTAGAATGCTGAACTCAAAAATTTTTGGATACGTTTTTGAGTTAGAATTTTTTTAATTTTTTTGTTTGTATGACACTTAGATAAAACCAGGAGAAAATAATCGTTATTTAAAAAAAAATTATTAGATAAATAAATATGAAGCATTCACTTAAAAAATGTTCAGCCGAGTGTGAAGCCAATATTTCAGATACAGGTACAGATTCGCAGATAGGCAATGATTTGATATTTTTAATTTTTATTATAAATTCATTCATTAAAGATATTTATTTTTTTTCATCGTTTATAATAATTATGACTTAACAATAATTAGTTATTGATATTTGAAAAATCATTGATGATGTTTTATTTCGAGTTTTATTTTTATTATTCAAGCAAAATAACAATTATTCTCGATTGCTTTTCGTTTCTAATCAAAGCATACAAATTATTAGGGATTTTTTTGTTTGAAAATCAAGAATATTAATCCCAATAAGAATCGGCAAGTAACTAATTATTGTTGATTTTTATAAATAAAATAAGTCAAAATTATTATAAACGATGAAAAATAATAAAAATCATTTATAACTATTACTTCGAAAGGAAAAAAAATTAAAAATAATTTTTATTTTCTGATTTTTATATAAAAAAGGAGTCATTTGTTCGGTCCCTGATAAAAACTTTAGATAACGTCAAGCAAGGTTATAAATCTAAAGGGTAGCAATTTATAATAATCTAGTTGAAGATTATTTCCAATCGTTCAATAGTTTCAATAATCTAAAATTTGTTTCTAATCGAAGATTGACAGGGTTCGTAAAATGCACTAAAATTATTTTCAAGCATGATAAAAAACATAAATGTAAAAAATAATTATTTTCAGACAAGATGTAAAAAATATTTATTTTCATACATGAAAATAAAAAATTTTACATATGGAAATAATTATTTTTTTTCATGTAACTAACACGACCATTTTTGACACGATTGTTATTTACAGGCATGTGACTTATTTGAGCTGCCTTCTTTACACCTGTAAGTAACAGTCGTGTTAAAAATGCTCGTGTTAGTTACATGAAAAATAATAATTTTTATTTTCATATAATAATACTTTTTTCCATATCTAAAATTTTTTATTTTCATGTGTGAAAATAATTATTTTTTACATCTTGTATATTTTACTTTGTGTTAATATCATGCGTGTAAAGAAAAATGTGTGTTATTTTACGAACTCTGATTGAAACTGATAAAAATAAATTATTTTTTCTTTTTCTCTTACGAATAGCACTTCTACGAAGAATATAAGGTATTAATGGATAAATAAAGAAGTTGTGAGCAATTGAGTACAAGTACTAACAGTCAAATTTCAGTGTTTTATGTATTTATTAGAAAATATTTTTATTTTTTCTTCGTTTTCGGCCTTGGTCTTAATTTTTTTTCTGTGATTTGGCTTCTATCGGAACTCATACATTGAGCAAAAAGGGAAGTAAAAAAAAATATTTTTTAATAAACAAGTAAAATAGTCAAATTTGACTTCACAAAATTGCTGACAACTTCGCATTTATCCACAGATATTCGTCATCAATTATTTTCCAAAGAAAAAAAATTTTTTGATTTTGATTTTCAACCATCTACGGATTTTAGGAAATCAATTTTTTACACGTTTTTTAGAAAAAAATCATTTTATTTTGAAATATTTTTTGCTTTTAACTTTCAAACTACTAATCCGATTGGAAAAGGTTCTTCAACTAGATTATTAGGAATTGTATACCCTTTTGATTAATCCCTTGCTTGACTCCATCTAAAGTTTGTAACTCGAGATATGGCTTAAAATGTATGGGTACCTACCGAAATACTAAAAACAAATTCCATACAAAAATTTTTGAAATTCATTTTAGAGTTCAGCATTCCAAAATACATCATAAAAAAATAATGGCTTCAATGGGTCGTTTTCGCTGTAAACTAGTGTTATCCATTGATTTAAATTCAGCTTCTAAAAAACTTATTTTCTGGTCCAAGTACTTATAAACCTGTGTAAACTGTGTTAAAATAATATACATTTTTTTAATCCTTAGACTCACCACTTTGCAACGCCGCCAGCTGGAGGGTTGTCTGTGTCGTGTACCCAAACATTTCTATAACAAAATCTGGGAAATATTGCAACGCACACCTCAGGGTATACTAATACAGGGTCATCATTTGCCTGCCACACCCACATTGACTAGCATGAGTCGAGGCGAGTTGTCCTTTAATTTGTTAGTGGAGGAGACACTTATATGCATAGATCGGCCAGAGAGGCGTCAGTTGACAGTGGAATTGCTTTGCATTGTGGCCACCATTTTGAACCGGTAAGTAGCCAGCTCCAAAGTCTCTTCCTTTCCCTCCACTAACCCCTCTTTTTCTTACTAGTAATCCCGAGCTGCACTTTAAGCAAGCCTTGGATCTGGATGGCATTTTAGCCGAAGCTTTTGCCATGTACTGCAAGGATAACAATATAGTACATCCTCAGCCTCAACCGCAACCTCAACCGCAACCGCAACAGACCAAACACGAAGACCTAACCACCTTGTATTCGCTACCCTATTCAGAAACCACCGGCTATTTGGCACGTGCTGCGGTCAATAAAGTTTTACAGGGTGGAGTTTTTTCCAAATCCGAAGAAGATGTTCAACTTGATGGCGATCATTTTCATGATGACAACTGTAAAGTGTCATAAGGACTCTTATCAGCTTTAAACATGTACATAGCACATGCATATCCCCCACCCCCCTTTGACCACCCACCACTTGCTCGAATTTCGATACAGTTTTATTTAACTTTATTTAATTTGTCTCTCTGCGTTAGGTGTTAATTAAATGTTATGCCAATTGTTACATGGTACCCAGAATAGGTCAATAGCATTCATTCTGTATGAAGGTGGTGTGCATGGGCAAGCCATGCAACTGACCCCGTCGTCATTATCGATTAGACCTCAACTTATGTCACCCATTCGCATTTGTGGTCTATAAATGCTCTTGACCAGTTGTACACTTTGTTTACTTTTTCCACAGTCGCCATTAGTCGTACAACATGCGGGCTCCCGAATGGATGAGCAATGAAATGGCGCGTTTCACTTTAAAATTGGAACGTTATAAGCCCACGGGTAGTGGCTACAATCGCATACAATCGATCCGTCTGTCCAAGAGTGTTACTCAAATGTTAAATAATCCTCTACCTCAAGGAAAATCCATCAACATGGATTCCTCATACCAGCAACGGCAGCCACAGGAGACCTCCTCTAGAACGCCACGTAGGCGTGGTGTACTCAGTCGCAGCGAATCAGAATGGGAGGAAGTTTATCCCGCTGTCAAGTTTAGCCGTCAGCAGAGCAACGAAAGCAATGCCAGCAGTTTAGACAGTGAGAGCAAGTTCACCCACTATCGCAACTGTGCCACGCGGATACCCTAAAGGATATCGTCGGGGGTTTTGACACATATTTTGCAATATTTGTAAATTCTTTAAGAATAATATACATATATGTATGTAAGTAACAAATATAACAGTGTTTTTGTTGTTGCATTTTAAGGGGTGTTTATGGTAATTGGCTGCTTTACACAAGGTGAGATATTTGTGTTAATTTTCACACTGCGAACAACTAAGAACATTACGAGTCAAACATTTGCTGTGGGACGGTGTAATATTCTAATATTTGACCTGGACCTTCCAACCAAACTTTGAAGTTTTTTACAATTTTCTTCTGTCTACACAATATTTTTTCAACTTGGCGTTTATAGAGGCAGAGGTAGGTGCTCTTTTGGTTCCGAAGATAGCCAGACATGTACTTTTTTGAAGTGTAGATTTGAGAGTTATTAAAAATGAACTTTAATTACGAATTCCATTTCAAAAATAAGTGCAAAAGGTCAACAATGTTTCTCTTAGAAAGTACATAAAATTTTCGAATATTCGAAACTGGAAGTTTATCATAATAAGCGTGAACCACTGAACCGAACCAAAACCATCCGAACCGATAGTTTAAGAACTCTGTGAACCTCTGAACCGAACCAGGACAGGTGATGCTATCGCCGCAACTAGAAGTTATAGTTATTTTCCTTATTCGAAGAGAAACTAAAAAAAATCATGATTTAAAACAATTTGAATTTTTAATTTTGAACCAGCCTGAATCAGTCGGAATTATGGACTCCCTTTTTCACTAAGGTCATTTTCGCTTTCGAGAAAAATTCGCAAAAAGGGTGAAAAAGAGGTCTTCACAAGGCAACACGAAAAAACCTCCATGCAAGCCATCTACATTTCAATAGTATTTGGGTTGTCCTGATTCCGAATCTATTACCAGATTACCCTCAGTTTCCAAGATGAATTATGAGGCCAATAATCACGCAGCACACCGTTTACTTACCACTGAAATCAATACTCCATACATCAACGACTCGTACAAAGAAATTTCGCGTTCTTAACATGGCCCAGGAGTCAAAGTTAAAATCAACATTTTTTCACAAAAATTTGTAAATTCAATTTTTATAATTTATTTTTGCCGACAAATTTTTGTTAAAAAATTTTGATTTTATTTTTTACGATCCTGGGCCATGTTAAGAACGCGAAATTTCTTTGTACGAGTCGTTGATGAATAGTGTAATAAGATGGCTCTGATTTCTCAATTTATTTTCTAACTTTCTGCTGAATACGGCCATTATTAGTTTGTACTTATCTTAATGAACTTGTATTCTGTTTCACTGTATAGTATAAGCGATTTGATACTTATGTCAAAATTCGTCTGACATTCTTCTTCAAATCGCCTTGTCCTCCACCCATCTGCAAAAAGGAAAGTATGAAACAAAATTTTTTTAAATATTGCGGAAATCAAAGAAATTTTTCTATTCTGAAAGCTAGAAATGTTTCCCTTTTATAATTTTTGGAAAAAGTTTAGAAATTTAATTAATTCCACTTTCCCAAAAATGTTTTGGAACAGATTTGGTCTATAAAGCACAATCATTATGTAAGACAATTAATTTTGATTTAGTTTTATTTATTATTTTTATAATTCTCAAGCTTAATATGAAAAAAATTAAACACTAAAAAAATAGTTACAATTTATATATATTATATTTATATATATACGATTTGATGTTTTTCCTTTTTCTTGGTATAAAAAATCTTTCGTTTATTTTTTGTTGAATTCGTCGTTTTTATTGATACTATAAAATAGCACATAATGTTTTAATTGGCGTAAATTTAATGATTATTGGAGATTGCCCATCGGAGATATATAAATATATGTATGCATGAAAGTTGCTCAATTTCGAATTTGAAGCTAAGGCGTATTTAAGCATATAATTATTAATTCGTATATTTAATTTTGATATGAATTTGCCTAGAATTATAATCGCATTAAGCAAATAAGATTTGCGTTCAATATACAAAAACAAAAAAACAAACATATGTATATGTCGTGTGTGATATGCCTAGAACTAAAGTCAACGCTGTAGGACAATTTACAAATATGATAGATTCTATAACAAACATTTTCAACATAAACACATAATATCTTTGCACATTCGAAGCCACATTAATTATGATGAATATTATTATTATGATTTGTATAAATATAAAACATTTATTGGTTTGCTTCATTTTAGGTTAGTTTAGTTTACATCTTTTTTTCTTTTGTTTCTGTAAAATGCTAAAAATCCCTGAATATGAGTTCTCATCATTATTATAATAATTATAGTTAGAGTTAAGTATATATATATATATATGTGTGTGTGTGTGTATATTAACTTAATCAATTCGCTAGTATTTCAAGTGTTTAAATACTTTACTTACTTAGGGCTAATTACATTTTTTTTTGTTGCTTATACAAATAGGTACATGATACACACAGTATTAGTTGGTGTACAATTTTCGACTTTAACACACGGGGCAGTACTTTTGACCAAAAACCGAAAAATGGTTGTGTATGATGTGTTGGTTTACTCTCTAACTAAGCAATATAAAAAAATTTTATAAAAGAGACTATGAAACCTACAATAACGCTCTATACGTACACTGAAATACGTAAACAAATTCTACTTGACTCAAGCGTTTGGATTAGACCTATGTTATTGTTGTTGTTGCTGATGCTGCTGCAATTGTTCGGGTCGACGCACACTCATGCGACTAGGTATGGAATCGGTATCACCATCATCATCCACATATTCCTCTTTGGGACGTGTCCATTTGATAAGGGTCTCTGGTGAACGATACAGGAAGAGTAATTTGGCAAAGAGATCCTCCTCCAATGCGAATTCCAAGGCCTCGCGTACCTATTAGGCAAATAAATGAAATTTTGAAATATTAATAAAGTGAGGAAACTTTTGCGGTTTAATGGTAAAAATCGATCTGAATGGAATCGATCTGAAAACATAGTAATTCTTGTAAATTTGCGATCCGTCGAGGATATTTTTTTTTAAATTCTTTGGTGATTGTGAAATTATTTTTTTTAATTATTTATTTATTAGGTCCATAGAACTTACATAACAAATTTTATACAGATCAGCTTAAAAAATCCGAATTTTCCGACCTTAAAAATTGATTCTCCGAAATGACAAAATTATGTTTTCATTTATTTGTCCCTTTGAAAAAATTACTTATTCTCTTTGAACCTTGGGGTTGTATTTTCCGAAATCAGAAAATTATGCGAACCATCTATTTGGCCCAAAGAACTTACAAACAGAATTTAATACAGATCGGCTAAATAATAACGTTTTGTTTTGAAAAATTCTGAAAAACGTGTCTTTGCTTACAATCTGGGTTTGAAGACGTTCGGATAAAAAAGTTGTTACCCACACTAACTTTTGAACTATTGTGAAATTTACTCCCTTGGGGGTGATATTAAAAAAAAATGAGAACCCGTGAATTTTTTTGGATTTTTTGAGAACTGGTTTTCGAGAATCGATATTATTTGGAACCGAAAATACCGAATAGAACCGAAACAATCAAAGTTCTCATCAGCGAAAATGCTAAAAAATGAACTAAAGCTAAGGTCCCTCAGGCAAATTATTGCACGAATTTAATGAAAACTTGTCTAAATAGCCATTATAAAATTTGTACATAAAACTAAAGCTTTAGATCCACAAAAAATTTTGGCCTATTTTTCATAAAACTTTCATGAGCTTAAGAGACATTCGAAAAGTCGTCAAATACATTACCAATTCTATAAGAGAAGGCATGCTCTCTTTTTTGTAAACGAAACTAGAAAACTTTTAAACCCTGAGAGAATTTATCAGCTGTTTTTGAAAAACGATCTGGCAGCCCCATGCACATTACTAGAGCGCATTTTCGGGGTTTGAAGGGGCCTCTTAAAATGCGTTGAAAAAATTCGAATAGCGCATTCTAAGAGCCATGAATGTTATTGGTGTCCGAGTACCTAGCTAAAGCTTAAAATGTTCTTCCTTAAAAGCGTCTGCCGTTGAACTACACCAAAAACCTGACTACAGATTTTTTCTCGTCTTTTTTGCAATATTTACGTTGCAGTTCCCAACTGTTTAAAGCGTTCATTGCATAAAAAGACAGCTGGCAATCCTGCAGTCTTCAGCAAAAGGCTACAGTGTATTGTTTTTGATATTTTATATTTAGAACGTTTATTTTTCGGGAGGTTTAGTTCATTATGTTTAATTTACCTTCTTTGTAACTTAGATTTTATTAGGGGTGCGCGCTTGAGTGATTTTTCCATTACGTAACACATGATTCACGAAATAAAAATCTCGTACCGCACGATTCACGCACAATTTTTTTTAGCGTTTTGCGTCACGCACGATTCATGCACGATTAAAGGAATTTTTGAAGAGCGATTCTTTCATGGTTTCATGCACGCGTCTTTTGTATGCCGAAAAGATATGGAAGTAACCTTTTTGGATATTGAAATGCATAGCCTTTCAAATTTACACATCCTTTTGATATTTTTCGGCTCCATTTTCACTCCTTTGGTTATTTTTCGCTCATTGGATGAAAAACTAAGATCAATTTAACA
Source organism: Lordiphosa mommai (assembly GCA_018904225.1). Classification (NCBI taxonomy): domain Eukaryota; kingdom Metazoa; phylum Arthropoda; class Insecta; order Diptera; family Drosophilidae; genus Lordiphosa; species Lordiphosa mommai. The sequence goes on along the minus strand of JAEIFT010000354.1, from coordinate 128,086 downwards.
TTATTTAACCAATGGTGAAACTTCCAATGGTATGGAAAATATCAATGGATCATCAAAAATTCCTTTTTTTCTGTGTGGAGCAGCTGCTGGGGAGCTGCGGATTCACGATATCAAAAGGAAATCATGATTTTAGGAATAATATTATTAATCAAACATAATAGACAAAAATGTCGTGAATACTGCATGACTTATATGCACGATGTTTAACTTTAACACGCACGGATCACGAAAGTTTTAGTTTTCTAACGATCATGTCGTGAAAACCAAAAAACGTTTAAAATTCACGTGGAACCTCTAGTTTTTATTCCATGAAGATTGCGTATAAAGAATTTTTTAATTTTACCGGTAAATACCAGTACGTAACGGTAGGCATACTGAAATAAAAACTAAGGCACTAATACGGAACTGAATACAGAAATAAACTGAAACCTTAACGGAAACTTTATCACACGATTCGGTATGTAGCAGAAGTGAAACTACTGAAATTCTACATATTCGGTTTGATTTCCAGATTTTTAGTCCTAAAAAGAATGTCGGAATATTTCTAGAATGTTAGGATTCTTCGTTTATTTTTTATTTTCCCGGGGGTTTAAAAAAATTATAGCGAGCTTTAATGATATTATATGATGTAAGGCGTAATTGGAGAAGAGTATAAAGCTTTCTCCTTCAACATCTCAGCCCGAAAACTAAAACAAATCTTAATTCTTTGATCTTATAATCCACTTACCAGATAAATATCCAGGCATAGCTGTAATACTCTATCCACATAGGGCAGATCCTCAAACATAATCTTACGATTTTGGCCACCAATGAAGGATTTCATAAAGCGCGAGGCCAATAACACAAATGTGGTATACAAACCAATGATGCTGGTGAGAAAGAAAGAAAATCCTTATCACAACTACCTTCAAGGGAAACTAGAGTAAGGGTACTCACCCGCCAGCTGTGAGAAAACTGAATGTCGATGGGAATTTCTTATCATTGAATGTATACATTACAATTCCCGAAGTGCAGTTGCTATAGGCAAAGTTACTTAATGTTGAATTGTAGAAGGTATCATTGCAATAATCTTTAATCTCCCACCACAGGCCATTGGTCTCCTTATCACGATGCATTTTAATGACCAATGGCCGGTATTCCTGCTCTTTGCTGCTCAGTACACTGACTACAGCAGCATCGCCCGAATTGAGTACTTTAATGAATTTGGGTATCATGCCATGTATAACCACAACATCCGTATTGTTGTGGTTGGTGGAGGTGGAGTTGGTAAGGGTGGTGGTATCATTGCCACTGGGTTCCAGGTCTTGAGTTTCATTTAGCATGTTAATCAAAGCCGCCCGTCCCTCAAAGGATTCATCCAAAGAAATGGCATGCTCATCGCCTACAGTCTCTTTCAAACCCTTGGCGGGTGCCTTGCGCGTGAGAGTGTAGGAGAAACGGGCTTTTAGAGTGTGATCTATAAACAAAAGAAATTTAGTTGGGGGATACTAAACTAGTTTCAGACTTACTGTTCCTTAAATCGTTAAGCAAACGTTGCTTATCCGGTGGTGCTATATTCCATAAGGAGGGTGAGTTCCCAGCCAGCTTAACTGCGGCCACATCCGTTGCATCATAACCAGTTATAAAAGTCAAAGCTTGCTTATCCAAACGATACACATTTGTCATTTTTAAATACATCTCAGAATCAATCTCCAGTATGCTATCATAATTATTGGTGGTATAAATGGGATCATAGGGTCCAATGCGTATGGAAACGGATACCTGATAGGGCACATTTGAGGTACCCACAGCATTGCCCAAAGCAAATAGACACAAAGGACCCCAGATACAAATCACAATCAGTAGAACCACAGTTCCGCCCATTATAAGTTTCGAAAGTGACGCCTTTTTCTGAGCTCTCATGGCGGGAAAATCCGTTTCCGATTGCCTAGTGCAGCGTATTAAATAAATATTCGAAAATATATCCTCCATTTTCAGCCAATCGAATATGGTCATGGTGCTATCAATGCACACCCAATCCAGAATGGTGCGCAGCTCATATAGAAAAGGTATTTGCATATAAACCTTAAACGCAATCATATTAACCATGGAGAAACCTTTGGTAAAGAAATTGCCCAAAATACGCTTAGGATAGCCCGATTTGATTTGATAGGAGCTAAGCAGCATATAGAAACATTTGATCACATAAAAGATAATGGGTGGTGCCAATGAGTTGAAGGTACGCTCCGTTACAGCCGGCACCACAAAGAACATCCAAATGTGTATGCCAATGACGGAAAAGAAATGGAAAATGATCTTATTGACCAAAGCTTTGCGTAGATACAAGGCACGATCGATAACGATCAGCAGAAATTGAACCAGCAACATGATGAGAAATGGTACAGGCACCTTATTTTCAGCCAAATAGGTTTGCACACCCTCATCGCTTTCCGTTTGTTGAGTCTAAGGGGGAGAGATTTTAGATATGAGTAATTATTTGTAAGAAAATGTGGAAATACTTACTCCAAATGCGGTAAAGCCAAAGAGTAGCACAAAAAAGTTAATAAAATCACAGAGGAACATCAAGGCATATACATCAGTGGCCAAACGGGATTTATGCACCAGATTGAAGAAGAATTTGTGCAGCGAAGAGGTGTACTTGGTGCGTCTGAAAAGGGAATTGAATAGGGAAGACGTTAAAATTTATACAGAAACGTAGGTTGCTATATATATATTTCTGGCCTAATAATGAAAACGCGAATATTTATGATCAAAAATGGTTTTATTTATACACTTTTGCATGCGCTCAAACCAATTGTCGAAGCACTTTTTCCACTCCGATTGAGACACCTCCAAAACATGGTTTTTGAACTCTTCAACAGCATCTTCTGGCGACGAAAATCGTTGACCACGCATTTTTCCCTTGATGTGCGGGAATAAATAGAAGTCATTGGGTGCCAAGTCAGGGCTGTACGGCGGATGACCCATCAATTCGACGTTTTGGGCGGTCAGAAAGGCGCTGGTGTGAGCTGATGTGTGAGAGCTCGCATTGTCATGGTGCACAATGATCTGTCTTCTCTTGTTCGTTTTTCGAATTTCTCCGAAGACTTCAGGCAAACAAATTGTGGTGTACCACTCAGAATTGACCGTCCTACGTTGCTCAAGCGGAACAGTCGCCACATGACCAGTTTTACCGAAGAAACAGGCGACCATTTGCTTCGAAGTGCTTCTTCCACGAACGACTTTCGTTGGATTTGGCTCGTCTTCGAAGACCCACACGGTCGATTGCTGTTTTGTTTCGGGCTCATAAGCATAGATCCATGATTCGTCACCTGTGACGATCTTATAAACGTATTTTGAAACACCGCGATTATATTTTTTCAAAATTTATTTGCACCAATCCACACGAGCCTTTTTTTTTTGAACGATTGTCAAATTGTGCGGGATCCAACGAGAACAAACCTTTTTTACGCCCAGGTGTTCATGCAATATCGAATGTATGCTGGTGGAAGAAATGCCCCAGGATGCCTCTATCTCACGGTATGTCACATGACGATCTTACATTATCAGTTCACGCACGGCATCAATGTTTTCTGGCACAACGACTGTTTTTGGACGACCTTCACGACCTTCGTCTTTGAGCGAGCGTCGCCCGCGATTGAATTCATTAAACCAATTTTTCACAGTGCTATAGGATGGTGCTTCATCGCCATACAAAGATTTAAGTTCATCGTTGCACTCTTGTCGTGATAATCCACGTCGAAAGTTGTGAAAAATGATTGCACGAAAATTTTCACGAGTTAATTCCATTTTTCTGCCGAGGTAAGTTTTTGATTAATCGTTAATCGATATCAAACGTGGTCACACATGAAAGAGTTGTATGGAGCTTTTATCGATAAAAGTCCAAACTTTTTTTGGGAAAAGGCCAATTGGTCCTAAAATGGCTAGAAGTGACCTAGGCCAGAAACTTAAATAGCAAACCACGTAAGTAACGAACTATCTAGTTTTTCCCGATTTTTGTAGAACTTTCTGGAATGTTATGGAAATTTCTAGCAGTTTGGAGATATTTATAGAAATATATAGATCTTTCCCGATTTTTGTAGAACTTTCTAGAAAGCTCTAGAATGTTATAGAAATTTCTAGAAGTTTGGAGATAATTATAGAACTATCTAAAACTTTCCCGATTTTTGTAGAACTTTCTAGAATGTTATTGAAATTTTTAGAAGTTTTGAGATAAGTATAGAACTATCTAGAACTTTGCCGATTTTTGTAGAAACATTCTAGAAAGCTCTAGAATATTATAGAAATTTCTAGAATGTTGAAGATAAGTAACGAACTATCAAGAACTTTCCAATTTTTGTAGAGCTTTCTAGAATGTTATAGAAATTTCGAGAAGTTTGCAGATAATTATAGAACTATCTAAAACTTTTCCGATTTTTGTAGAACTTTCTAGAATGTTAACGAAATTTCTAGAAGTTTGGAGATAATTATAGAACTATCTAGATTTTTCCCGATTTTTGTAAAACATTCTAGAAAGCTCTAGATGTGAACAATTAAATGGGTATTTAAGCTGAACAACGCCTTGCAAAAAGTCAAGCGTTGTTGAAACTGATATGAAATATGGACAATATTTTAGAACTATGTCAAAGAAAAAATTATACATTTTTTATATAGCTAGTATTGAATATTGTTAACTATTGTGTACTTACTCCAATTTATTAATGCCCGACTTGATATACTCCGGTGAGCCGGGCAACGAAGCCTGACTCACTTGCAGGCTCATTTTTTGGGCTGCATCTTCATTTAGCTGACGCGAATCCTGCTGGGATAAGTTATCGCTATCCTCACGCTCATCGCTGTTAAAAACAAACAAACTCATTACTTTATGCTCTTCTTAATAAGTTTTCTCAACTTACATGCTGGCCGTGGGCTTGGCAAACTCTCGATCTGTATCCTTATAGCCTGATTTCCACAAGCCCTGCGATTTGAGTAGATAACGATGCAGGAATAGAACCAATAGCAATATTAAATCATATATGGCATAATGGGCTTTCATTTCGACACCAAAGATCTTGGCGGTGCTTAAAGGTTTATTGGGCAATAAACTGTTATAGTTGGACCAAATCAGTTTAAACTGAAAGATACATTTGATCAAAACAATGGCCTGGGTATAGGCAATTAGTGTAACCCAAAAGGTTTTAGTGGGACGCGGCAGTGAGAGAGTGCCCCATAAAAAGACCATAATGGGCAGAGGCAAGGATATGAGACTGGCATTGACCACCTGTAAGGAAAGCGAGATTAAAAATGATGCTAAAGAGTTTGTAAAAATTTCCCAAAACTTACTTGATTGATAAACACCACTATATAGCATATGAGATCCGTATTGGCCAGCAGGGCATACCAAGAAGAGATTAGGACTTCCACAATAATATGATGATCACGTTGGGCAAAGTTTTCTTCCTCCAGATTAAATTCGCCGGCGCTGAAAGTTACGAATTTGAAACTTTACTAGAGGATTCGGCAAATAAGTAACCCTAAATTTGGTTGGACAGGGCTAGCCAGTGGCATGCTGGGTGCTGGAACAGGTGTGCGCTGCATGCTCCACAGTTCTACATGCGTGTGGATGTGTGTGTGTGTGTGTGTGTTTGTGTGAAACTTAAATTATAATTTAAAAGCCAAACAACAACCATACATACTAGCAAAGAACGCATAGAGTTAGATTTAAATCATAGCAGCGAATGCAACTTAGTGAGTTGAGACAGTTACAGCAGTTACAGTCACAATAGGAAAGAGAAAGATAGATAGAGTAGAGGGTAGGTACATGGTAATGGTACAGTTGAGTCACAAGTTATGATGAGGCATGTGTTCCATGAGAGAGAGATAGAGTTGATAGATAGGTAGATAGGTAGGTGGGCAGTTACAAACACAAAAAAACGCACATCAATTTAACACAAAGGGAGCACTACACTTAGTTAGTGGGCGTGGCCAGTACCTGTCCACCTGCTCGTATGACCAATGCTTGCTCAATGATCCCGAGCCGCCAGCATTATGATGATTATAATAATGTGCGCCGCGCTCAATAGATGGCGCTTTAATGCGTATCTCAGGCAGGCCACAGTCCGATTTGCGACTGAGCATCGTGCTATATATATATATATTTTGTATATATTGTATATGGTATGCAAAATGGAATGGCATGAAATGTGGATGATGGACACAATTACACATAAATATGTAGGTAAGTTAGAAGAGAGCACTTAGTAGAGTCTCACGAATCATTTTTGGGGATTTTAAAATGTTATGGCAAATATGTTGATCTACTTACCCCTTGGCTGGTGGCGATGAATTGATTGATTGTTTTCTAATAAAAACAAAAAATGTTGTTCAGATGATCAAAAATGCGCGCAGAAAAAACAATGGAAAATGTAAGAAAAAGAAATTAGTAAGGATCTGTTTTTTGTTTTTGTATTTTTGTAATATATTTAAATTTCGGATTGTTGTAATTTTTGCAACTCTAAATATGTTTTAAAATAAAAATAATAAAAAAAAGTTAATTTTTTTTTAATATAGAAATGCAAATAGTGCAGATAATGGTAGGGTTTTTGTGAGAAGGTCCAGAACGAAGTGAATTTCTGAATTATAATTACAATCCAACTTCTCTATTAAGTCTACATAACGAATTATATTCCAGTACCCTGAAATTTCGTGCAATTACAAACCCATTATATACCCATGTGTTCTAAAAAGCGCTTTCGACCCCCTAAAAGACCCTATTCTCATACGATTTGTGTCGTTTTTGGGGTCGAAAGCGATTTGTACAACACAATGGATAATAATGATGAGTTTTTTGTTCCCCTTAATTTGCGAATTGAAAGTTCAACTGTATCAGCCACGCTTCCATATTCACTTTCGCAAAAATTTCGCGATTTGAAACCGGTTTTAGCAGCGAATATTTGCGAACGTGAAAATGGGAGCAAGTTTTTAACATACTTAATGAACTACTCTTCAGATTTCAGACTAAACTAAAGTTGGTTTCGAGAACTTGGTAACTAGGGACTAGTCCCGAACTAAATATCAGTTCCATTACCAGTTCCGAAACGAGTGTTTTGTTTAAAAGTTTTTTTTCTTAATTTTTAGTTCGGATGCGGTAATCCGATTTTTTAAATCATTATACCGTTACAAGAGACTAATCGACCCCGCACTATTTTGCGTAGCTGTAACTGGAGCACAACTTTTGGAATATATTTCTGAGAACTTGATGGATGACTTAGACCGCCATTTAAAATTTTATACATTGTTTTAAACTCAATTTTTATACCCTAAACCCATTATAAATGGGTAAAAAAGGTATGTAGTAGACAGAAGGAAACGTTTGCGACTATATCAAGGAAATATGTTGTTGATCAGCTTCAACAGCCAAGTCGATATAGCCAGAAACTGTCTCAGATACTGTAAGAGATAGAGCCACATGTTTTGGTATTAAAATAAGTTTATACCAAACGCAGATCGAGTTAGTCGGGATTTACACCATGAAGCAAACTTTTTGAAGTTTTCTTAGTAGACGTGAAATTTAGGGGAAATCTTTCAGACCTTTTTACCGAATAGTAAATAAATACATATAAATCTCTCGCCTACTAAGAAAACTTCATGAAGTTTGCTTCATCATGTAAATCCCGTCTTAGTGTCAGATTTCCCCACAAACAGCAAAAAAAAAAAACTGTCGGAGCCACAATTTTGAAGTTAGAACCTTCTATATTTAAATATTAAAGACCTCATATCTATATATTCTGAAACTCACAATCAGATCGGTTAAAAAACACGGGAGTTAAGGAAGTAAAATGCTTTTCTACGATCCAGGAGGTTTTTTTTGTGTTTTTTTCTTCAAAATTATACTATTTTTATTATAAAGTTTGGTTTCTTGGAATATCCTTAATATATGCCCTAACATCGTAGATGCTTTCAAATACACTAATGCGCATTCAGAGCAATATAATCTGAAATTTGATTTTGTACTTAGGCTACTGCTCAGCTTTCAACAAATATAATAGAAAAGTATTTTGAAACTCTGGTTGTAGCAGTAACCAGCTTTCTATTCTTAAAATAACTTAATATCGATTCCGGTAAATGATTTAAATCTGTTAATTTATGAAAAAGCTTCCGTTTCCTATACAAAAAGTATTTTGTTTAAATAGTGTTTTGATTTTACTAAAAATAAGGCAAATGAAATTTTATGTTCCCATTTATTAGGAGAAGAAGGAAAAGGAACAAGTAACACCGCTGCCGTCGAGTAAAAAATACCATATACACTGGATTTTGTCTGTTTTTATACGCATATGTACACACAAGCAGCCGACGCTTATGACGCCGCAGTCGGAAAGGTGGCTCCCCTCCCGCTGACTGTTGGATGGCCGAAAAGCATTTTACTTACAAACTCTCCGTGTTTCTAAACCATTTCAGAATAGGTAGATTTTGAACCTGAGCTAATTTGTTTTAAGTCACAAGGTTCCAGCTTTTAAATTGTGGCGTCTCTGAAATCTACGGTTCATACAGACAGACTGACGGTCATGGCAATATCAACTTGGCTGTTGATGCGGATCAAGAATATATATATATATACTTAATCGGGTCGCAAATGTTTCCATCTGTCTGTTACATATAACCGAATAACATCATGATACCCTTTTTACCCATATTTAAGGCGTACAGGGCATAAAAAGAGAAGCTTTTGAATGCTGTCTGACCTATTTTTGTATATATACGAAAATTAATATAGCAGAAAAATGTGAGTCTAGATCTGCAAATGCCTTTTCATGCAGACGAATCATCATTCTACAATATATATATATATTTTGACTACTTATGCTCAGTATCCACTTCAACAAATCAAAAATTTAGTATGAAAATATTCGGATTGGCAGAAGTTTTGATGAAGTGGATACTGAGCGTTAGGGACAATTTCACTTCTGCTAGGTATCTGGTATGTGTCAGACTTATTTATTTGTTTGTTCATGTGACAGATAGTGTTATCTAAAAGAGAGTAAGATTCTTAGCAATCATCGTGAATGTTTCATGTATTAAGTTTTAATTGCAAGTTTTTATGATTCACTTATAAGTATATATTTAAATTGCTTTCCTCTTAGAACTTCCCTCACTTCAAATTATTAGTGTCTTATGTATTGTACTGTAGTTTGGGTTAGTGTTTAGTTCAGTTTTTTTTACCTAGAGGTGGCTGCATCAACGGTATCTACAGGTATTTCCAAGATATCATCAACAGCAGCAGCGTGAATTTGTTGCTGTTGTTGTTGCTGTGGTGTGCTCGTTGTAGTTGGTGGTTCTTGTGGTGATAGCGGTGTTGTTGTTGTGTTTGTGTTAAGTGGTGTGCTTGTTGTGTTGTTGTGTTCGGCTGTGGTTGTGGCTGAGGAGGCCATGGGCCGACGCGGTGTGGACGATGAAACGGGCTCATCACTTGGTGGACCAGAACAACACAACATAACATTTTATGATGAAGGTGAGATGGTGTTGCAGGTGGTGGTTGGGTGGTGGTGTGTGAAAGCAGGTACAGAGATTTCAAACACACGTAACACAAAATTTTTGTAACGGATATGCAAATAAAAAAAGAAGAAAAAGAAAAGAAACGGAAATCAAATAAAGTAGAAAATAAAATTTAACACAACGAAAAAGAAATAATTAAATAACATAAAAAAACGGAAACATTTAATAGAAATTGAGGCGTCCCAAAAAACAGGCTACTCTATGGGACGCAGAGTTTCCGGAATCTATACAAAGTCAATCGCAAGCGGCGCACACTTGAGTCGAAAAGTTATACGCCCACTAAATACCTCTCGAGATTTGATTTAAGGAAATGGAACATGGCGGCAGCACTGGAGAGTCCCAAGCGATTCAAAGAGCTGGATTCCTGAAAAAAAAAATATAAATAATTTATATTCAAAAAACAATTAGGGAATTTTAGGGAACATTTACCTTTAAGGTTTTCTTCTCGCCCGCTAAAATGCGATTCACAAAACGATAATTGCGTGAGAAACGATTCAAACGTATGGTCAGTGTAACCAAAAATCCCTCCAGTAAACGTATAATAGGATTTGTATCGAAATCCTCATCCGAATCCTTGGCCGTTACCTCACCGCTGTCAACTTCCATTTTTGATTTACTATCAGAGGTTTCCTTGGATGTGGCGGCAGTTTCGCGTGGTGGTGGTGGTGGAATTACAGGCAAATCAGCCACATCACGTGTAAGGGGCACAGGACTAACTGTTGCTGTAGCTGCATCACGTTCCTTTGAAATGCCTTTACTGGTGGAGGGAAAATCAGTGGGAGCATCTTTCGATTTCTGTGAAAGAAAATGGAAAGAAATTGTTAATAAATTCTGGTAAAAATAATTAATAAAAATTTTTACACATTTACACAGTTGAACAAAAAAAAAGCTTATTTATGCAGATGTCGTATATAGATATATATATATATAGAAATATTTGTACAGTTTGAAAAGTGTGCGCCAACTTCGAGTTGTTTGTTGGTTTTTGCAGGCGCAAAACTTGTGAGCAAATAAATTACAGTAAAAAATACACTTGTTGCTTTTTGGGGGGGTGCGCCAATTAAAGGAAGAAGAAGTATTTCGAATTTGCTCACAACCCTCGCTGCATCCTCAAGCAGCGTTAAACTGCGACGACCAATATCGACGGGCTCAGAAAGTGTGGATGTACGTATGGGTCCAATGTCACATTCAATGGTATCATCATCGTCATCATCATCCGTAAAGGTTACCACCTTGTCATCATCTAGTTTTAAGGCTATACGAGAGCCCGGCTCAGAGGCATAAGAACGTTCACGCATATAGAAATGACGACGATATTCAGCATCATTTAGATCCTTCCAAACCTTTGGTGTAGGGGGCCAAGGGATTTTTGGGGAGGTAGATATATATATAGAGCTGGGTGGGTTAAAATCAGGGAATCAAACCGGAACTCGAATCGAAAAAAACGATTAAAATTCAAAAACGTTATTTTGTATTTTTTGAAAGGAACGAAAAAGAGTTCAGAAAATAAAAGAAAACCGTTTACCGAAAAAAATAAAACAAAAGGTTTGATTCCTTTTAAAGAAGTTCAAAATAAGGAACGAACGAAAAAAATCAAACCAAAAAGTTTTTTGTATTTTTGGGAAGGAAAAGAATCAGAAAATAAACTGAGTACCGATATATACCAACTAAACCAGAACCGTTATCCGAAACATAAGTTCAAGAACCCAAAAACGTTTTGGTTTGATTCCCTTTTTAAATAAGTTTCCAACCACAAATCAAACCGGAACTTGAAACGAAAAAAAAAAAATTTTAATTCAAAATCAAAAACGTTATTTTGAATTTTTTGAAAAAAAAAAAGAAATCAGAAATTGAAAGTACCCGAATATGTACAAACAAAACCAGAACCGTTTACCGAAACATAAGTTCAAGAACCCAAAAACGTTTTGGTTTGATTCCCCTTCTAAATAAGTTTTATAACTACAAATATTTCTAGGAAACTCACATCATATAGTGTTTTGCGTCGCTGCATTTTCATTTCGCATTCGGTTATATTCTCCTCCTCCAGAAAATCAATTTCATCGTGTATCAAATCCAACTCAAATTTATCATCCATTTCCTCAAACATATAATAGTCACCAGCGCGTGTAGCTTTTTAAAATAAAAATTGAAATGAAAATGAAAAATATTAATATTCATAATTTAACTTACAAAAAAAGACACAAAACTTATATTTTGATTAACAACATTGAGAGGCATTGAAAAATATTTATATATATATGGGATTTGGCATTCACTTTTTGGGTTACATTCATGCTTCGGTATGGTTATATACATTTTTTATATGAAACAAATCAAGCTCATGGAAATCAAAACTTTACCATGTGGATGCAATTTAATTTCCTTCCTTCTGTGTACTGTTGGTGCAGGAAGTTGATAACCATGTTCTATATTTAAAAAAGGAAACAAAAAAACAAACAACAACAAAAATAAATTATAGAAAAAACCATAAGAAAAACAAAAGGAAGACCTCGGCCAGGCCGAAGTTACAATTATTCGAAAAACAAATTCTTCCAGATCCTGTTACCATTTTTGAATGGTTTTGGTATGTTTATGTTTTTATTCGAAATCCGCTTAATACAAGCGAAATCGAAAACGGAAACATATATACAGTTGCTTATGATCTTTTGGCAAAAATTATAAGTTATATTGTATAGTTAATATTAATAAATAGCAGACGAAATAAGTTAGTTTTTAGCAAAATTTAGTAAAAGGTTTTTAATGCATTTTTATTTGTTTCTCATGCTCATCAAAAATCCCCTTAAAATATATATTTTAGCAAATATAAAGCCTTATAAATAAATGTTTATAATAAATTAGAATTGTTGATTGATATTTATGGGTAATTTAGCATGACATTTTTCCAAAATTCGTATTAGATTCTTTTTGTTAGGATTATTTTGATGACTTAAACCTTTTGTAAGTAATATACGGAAATTAGCAACTTAGTTATTACCACATTTGAATATTGTTTATCTAAGTTCTAAGCATTTATCACACATTGTACAGCAGACGTCGTCGTCCAAGACACAGCGGTCCGAACACATTCGGCAAATTGCCGAGCCTTGCAAAGAGAGTAAAACACGCAAAATCTGCTCGCACAGAGCAATATAATTAGAGGTAACGATTGCTCAGTCGCCACAAACTAACAGCGAAATAATCAGCTGTTCTTTGTTATTGTCGCTCGTAAGTCAAGACAATAACCACGTGTTTTCTATATTGATAAGACTTAGCAAATTTTGTAAATCGCTGGCAACATTTTAAAAGTATCTATATTGGTCATATTAAACAGCGCGACAAAAGAGGCGTCCAATACAATTCCATGATATTAAAAAATTGCTTGTGACTGAGGCTGTTGTACAGTGTACAATGTACACACATAATCATTGTAAACCATGGTTCGGCGCGGCGCTGCGACAACGACGTCCGCTCACCGATAGAATATGCTTTGCCGTTGCGGCAGAGCAAAATAAACCGGTTTCTGTTTAGCCGTCAACTTCATTTCTGTTGCCAGTGAATTTGTTGTGATTGTGTTTTTTGCCGACCACTACTGTAAACTAGGGATGCCGGAAAAAGTATCGATATATCGAATATCGATATTTTGTCGATAAAACGATATATAAATATCGGATATTTTACTAACGCGATATATTACGGGATATTACGGCGATATTTTTAAGATCTGTATGGAAGAGAAAGACAAATCGCCAGCGCTTTCGACTTGGCAATGGCATATGGGTATTCCACTCTTTTACGCATAAAAGGAGTAACAATTTAGATATATTTTTCTGACTTGTTTATATGTTTTAGTAGCATTTTAGTTGGAGTAGATTCGGTCGATTTGATTTTATAAACAAAAGACTTGTATATTCTTAAGTTAAGCTTTGTTTTAATCTCGAAAATATCGATAATATTGATTATTTGGTCAACAAAATATCATTATCGAAATGATACATTTTCAATATCGAAAAAAATATCGATATAGATATGTATTCGACATCCCTACTTTCTTACTTTCTTGAAATCATAAAAATTAGTACATATTGGAGAGAAGAAAGCAAGACGACTTGCAGGTCAAATATTTACGTTTAAAAAAGTGAAGTGAACATTGCTAATTAGAAGTTTGGGAGTTCCTTAAAATAGCTAAGCAGACAGACTGTTCTTCTCATTGTTATGGACCTGACGAGACTACAAAATTAATTTTAAATGGATATTATTCTTTGAAATTTGTATAAAGAACCGGACGCAGGCCTCCCATATACCGAATTGAAATATCTTACCTCTCTTGAAAATTGTAAATTGTGAGAGTTTTCTGATAATTCAATTTTAAAACTAAATGTATAAATGTATAACATCTCAGTGAATCACCGAACCGAACCAGTCGTAATAGCCGAGCGGTTTACATCCCAGCAATAACCAAACTTCTGCTTTTGTTAGGAACAATGCAAAAAACATGATTTCATATACAATCAAAATTGCAGTCTATTTGGAAAATGCATGAATCAACTTTATAATGACAATGCAAGCTCTAACATGTTATTACTCTAAATCAGCGGTGTGCAAGCCCTTGCTCTGCTCTCTGCTCCGAGAGTTATTTTTTGACGACACCCACAATCTCACGCACAGTAGGAACACATGCCCACCCACAAAGGCAAAATTCAAATTGTAACTCACACAAAAAAGCATTTTTTAAGATTTTAACATCTGAAAATACTTGTAAAATAAAAACCAAACTTCGTTTCTTTACAAAATTCTGTTTGTCTGTTTCAACAGGACAGAATTTTGAAAAAATGTCATGACATATGACATGGCATATAGTGAACCCAAAATCCACATCAACAATCCCAATTAAAATATAAATCTAAGCATATAAAAATCGGAAACTGTATTGCTTTTTTGTTAACCATTTCCATATCACATCAAGATCATTAAAAAATATATTTAAAAAAATATAGTTGATATTTTACACTTGTATAAGCGCGCATTACACTGATAACGCTTTGATTATATAAACATAATCTTGATGAAGATCTATTAAAGTGTTATTTACATGGTACAATCTTTTTGTAGGCATTTGCTTGAGGCCTGCTACACAAGACCTCAATGAGATTTTATTTGGAGCACGCACATTGAACAGAAAAATTCTTTGTACAAAGTTTCAATTATTATGAAAATTAAAGTAGAAAAAAAAAACAAGAGATTCATCCAATACATGGTCCATGCAGCAAGTTGGGCTCATAGAAGGCGCACATCAGCGATTCCATATAGTAGGCCGTACCGACGGGTCCCCAACTATGCGGACGCTGGGCCGAACTTAAAGCGGCCTCATCACGGGCTCCGGACAAATTGCTAGGGCGACGTCTACGCATGGATTGATTGGTGGCCTCATCTAGGGAATAGCTGGCATTGCCCATGCTCTGATGACGACGATGTAGCGATTTCTGACGCATTGTCACCAATTCCTCATGCTCGGCTGACTGTTTAGGGTGGGTAGAGGAGTCGATCAGCAGATTTGGAAGGTTTCTTTAGAATCATTTTACCACTTGTTTTTTCATGGGTGAACGTTTAATGGATACAGTTTCATTCCAGGAAACGGCTGCATTTGTGGAAGACTGACGACGATGCTGTCGTCTGAGATTAGGCGTGAGATTTGAAGAGATGACCGAACTGGGTGCACTGAATTCAGCCAAGGCTGAGGCATAGGCAGCCAGGGGAGGTACGAGAGTATGCATGTTGACTTGCTCGGAGGAGGCCAAACCCAGTGAGATTCTTTTGGGCTCTAAGAAGCCTTCGGTAAGCAGCGTCGACAGAGCCTCAGTGCTAGGCGTGGTGGGCTTTTGAACAGGATCACATTTTTTAAAAGTATTTCCTAGAAGTTTTATTCACCAAAACTTACAGCTGTTGTAATCCTAGGTGCGGCCAAGGTTAACTCTTCCTCACTAACCGACGACTGCACATCCATATAATCCGTAATTTCTTCACAGGGCATTATTTTAATTTCAGGCTCTATGATTACAGCTGCATCGGCACTATCTATGCTCTCACTACTGCCCCTACTATTGCTGGACAAGAGTGAAGCTCTGGCCGGTGAGGAAGTGGCCGAGCTTGAGGAGGGCGTCTCAAAGCCAGAGCCTTGACAGGAGGCAAAGCTGCTGGTTTGGGCTAGAGGTGCCACTTCGGACAAGGCCTGCTCAGAGGGCGTACGTTGCCCTTGATGAGCCAAAAACCAAGTCAAAGATTAGTTTAAGTAACACTCGCGATATTCAAAATTCAAAAATAACAACGCGAAATTCCACAAAAAAAAAACCCCAAAATAAAAATTTAAAAAATCCAACTTACCATCGAAATGGGTTTGTTTGTCCAAAGGACGCAGCATCTTTTGCTGAGTGGCACGTATACGCTCCATCTTACGTTTAATCTTGTGCAATACCTGCTTCTCATGGTCATGTCGATGGGCAATTTGCTTTTGACGCAGACTTTCAATTATGTCAGCTCCTCTGCAAGGATTCAAATAAATTTATAAAAATCTAAAAACTCTCAAATTAGTTTTAAACCCACCTGGAAGCCAAAATATTATTAGCCTTTGTGTCCGTGATGATGTGACAAAAGTAATGCGATTGAAAAATTCTCAACTGAAAGATGATAAAGGCAAAACAAATGGTATCCCAAAGTAATACCACCTGATGGGTTATCTTAGGACACTCGCCAGCTGTCTCATCCGTCGTTAGTAAACTCTCTGCCGTCACATTGCTGGTACAGGTAATGCCCAACATATGAACCAGCCAACAGCAATTGGTAATCAATGGCGTCATAAACAAACATCCCGCCATTTGAAAACTAGTCTTGATCAGTATACTGGCCACATTGAAAGCCAGCAACCATTTCCAGCGACTGATTATAGTGTGTATGGGTCTCAAATAGAAATCCGAACCTTGCCACAAAAAAGATAAAGGCTCCAATCAAATAACCCAGGGCCAACAGATCAGCTATATTTGTGCCAGCCAAAAACACCACAGCCAAGGTGAACCAATAGAAGCCACATAGTACTCCATTTTTAAGTATATCCGAATAGTTGCGTATGTACGAGCAGAAATCATGGGTGGGATTATCAAAGGGCACTCTACCCAATTGGGCTATATCGGCAATAACACTGCGATTGCTGCCACCCGGATAGTCATCATTGCTGGCATAGCGCTGCTCAATGCAAAAGATGCTCTTCTGACGATTCAGTATGATCAGGACAATAAAATCAAAGATCAGCTTGGGTACATGATTAAAATGCAAGGCACCAGGCAGCATTGTCCAGCGTTGTATACTCTCACCAAATGAACCTTCATCCCAGGGGTAAACTGTAAAAAAAATAAAATGGGGGAAAAAAAAAGAAATTAGCAAAATGAATAAAAAGCTATTCTAATATGAAAAAATGGTTTAAGGGGTAAAGTGGTTGTAAAGAAAATTAGTGAAACCAAAAATTCTCAATTTTAAAGAATTTATCGATCAAAATGTCATGGGCTATTGCTGAATCGTCGGCGGCTGAAAGTAAAAATGGTTCAGAACATCTTGAAAAAGCCGATCTTCAAGAGGAATCAAAGGTTCAAACGGTGTAAGGTTAAATGTTTCAGCCCATATTTCTGAAACAAAACTCAAACATTACACATATGTTAGTAGCAAAAATGGATAATTAATTCCGTGCGTAGAATCGTCAAAAAACGATTTATCAATATCGGTTTAAGACTTTTTTTTTTTTAAATTTTGAAAATTTTGAATATATATATAAAATTATTTTGTCAACAAAATATTATTTCGTAACTGCTACGTTTTCAAGATAAAAAATATCGACATAAATATTTGTTAGATTTCGGTATATAGTCGGATGTTCAAAAGCTTATACCGATTCAAATATATTCGAATTTTTGTGATTGAAACTATACACTTGAAATTTTGTGTGTAT
The DNA here is from genome assembly GCA_018904225.1 of Lordiphosa mommai. Lineage (NCBI taxonomy): Eukaryota > Metazoa > Arthropoda > Insecta > Diptera > Drosophilidae > Lordiphosa > Lordiphosa mommai. The sequence continues at coordinate 110,565 of JAEIFT010000354.1, read as the reverse complement.
GTAATATGCGTAGATCGATATATCGTTGTTTATGATCTGTTCGGCGATATTTTGAGGCTTCGGTATAGAAGAGATACAGAAATTATTGCCAACGCTTTTTGACTTTGGGTATTAGAATATTATTTAACACGGTTAAAAGTGGTAAATTTGCTGTTGTAAAAATAAGATAGTTTTTACTATTCAGACCATTGGATTTTATTGTGTTTGTTAAATTTTAGATATTCTTTCTTTGGTTCAAATGTTATCTTTATTCAACTTATTTTTATCATCTTGAAATTCTGTGTGGTAATAATTTTTACAACATCTAATGTTATAAATAAAATGAAATACATATCTTTGTCAAACTTATAAAAATACATTTTATCTATATTTTTTGGGTTTGGGAGCACTGATCTGTCGATTTTAATCGCAGAATTCTTAAGAAAAAGTTTTTTATTAAAAAATACAATATTATCGATAAAACCGATTATTTTGTCAACCAAATAACAATATGAAATGATATTTTTTAATATCAAAAAATTTTGATATAGATATTTTTTCAAATATCCGACATCCCTTCTTCATATTAAACATTAATCTTTTTAGGAAAATGCTCCATCGCGAGTTAAGTTCTTGATAATTTGAGGTTAAAATTGTGAAATAATATAACCATGAAAATAACTGTAGGTTTATTCTTCTTTTTTTCAAATTTCATTGACTAGCTTAATTCTTAAAAAAATTTTCCATACTAAAGAGCGAGTTTTAGCCGGCTCGATATCAAGACAGAAAATACGATCAATTTTGAACTAGTTGTGATCTGTGGGTTGTTTTGAACACAGTAAAATTCGATTATATGCAAATGCTATAATATATCAATATTTTTGCGGTATTCGATTGTTTGCAAGTCATTTCCACATAAGCAGTCTGTCGTTTGTAAACCAAAATTTCCATTGAGGCAATTTAAAATTTTTACAAATTTGTTAACCTACGGTTAGGTGGATTTCGGTATTTTAAAGTTTTACTGACAGATAAAGCAGTTTTGTAACGATTCCCAACCGGTTTAAATATGGTTAAAAATTTATAACGGTATCAATTTCTCAATTTTGTGAAAAAAAATATCAAAACAATTTTGGGACCGAGGGGGCCGGGTATCTGTTGGTATATTAATAAATTTAATTTAATTTAGTTTCAATGGATATTTTATATTAAAAAACGGATATGCTTTTATCAGTCAAATGAATAACAAAAAATCTTCCAATATCCTTATTTCAGTGTAAAGTCTACAAAACTAATTTTAAAGAGATCGTTTTAAAATAACAATAACCTTAAAAAATCGGTATAAATGACTTGCTTTACGTTCATTAAATAAAAATTGAAATCAAAGCATTTCCGCGGTAAATTTATCAGGGATGCAAACTGAAATAGAACCGTACCGAATCCTAAATTCGTGTTCATAAACCAAACCGCAAACCGATACCCGTTTTTGGAAAATGTCGAACCTAAACTGAAAAGAAGGTTCCGGTTCATTTCATCGACAAGTTTTATGACGTTAAAGACAAGTATAATTTTTATATTTAGGAAAGTGTATTTGGAAAATCAAATACGCGAACAAATCTTGCATCGCATTAGCTATTCTTTTCTTAAAATTTCTTTTTTGAGATTTTCGAATGAACTTATGACAACTACTTCTCTTTAAGAACATGGTATAGAGTCTTTCATATTGCTCCCCCCTTTACTCACCTAGACAGGAGCTGGGCGGTAGGCCAACCAAAACAATATACTGCACCAATATGGAGATGGCAAAGAAGGCCTGGAATATGCCCCAAATCTTGGCACATTGTGAACGTCGCAGCAACAGCAGGACAACCAACCACAAGGCATATGCCACAGCCACAATATCCTGACGATAGGTGATAGTCGAGACCAAGGCAATCAGGGAAATTTCAATGCCAAATTTGTAGAAACCAAAGTTTAAGAGATATTTGATGAGGCCAACCAAATCCTTTTCAGCATCCAAACGATTTATATTAGGAAACAGCAGCTTGGTAGTTGGCGTATTAAGTGCACCAATTTTGACACGCATTTGCAGCTGACGTAGACTTATTACAGCATGCATGGTCACTATAACCATATAGATGATATAGGTGCGCAGGAGACTCATTAAACCACCATGTTGTTTATCTGCCTTGGTTAGGCCCACCCATTCGGCATTGTTGGCTGTGCGATTGTCAGACTGTAAGGCAATTTATTAAGTGCAATTTTTGGTAGAAAGATATGACATACTTACGCAAACCACACTGTACTGGGAATGACTTAAGTACTCGATTTGATAAATCATTTTGGAGAGCACTATTATAGTGACTATAAACGATATGAGACGACTTATGACCACTTGAATGGCCTTTCTTGAGGTGGCGCCCAGCACACAGAAGCCCACAAAGACAATGTGGAGCACACACACCTCACTCACGCTGCAAACAAAGGCGGCTATATACACGGCCTTCATTATGTGCAGCTCGAGGAAACGCCAAAAGACATCTTTGAAATTTTTGAATATATATTCCGATTTGTTTTTGATTTTACGAAATGAAATTCGCACCAAATCACGCACAGAGGTTTCAAAATCGGTGGGCGCGGCCGCAGCCTCAGCGGAGGGTCCTTGCGAGCGACGCAATGAGGAGGCACTACCACGACGTCGTGCTGCTGGCTCCAAAGCAGTTGTCTCTGTGGGTTTGGGTTGTGCTGCATTGACACCAGCTCCGGCTATGGGTTGCTGTTGCAATGAGGCAATGAAGCGTTTGTGAAAATAATGCACTTGTATTACGGTGAGTATAACAATAATGGTAGGTGAGACCAGGTGCAGGAACAAATCCTTAGTTTGATAAATTTTCAAACCAATGTCATTTTGTCTGAAATTGTGGGAATTAAGGGAAATAAGTTAGTTTTTCTTCTTTCTTTTTAGGTTTATTAACTTACAGCGTCTTGGACACATTGAGATAATCATTCCAGTAGGTATCAAACTTATCAAATTGATATGTATAAATCAATATCAATATGGACATGGCATAAAAGATCAGGAACAGCCAAAAGCCATACATAATCTTAACCCAAGCCTTGGACGATGATTGAAAGACCAGCAAAAAGAATAGGAATAAAGCCATATAACATATACGAAATCCAGTCATACTCTCTCCCGTTATGGCACATAAAAATATAACCAGCACCAGCAACCATATCCACAATCGCACCAACAGATTCTTAATCACATCACCGGCTTTCTTTAGGAACTTGGAAGTCTTTTTGCCATCATTGATGAGGTAGGTGGAGCCGGCTGAACCCACAGTTATTTGCAATGGTGCAATTATATCCGCCAAAGTGCTATCTCTTCTTCGATCCCGTTTCTCTTTAAAGAATTGTCTTGATGTCACCCAGAACATTAGCACAAAAGCCGTCTTCACTGTCAAAGGGAAACAGGGACGCATATGATTTTCGATGGGACGCTCAAAACCAATTTGTTGCAAATTAATGCCTGCCGTCTGTAAGAAGGAAGAGGAATATTAAAATCAATTCTTTGGGTCAGTGGGGTTAACTCACGGAAACCTTTGTGGGCAACTCATTATTATTTAAATCCATGCCATAAATGTATTGTGCTACCAGCAATATTTCTGCATAGAATACAATAAATGGACTGGAACGCATCATGGCTTTACGCTGATTTGGTATCATCCACAGGACATTGGCCCACAGCAGCAAAACAAAGGTAAGCCAACTGTGATAGACGATGGACCAGGCCTGGAAAAGAGGTATGATTAAAAAAATGTAGGTTAACATAAAAAAGAAGAAAGTGAATGACACAAATGCTGCTGTGTGCTGCTGCCTTGTTGAGGAAGTGCAAAATGTTTAATTAATATTGAGAGACTAAGTTCAAACTTGAGCAAGATATAGAAATACTTTTTATGAGTCGCAAAGCGATGTAAGTGAAGAAGCGTTTTGAAACTACTTTAACGCTTTGCACCAGGGTTCGTAAAACAATACACATTTTAAACACAAAGTAAAATACTCGTCATGTGAAAAAATAATTATTTTTAGACATGTAAAAAAAATATTTCCGTAAAAAAATAGGTGGGAAATGCAAAAATGTTAAATTTTTTTAGCCGGCTTTTTATACACTTGAAAAGTTTATATTAATTTTGCCCAGAAGTTGTAACGCAAGAATATTCATTTCCGACCATAAACATACCACTTGATCAGAACGACGAGCTGAGTTTATTTCCGCTTGTCCGTCCGTCCGTCTTCTGTTTCTACGGAACTAGTCTCTAGTTGTAAAGCTATGAGCTGAAATTTTCACGGTCTTTTTTTACGCAAACTAATATTCGGAACCGGCCGGATCGGATGACATACATATATGCCATAGGAACGATCGGTCTAAAAACAGTTAGTTAGAAAAACTTTTTATTTTCCACGAGCGTCAAACTGGATAGAGTTTTAAGCTTCCACATAATTCTGGAAAAATTTATCAAAATCGGATGACTATAGCTATAACGCCATGGATCGATCGGTGGAAATGTGTTTTAGCTAAGAAAAGTTTTTTTTTATGGAATCAAATTTTTGTTATCAATGATTTAAAAATTTTAAATATCGATATCTATATCCTATATATATTTACCGGTTAAATCAGCGGGTAAAGTTTTTCGTGTATTAAAACTTCGGCACAGTCGAAGTTAGCTTTGCCTTCTCGTTATTATTGCTCTTCAAGGTCGACACCATGAAACGCTCGAAACCAATATTTCAGGGTGTAATCTTGAGGAGCATTACCCCTATTATATTTATCCAAATTTCTTTTGTTTCCTTTGCCGTTTTGACTTTTAAAAAATAATGTTTTATGAGAGAACAAAAATCGTTTTCTTCCATACTCAACATAAAGCCAAACAAGTCAACAACAATCAGCTGTCAAAACAAAATTAAGGGCTGCATCGCGCTGAAATTTTACATGTTTGCATAAATATCAGGGTTGCAAACCGCTCCAGAATCAAGACTGGTTGGGTTCTTGGAGGTCTTAAACCACCGGTTCGGTTCATAACATGGTTTTTGGAACAAAGCGAACCGCGGATTCGGTTCGATTCAGGGGTCTCTCTCCGTTTTCGAGCATTGTATTTTTCGAATTCTAAAATTTTGAAAAATTTTAACATGGTTTTTGGAACAAAGCGAACCGCCGATTCGGTTCGATTCAAGGGGGTTCTCTCTCCGTTTTCGAGCATTGTATTTTCGAATTCGGAAAAAACCATTCGAAAAACTTCAAAATATTAAAAACTATACAAAGTCGGATATGCAGACGCCATTCATATGTTTCGGAATTATCTTGAGGAGCAGGAACACAGCAGATATCGGGAACGATACCATTACCTATCATTACCAACGGTAAATAGGGCAGTAAAAATACATTCCTTGTTTATGTTAGTTTAAGGTGGAAAAACACTACTGCTTTAGTTAGAATATATTCAGAATAATATGCCGTACACGCAACAGGATTCTCACAAAAGAGACGTCAATTGCAGCTAATGGACAATATAGGATGTTTTGGAAACACATAGTTGTTTTTTTTTCTCAATTAAAATTTTCTGAATTAATCACATCTTTGTCTTAAAGGTAGAGGTAGATTTACGCCACTAAACTCGTTGATGAAATAAACCGAACCGAACTTTTTTGCAAAAGTGGCCATCAGTTCGACATTGAAAAACAGATCTCAGAAGCTTTGGTCGCAGAATGGGAGGTGTATTAAAACTTTGTTCGTTTATAATAATCAAAAATTAATTCTATCCTTTTTAAGGCTCAATAAAAATCTGAACCATTCTTTACATGCCTGTAAAATATTTTGTGGAAAAATTTGTTAACATTTTTTTTACAGAAGGCAGCTCAAATTATTTTAATAACAAGCATGTCAAAAATGCTCATTTTAGTTACATGACAAATAATTTTTTTTTATTAAACCTTCTAATTTACAAGACTGAAAAATATACCTTTTTTTATTACGTCGAAAGTAGTTTTTGTGTACATATTTCACGAACCCTGCTTTCTACTCGCCTAATCATTTTACAACTTATCAAACCTTTTAAACTCGATTTTACGCATACCTTGACCTCAGCCAAAGAGTTTTCACTTACCATCATTAGAATATTGGTGAATATATAACTATTCTGATAGATAAACCCTCCAACGCTGATAAAACCATATGATATTTGATCCAATATAGATGTAGTATTCTCCTGATCCGAACGTTGTTCCAGCGATTCCAATTGTATGTCATTGCCAAGTGAGCTACCAGCCGGACCCGTTCCTGTTCCTCCACTCTCCAGAGCTTGGTTAGTGCGTGACTTTCGAGTGCTTTGTCGTACCAGCTGTACCAGAAATGATAAAAGACTTTAGTACTCTACGGCCTGTAATCGAAGCTTAGACATATAGATAGCGTTTTTAGTTAAATTATATACAATAGCTAGAAAGTTCTACGGGTGTTAAAAATTTTACTATTTATAAACTAAATGTGAATATATTTATATATATATATAGGCTGCTCCAGGACACGCACACACATACACACACACCTACGCGATTAGTTTTATGAGTTAATTTGGGTTACTAGGAGGATTAGTATCAACCAGCTATTTCACTAAATATGGTTAGACATCAACGTTTATACATAAAATACAAATGACAAACACTTGAAAAGAAAGAGTAAAAGGTAGATAAAGGATAGAGGCTAGCTTTTCTTTTCTAATGATCAGCAACGTTTTTTGGTTAAAAGGACGAGAGGAAGGGCAATAAATAGAATTGGCGAATAGTGGAGTTAGTTTACGTACAGGCGTCGTCTCAGTCGGTTCAATTAACGTTGCACGCTGTTCACGGCGTAAAGAAACCTAAAGCAGAAGAAGGTAATAAAAGAGAGAGCGTAAACAAAAATCAAAAAAATAAACATAAAAAGAAAAGCAACCAATAGTAGAGCAAAAATATAATTTGGATACTTATAGCAAGGATCAGAATTTGTTAAGCATTTTAGCACAGACAACATTTAGTTTAAGTTATCATTAATTTATAAATTAATTCAATTTGTTTTTCAAAAAATGGATTTTCGAAGGGGTATTTACACTGGCATAGACACATTAGCAAATATGTAAAATAGAACAGGGAATTAAGCCGAATTAAACCGAATCTTATTTCGGTTCTGGTGCGTACCAAAACTTATGTATTGGTAAAAGGTTTTGTTTAGAATTCAGTTTATTTCGGTATTCATTAATCATTTAATCATTAAAACTGCAAAAAGAAAACAGACTCAAGTCAAACCTGTACTAGTCCGAGGAATCTGTTCTTTTTGGTCCTTTCGATTCTAGAAACATTGGTTTTCGAACACTGGTTCTCAAAAAATGGTAAATATCGGTTCCGATTACGGTTAAGGTTCTGTGTTTTAATCGGATATTTTCGTTATACGGTTCCAGTTCGAGTTTCGGTTGTTTTCCAGATTTAAAACACGTCGGAGAGTTTTTATCTATATCAGGGGTCGGCAAAAAGTTCTCAATGTGTTATTCGTTAAAGCTTTCTATGCTTTGCAACGGGCTGCTGCGTCGGCAGCGACTAAATAGAACAATCAAAGTGAAAATTAGGAACTTTTGAAAGCTCTCTGCCCGATTATTGGATATTGGCATTTTCACCGAAAGGTCCACCGAGACCAAATAATTTAAAGATCTTCAAAGCACTTTGTTTTATGTTTTTTTTGGAGGAAAACAATAAAAATTTTCGAACCTGTGAGTAATCTTTGGGTTCGGTTCGCGAACCGGTTTCTGGATCCTCTGAACCCCTGGTTTTGGTTCGGACCTAGGTTCACTTGAACAAAAGTCTTGCATAAAGATTAAATCAAGTTCGGAATTGCAATGTCAAAACGAAAAAACGAAAAGTTGCTGAAAGTTCGAAATATTTTTATTTAATAACAAACTAAAAAAATCAATCCCGTGAAAAAAGCCTAATTCAAGGGATCGAGACAAAAATTTCAGAAATAGGAAATTCGTACACAAGTTAATCCTCTCGTACTTGACATTGATTGGGATTGATTTTTATTCCAAACATTTTTTTAAAATTTTCAATGGACAATTTTCGAAGGAATCAATAACATTATTGATATTATTTCCTTCTTTACATTTGATTGTAGTGACTCTTTAAGATTTAAGATTTTAGAATAATCTCATTACTAAAATTACTTATTGTTGTGAACCGAACCTTATTTTTGGAAAAAGTGGTCCGGTTCGGGTTTAGGTTCGAGGGGTCAAAAATATAAGAGGTTCGGTTCATGGTCCGGTTCGGGAAACCCAAAAAACTCGAACCGAACCAGTTTTTTAACTAATATAAACTAATTTAACATTCATTCATAACCCACTCACTTTGATATTTCTATTCAACTTTTAGTTTTGATGAAAGTTCTTAAATGTCTCTCTTTATGCATTGATTTTTGCTATCTTTAATCGTTCCAAGGGTACAAAAAATAAAATAAATGCATAAGAGACTATGCGATTGCGAAAACAGTAATTTTTTGATTTGCATTAACGCATATTTTGGTGTCCCGTGCGACATATATAAACAACTTTTTTTTCAGTGCGTCGAAAGTACTTGCAGAAACTTTTCCTATATTGGAGTACAAATAAAGATTTTTTGTACAATTCAAATAAAAAAAAACCTTGCTGAAAAATAAGAAGATTTGTGTTCTTGGTACGTATATAAAGTTGGTCCCGTGCGACATTGTAAGTGTGAAATTTAAAATATTTTTCTTAGATAAATGATTTATTTTTTGTAAAATTATACTAAATTACCAAAAACGGCGCCAAAAAAAAACATTAAGAGAGTTGCATACGATAAAGAAAATAGTTGAAAAAGTTTCAATATTTTTGAAACATTTTTTGTTATTTGTTATTATGTGAAAATAAATAAATTGAAATCTTCGATGGATTTAAAAAATTTATTCTAAGCTTGTTTATATATTATTTCGTCAAAAGCGGATCAGAAACAACATAATTTTTATATGTCCCGTGCGAAAGTGCTTAAAACCAAATATAAAAATAGTATACGATTTTTTTTTCGGAAAAATTAAACCCGTTTTTAGGTGACATCAATGCACAACAGTCTAATATTTAATAATTTAAAATTCGCTAAAATCGAAAATGGAATATTGGTCGCGAAGACCACTTTCGTTTTTGTCCCGTGCGAATGCCTTGGTTTTTTAGAAATATCTTGAAAAGTACAAATTGCTCAAAATCAACCTTAGCACCAATTATAGGGCTAATTAAGAGCTTTAAGTTAAGCCTTCTGACAAAATTAAAATCTGTTTTACTTTGACTTTTCTTTTTCACTTCAAATTTGTTCGACGAATGTGTGTACGAATATATTCTCAGTTGCCAGTGGCAATTTCTCTGCTCTCATGGCCGACTCCTGATATGATAATAAGGATATGACTAACAGTTCTCAAGATATGATAAAAAGATATACAAATTAAAAGAATTTTCCGAATTTTCTTTAACTAATTTTGTTGAAAATCTATGCCAGTGTAAACATTTCTAAACAGCCTGACATTGTGAAAGCTCCACACAGACACAATATTGGTACCACTTTGCCTGATGGTCTAATGTCTTTATAGTGTCTTCTCCCTCATTCACACAACCTGCCACTGCTACCTAATCCCAATCCCACATCCCCCCCCTTCCGTTATCACATCACATCCACATCCACTCTCGCTTACACTCAAACGTTGCGTTCGACTTGGGTTTGAGGTACTAGTAGCGATGGCTCCGCTATCCTTGCGGGTGGCAATGGCGCGTGTTGATGTTGTGTGGAGCGACAGCTGGCGGTTGATTTTGTTGCTGGTGTTATTGCTGCTGCTATTGCACTCTAACTGATGTCCAAAGGCGGTGGCGGGCTTCGATTCCAGCTGAGAGCGCATAAGGCAGTGTTCGGAGTGTGTGTGGGTGTGTTTAGTATTTTTGTTGTTGTTGTTGTAGTGTGGTTAGTGACGTTGTTGTTTTAGTGTGCAAAATGTAGTTGTTTGTTGTGTTAAATTTCAATTAAAGATTTTGGTATGGGGCAGCAGAAGAAGAGCAGAAAATCAGAGTAAAGTTTTGAGCGTTTTAGGTCCTTTGTTAGTGCCACTAAATTCTAGAGAGGATTTCTATGAGACTTACCCTGGGTTTGATCAAATGTTTGGTGGTCAAAGCTAAAGCAAAGTAGGCAAAAAATAAAGCAAATGGATTGAGATACGAGTCCAGATACAAAGTGTTGTTATACAACAAAATTCTTATATCCGGTGAACAGTAGGATTCAATAAGCGGCTCCAGACCAATTAAACTGTAAGAGATTTAGGTTATTAACAAGCAGTTTCTCTTGCTGCCAGCTTAAAGACTTACCGTGCCGTTAAACTGGTGTGATTGAGATGACCCTGCATCCAGGGCGTTTGGTAGGACACCAGACTTAGTGAGTGTAGCACAAGGACAACCATTACGCAGCGCAATAACAAAGCAAATCCACTGCAAACGAAACAGATAATAAAGATGAGGTGTGAAAAAAACAAAGCCGATTGCCACGCACCGTTGCAGTGTCTGGCAGGTTGCCCAGTAAGTACCCGCTACCAGGAAAATGAGAAAATAAAAGCCACCCGGCACCGAGGGACGCAACACGGCGGCAAAGAATAAGGTGGCCAGGCAGAAGAGAGGAGCTGTGGGGGTGAAATACAAATTTAGTTTGAGTTGATAAGCACTTTTTAGCCTACTTACATATCTTAATCAAACCCTCAAAGTGTATATGCTGACTGATCATGGACACCCGTTTACGCAACTGCTGCTGTTGTTGTTGCAGCGGCGTTGTGGCTGTGGCCTGTTGCACATCTCCACCATTGGCATCTGTTGATGCTGATTGTGCTCCGGCCTGAACCTGCTCTGGCTGTGCTGCCTCCAATAGTTCACCATTCTCCAACTGTTCGGCATTGACGGTTTGTGTGGACAAACGCTTGACCGTTAGATAGGAGCCTAATGAGGTGGCAAATACCAGTACCTCTGGTGCCAGCCACTCAATAATGGCCAGGGGTCTAAAATGAGAAGTGGAAATTAGAAATCAATATCAAGACAAGTTTGTAAATCTTTATGTACTCACTTCAAATCAATGAAACTGATAAAGCCAATATGTCGTAGCAAATGCTCGCTAAAGGAACAATTGTAGATGGGCAACGTAGTGCTGACCGCTACGATCTGTAGGGTAACATGTCCCAACAGAACCAGCGTACTTAGTGTTAGCAAAATAATAAAAAATGCGGTAACAGAACCCTTAAAATTGCGACGTGTGGCCAGCGGTATAAATGGCGACATGAAGAACATCAGAAGGTATACGAAGGATATGCCAACTGGACGCATCAGGGAGGCTAAAAGATAATTAGGAATATATTAGATATAAAATTAAATTAATCGAAACACAAAGAGAAGTTTTTAACGCATTGAAATATTCATACAAAAATATTCATAAACTATATACAGTAGGGGAAAAAATAACAGCACCACTTAGATACTTTTTTAAGTGATCAAATAACGAACAATTAGTTCCAATTTTTTACAGTTCTACATATTTAATATATTGCTAAGAAGTCCCCTTTAGGAAAAGGAGGACTGTGTTTCGAGTGTTTATTGATATTTTGTTAGTTTTAAAAAACGAGAAGGCAAAGCTAACTTCGACTGTGCCGAAGTTTTAATACACTTGAAAAACTTTACTCCAACTGATTTAACCGGTAAAATATATACAGGCTATAGATATCAAATATATAAAATTTTTAAATCATTGATAATAAAAATTTGATACCATAAAAAAAAACTTTTCTTAGTAAAACACATTTTTCGACCGATCGTTCGACACTATATGCTATAGTCATCCGTTTATAATTTTTTCGAAAATTATGTGAAAGCATATAAAACTAATATATCCAAGGACGCTACGATAAAAACAAAAAGTTTTTCTCACTAGAATAGTTTTTGAGTTTATATAATGCTATAGTCATCCGATTTTGATAAATTTTTCCAGAATTGTGTGGAAACATATAAAACTAATATATACTACGATTGGTGACGCTACGATGGAAAATAAAAAAGTTTTTCTCACTAGAACTAGTTTTTCGTCCGACCCTTTATATGACAGCTATATGATATAGTGATCCGATTTTGATAAATTTTTCCAGAATTATGTGGAAGCATATAAAACTAACATATACCAAGATTAGTGACGCTACGATGGAAAACAAAAAAAGTTTTTCTAACTAGAACTAGTTCTTAGACCGATCGTTCCTATGGCAGCTATATGATATAGTCATCCGATCCGGCCGGTTCCGACATATTAGTTGCGTGCAGTAAAAAAGAAGACTCTGTGCAAAATTTCAGCTCGATAGCTTTAAAACTGAGAGACTAGTTCGCGTAGAAACAGACAGAACACAGACAGACGGACAAGACGGACGGACGGACACGAACTCAGCTCGTCGTCCTGATCAAGAATATATATAGTTTATGGGGTCGGAAATGAATATTTCTATGCGTTACAAACTTTTGGGCAAAATTAAAATACACTTTGCAAGTGTATAAAAACAACGGATGGTGATCAGCCTTTAATTTTGCTCTCTCCTGATTTGTTGTTGTGGAGATCGCGGAATGGAATGCGCTTGGTTCCCAGTGGTTATAAGCTGTCCGGCCCTAGTCTAAACCAGTGTTTGTCAAGAAGAGGTAGGCGAAAAAGTTAGAGTTCATTCGTGTGCGAATAGAATGCGAAACAAAGCGGCTCTGACATACTTCGTTGAAGGCTAGGCAGCCACTGATTGGTTTTGCAGATGTTTTACTCTCTTGGCGAAGGGCTCGGCATCAAATTTTACAAATTTTAAGAAAGTCAATATTTCTTTCATACATTTTTGAAAGAAAAATGTAAGAAATGTTACATTTTTTAAATTCTAAATTTTTTAAAAAATGCTGAATTAAAATTCATTATTTTTCGATACCCAAAAGGCCCCGAAAGTGTCATCACCAATAATAGGTAGATTTGAATTTAAAACTATTTGCAATGTTGGATTATTAAATAAATAATTATTAATCCTCGGGTATTAAGCTTCTGCTGATGATTTAAAGAAAGACAATGGACTTGCCCAGCACAATTGCGATCTTGTCGGTCGTGTCTTTTCTTTTTGCAAGTTTTTGAAAGTGGCGCCTTGTACTCAGAAGGAAGCATATTTGTCAACAATATTACTTTTTTGACAATGAAACCGGCAAAGACGTAGGAAAATGTTAAAAATATTGCCATTGGAAAAGGACTATAAAACGTCTTTATACAAATGTGAAAATGTAATTTTCTCAGTGTAAGGAACAATATTTGGATATTCAAAATTGTCCAGCCAAAGAGGTTGTCCGCCCAAGAGAGTTGACCCTGCAATTAAGCTGTCAGTTGGTACATGAAATAACATTCGTTAGTTTAGTAAAAGGAATGTCGCAAGAGAATAAGGAAGAAGGGATTAAGATTTCTCTGGAATATTGTATTCATGATTTGTTTAAAGATTAAACTAGGTTTGACTTAACCCATTTTGAATATATTTATATTTAAGCTTTAATTAGTTAGTTTTTCATCTATATATTCGTCTCAAGATTAGTTAAATATTTAATCATGTTTACGTGCAGCATGAACATTTCTTAGTTTTGTTTAAATATTTGAAATTTCTACTTCTTCCAATGCTAAATGCAATTTAAAGCAGAAATTTCTTCATTTGGCACTCATTTCATGGTTGCCCGACTTTTATTCCTTTGGCATACTCACCCAGCACCAGAACCGCTGGTACCACGGCGCGTTGCAGCACCATGCACGCATAACTGAAAGCCATTTTTATGGTTGCTGCTCCTGTTTACGTGGCTCCTCCTCCTTCTTCTCTTGCCAGACTCATTCATAAAAGTTGCAGTTTTAATTGCAATTTGTTTGCCACCGCTGTGTGGCAGCTGAAATAGAGGGAGGAGCAAAACAAAATAAATTAGAATCCTGTTGCTTAAACCAGATTAAAGGACTTGACTTTGATAGTCCTTAATTAAACGCAAAAAACTAATTTACGGATATAAACATTGACACACTTTTAATTACTACCAAAAACAAAACAAAAAAAAAGGCCAAACTTTGACTCTCCCCTAACTTAGACACACACACACACACACTCACACACGCAGGATAAACGTCAAAAGCATACAACCGGGGGCGTGGCTGTAGCGCCCATCACACGCCATTCTGGGTTGGGTTAGTTTCAATTTTCCTTTTCCGCTTTTGATTTTCTTCTTTTTCTGGTTTCGTTTTTTTTTTTTTGTTAGCAAGGAGCGAGGAGTGGCCTCAAGGCGCCTGGCGATTAGTCGCACAATTGTGCTCCAAGTGGGATAGGAATAGGAAGGCCAGTCGGGGTTAGGTTTATGGATAAATGTGTAATTGACATTCAATGTGGCATTTATTTGAATGCGGTTTAAACTAATGGGGAAACAAATTGGCGAGGGAAGAGATTGAGAGATGGCGAATAAAGAATTGAAAAGAAAATGACCAATTTATATTAGTTGGACTAACAGACCACAAAAATTCGTTTGTATAGATTAAAGTATGAACCGGCGGTGGGCATGAAATTTAAGTTTAGACGCAGTCCAACATAAAACAGGATAAATACAACCTTTAAAGCGAGGCTCAGGATTTATAAACGGTTCCATTACAAAGAAGCTCATGAAATTAGAGGTGGCCTAGGTCACGTCTAGCCCTTTTAGGACCAATTGGCCTTTTCCCAAAAAAAGTTTGGACTTTTATCGATAAAAGCTCCATACAACTCTTTCATGTGTGACCACGTTTGATATCGATTAACGATTAATCAAAAACTTACCTCGGCAGAAAAATGGAATTAACTCGTGAATATTTTCGTGCAAACATTTTTCACAACTTTCGACGTGGATTATGACGACAAGAGTGCAACGATGAACTTAAATCTTTGTATGGCGATGAAGCACCATCCCATAGCACTGTGAAAAATTGGTTTAATAAATTCAATCGCGGGCGACGCTCGCCCGAAGACGAAGGTCGTGGGCGCCAAAAACAGTCGTTGTGCCAGAAAACATTGATGCCGTGCGTGAACTGATAATGCAAGATCGTCATGTGACATACCGTGAGATAGAGGCATCTTTGGGCATTTCTTCGATATTGCATGAACACCTGGGCGTAAAAAAGGTTTGTTCTCGTTGGATCCTGCACAATTTGACAATCGCTCAAAAAAAAGGCTCGTGTGGATTGGTGCAAAGAAATTTTGAAAAATATAATCGCGGTGTTTCAAAAGACGTTTATAAGATCGTCACAGGTGACGAATCATGGATCTATGCTTATGAGCCCGAAACAAAACAGCAATCGACCGTGTGGGTCTTCGAAGACGAGCCAAATCCAACGAAAGTCGTTCGTGGAAGAAGCACTTCGAAGCAAATGGTCGCCTGTTTCTTCGGTAAAACTGGTCATGTGGCGACTGTTCCGCTTGAGCAACGTAGGACGGTCAATTCTGAGTGGTACACCATAATTTGTTTGCCTGAAGTCTTCGGAAGAAATTCGAAAAACGAACAAGAGAAGACAGATCATTGTGCACCATGACAATGCGAGCTCTCACACATCAGCTCACACCAGCGCCTTTTTGACCGCCCAAAACGTCGAATTGATGGGTCATCCGCCGTACAGCCCTAACTTGGCACCCAATGACTTCTTTTTATTCCCGCACATCAAGGGAAAAATGCGTGGTTTTGGAGGTGTCTCAATCGGAGTGGAAAAAGTGCTTCGACAATTGGTTTGAGCGCATGCAAAAGTGTATAAATCTTGCTGGAGAATTCTTTGAAAAACAATAAAACCATTTTTGATCATAAATATTTGCCTTTTTTTATTATTAGGCCAGAAGAATTGGCGAAGCAAAGCGCGCCGGGTAAAATGCTAGTCTAAGATATGGCTATGAACATCTTGTGAACCGGTTCAATTTAGTTCGCAAAACCAGGTAAGAACCGGAGAAATATCTTACTCTATATTATCAACCAATACACCGAATTTCCTAATTATACCCCAAAAACGACTATCGTAAGAGGGAAGCTGTAATAATTTCTGAGATATGGCTCTGAATCACTTTTGAACCGATTCAAACTGTTTCAGATTCCGTTTTTATCCGAAAAATTGTTTAACTAAAAATGTTTTATTGTGCTCAAAATAATTTTTAACTCATCCAATGAGCCATGACTATTTTATAATAAAGGGTGATTTTTTAGCTATTATCTTTTTGGCAACACTGATTTAAACAGCTCACGCAAGTTTAGTGTTTTGTTTCACTGTCAAACATCTTCAGTTTGGTCTATAATTTAACCATGAATCGTCTTATAAACGAACAACGCTTGCAAAGTATTGAATTTTATTATCAAAATGCGTGCTCTGTTAAGAAAGTTCATCTCGCGCGCTTCTTCCATTTTTGGTCGTTTAATCGACCCTCTGAAGCGGCTATTCGGGCTATTGTGACTAAATTTCGCAGAAAATTTTCATTGTTGGACATTAAACCACCAACACGCTTACGTAGAGTGCGAACTGATGGGTTTATGGGCTGGTGGTATCATTGGACCGTACTTCTTCAAAGATGATGCGAATCGCATCGTAACTGTGAATGGTGAACGCTACCGTGAGATGATATCCAACTTTTTTTTGCCCAAAATGCAAGAGCTTGACTTGCATGACATGTGGTTTCAACAAGACGGTGCCACATGCCACACAGCATGCGCAACAATGGACTTATTGAGAGGCGAGTTCGGTGAACATTTTATTTCACGTTCGGGACCGGTAAATTGGCCGCCTAGATCGTGCGATTTAACGCCTTTAGACTATTTTTTGTGGGGCTTTGTTAAAGCTCATGTCTATACAGACAAGCCCGCTTCAATTGACGCATTGGAATACAACATTGAAGCTTTATTCGTGGATACCGGAGAAATGTTGGATAGAGTATGCCAAAATTGGACTAAGCGGATGGACCATTTGAGGCGCAGTCACGGTCAACATTTGCATGAAATAATCTTTCAAACAATGAATTATATGGATCGTACTATCAAATTTAAATAAAGATTTCATGCATTTTTCTGAATTTTATGTGTTTTTTTTTTTTTAAATTTTCCTATAGCTCTTAAAAAATCACTCTTTTCCCATTTCAGAGCAAACTGTTTGCAGTCACTGTGTACATTAAAATCCCATACAGTCGGGCCCTTCCATCTACATTATTGTTCCATTAGACATCTGGTCCGACAAGTAGACCCCCAGGCAGTTTTGTTTTTCTCTCATCATCTGCAAACATTTCTACTACCAAAAAATATCTACTCCATAAACTACTTTTTTTTATATAGGCCCTACTACTTTTTATGGCCATTGGGGTGGTGGTCTTTTTGGTTTTGTTTATTTTGTTTCCCCATGTCTAGCCGCGTGTATTGTCTGTTTGTCTAAATGTTGGGGAGGCAGCAGCGGCACCACTTGAGCTTTGCCGGCTACCCCGCCGGCTCAATGGCAATGACAAAAATGTTTGCTCTTTTTTTTGCCTCGCGCTGTTGTCTGTTATTAGCCCACATTATATGTGGAATATGTTTGAAATGGAGGAGGCGTTGGCGGGGTTGTTGTCATCATTTGGCATGCTGAAATGGAACTCACACCAAAGTGTTGCTCTCTCTCGGTATAATGTGCTTTTTAACCGTGCAAAAAATAAAAATAAAAAAATATGAAGAATTAAAAAAGTTTTCTGTATGCCAAAATTACGTCATTTGTTGTTGTTGCTGCTGTGACTGTTCTTTGTGGTTGTGTGAAATTAGCAATGCTTTTATTGTTCCGTAGATTTTGTTTATTTTTAAACATTTTTTAATGTGTGAATTCAGTCATTGAAATGGCAATTACTCAAGATAAGTTTAGAGATTCCCACAATTTCCACTATAGAGCGCATACTTTTCTTACCCACTGTTAACTAGCCCATTTATATCTGTCTGTATACACAGAATCAATGTGACAGTTTTCAAAGTGGCTTCTCTTCTTGGTATAGCCTCACGTCTGGTCGTTTCATTTAAATCCGTAAAGGAGACACGTGTTGCGCCCTAGACCTTTTATGGGCCCACCCAGTTCCTAACATAAGCTCACGCAGTGCCAATTTCATGAATATAAAATACAAATACAAAAGCGTGTTATTTGCCACTAATTCATTTGCTATGCACGCATCGCTACTTTTGCTGATGTTTGGCATTATAATACATAATATATAATATATATATACATATATCTCTCTGGTAGTCAGCAGCTGCTGTCTGTTAGCATTTGGCCTGTTGCTTTTTCGATTTCCATTTCATTTTTGATTCACCAACTGATTCGGATAATGCTCATTGTGGCTGCGTTTTCCATAAGTGTTGTTTTTATTCCAATTTGCGTTTTGTTAGTTTACTTGGCACACATTTCACACTGGCCTCATCTGTTGTCATTTGAAAATTTGTTCACTTTAACAGGGTCGTTGGTTCCTCATATATTGTTATTGCAGCTGAAATTGCTTAAAACAAAAACAAGCTCATTTGTTTCTGTTACATTTTTAAACAGCTGAAGGAATTCATTTCCATATGGCAAATATGTGTACTGAAAATTAATTTAATGATTTCTTCCCAGGCCTTAAAAAGTTAGTGGAAAGTAGGTAATAATTTTATTGTGTTTACAATGGGAATGTGAAAAGCTTTATGAGCCATGAAAGTGGAATATGTGGGAGGAATGTGAAATGTCGTAAAATGTGCATATTAAGAATGCCTTACTGTTGTACACGTATATTCGGTATATATTCATACAGTTTCTTTTAAACTAGCTGGTTTCTGAATGCTAAATCAGAGGCTTATAGATTTTCATTTTCATTTCACATTAGATTATCATATGTTTTCTATGTCTAGGGCACTAGCTGCACATTAGTTTTTGCAATGCACGCAAGTATAGACAGGGCATACGAACATACTCACACATCGTCCGGCACTAACTGGAGCTTTTCCTTATCTATTTTGTGCTTTTTGTTTGCCAAATAATTTTTATCATATAAACGTGGGTTTTTTTTTTTTCTGTCCCGGCTGCTTCCATCCACATTTTGAGAAAAAATGGGCTTTTCCCAAAAGTTTGGACTTTTATCGATAAAAGCTCCTTACAACTTTTTCATGTGTGACCACGTTTGATATCGATTAACGATTAATCAAAAACTTACGGAATTAACTCGTGAAACTCGACGTGGATTATCACGACAAGAGTGCAACGATGAACTTAAATCTTTGTATGGCGATGAAGCACCATCCTATAGCACTGTGAAAAGTTGGTTTAATGAATTCAATCGCGGGCGACGCTCGCTCGAAGACGAAGGTCGTAAAGGTCGTCCAAAAACAGTCGTTGTGCCAGAAAACATTGATGCCGTGCGAAAACTGATAATGCAAGATCGTCATGTGACATACCGTGAGATAGAGGCATCCTTGGGCATTTCTTCCACCAGCATACATTCGATATTGCATGAACACCTAGGCGTAAAAAAGGTTTGTTCTCGTTGGATCCCGCACAATTTGACAATCGCTCAAAAAAAGGCTCGTGTAGATTGGTGCAAAGAAATTTTGAAAAAATATAATCGCGGTGTTTCAAAAGACGTTTATAAGATCGTCACAGGTGACGAATCATGGAGCCCGAAACAAAAGTGCAATCGACCGTGTGAGTCTTCGAAGGCGAGCCAAATCCAACGAAAGTCGTTCGTGAAAGAAGCACTTCGAAGCAAATGGTCGCCTGTTTCTTTCGTAAAACTGGTCATGTGGCACTGTTCCGCTTGAGCAACGTAGGACGGTCAATTCTGAGTGGTACACCACAATTTGTTTGCCTAAAGTCTTCGGAGAAATTTGAAAAACGAACAAGAGAAGACAGATCATTGTGCACCATAACAATGCGAGCTCTCATACATCAGCTCACACCAGCGCCTTTTTGACCTGACTTGGCACCCAACGACTTCTTTTTATTCCCGCACATCAAGGGAAAAATGCGTGGTCAACGATTTTCGTCGCCAGAAGATGCTGTTGAAGAGTTCAAAAACCACGTTTTGGAGGTGTCTCAATCGGAGTGGAAAAAGTGCTTCGACAATTGGTTTGAGCGCATGCAAAAGTGTATAAATCTTGCTGGAGAATACTTTGAGAAACAATAAAACCATTTTTGATCATAAATATTCGCGTTTTCATTATTAGTCCAGAAATATATATAGCAACCTACGTATTGGTGTCTGCACGGTCATAAGAAACGTTTGGAATAGAGATAGGCGCGGGTCAGGATTTCCGAAAAATCCCGAAAATCCCGATTTTAAATGCTTCCTCAGGCAGGTCAAAAAATATTTTAAAATCTTTGGAACGTAACAATATGAATTAAAAATTACGAAAATTTAAACATTTTCATGTGATTTCCTACTAAAAATAAATATTTTAAGTTTCGGGATTTTCGGGAAAATTCGGTATTCCCGCCGAAATCCCGTCCCGCCCCATCTTCGAACACCCTTGATCTTATTTAGTTAGCTCTCATAAAAAGATTAAAGGTCTAAGTTTGGTTTTGAATAAAACAAAGAAACGCTGGTATGTTCAGTAGATGGATTGAATAGAGAAAAGGAGTGTACTTATTAAAAATATTATTTTTTTATGGGCTCAGGGATACTTTCATTCAGGTCAGGATATGAATTTAGTATACCCTTTTTTAAACTACGAGTACTTGGTATAATTTTTTTTTTAATAATGCACGTGTTCAGCTGAAAATTTATCAGAAAAAAATTATCCATCGAAATGTTTCTTCTAAACAAAGTGCTTATCGATTGACTGTTTCATTTTAAGCATGAAAGCTTCATTTTCTGTTTAAAGTATAATCATGCACACACCAATTGAGCGTAGAACAAAACGTTCTGAGTAAGTTTACACTTAAAGAAAATTTCAAATTTCAGATTTAATCTGACAACCCTAGAAATGCTCAATGATTTTGAATTGCTTTAAGTATTCCTTTTAAGAAATTCATTAGTATTTAAATGGCCATTTAATCTAATCTAATCCAGATTTGATTCACTTCCACAGATGAATCAGTGTCAATTCATTGCATACATTTTAAATTTTCGCTTGTTGCTTGATGCCTTCATTGAAAATCAATAAATGACGCATAATTCGAATGCAAAATCCCTCTCCCGCCGCTGGTCTAGACTAGGTAGCATTATCAAGAAATGCTGATGCGTTCATCAATAAACTTTTATAGGATTTTTGTTTTTCAGCTACCTAAAATGAGATCAAAGTTTGGAGGTTCATCTTATGTGTCTAAGTGAATGGGAAAATTTGTACAATTTATACAATTTATTGAACAAAACGATAACAAAATTTTTGTTATGATTAGCGGATATTGGTTTTGGAATTTGTTTTTTTTTTCGAAATTTTTATAATGGAAATCTATAGTTTGTGTAAACATTTCATTAAATTATGTGAAAAGCTGGAAGAATGTGTCTAATCCATGCAAATGCTCAAGTCTCCAAGTTTGCTATCTCAACCTTGCATACTTCTCGCATCTGTCCCGCAGCAGCAGCAGCAGCATTCATTAGCATCTTCATTGCCAAGTCCGCCAGCCAGACACTTGAACTTTGTCTGGGCGTTGGCATCTTTAACTCTCGCCAATATATTTGCAATTTTAATTTTTATGAAAAGTAAACTATTTAACCTACCCTTTGTGTAAAAAGAGGGTGGCCTAATCCCCACACAAAATGCGTGTTCTTTGGCCATTAATTTTGTATTAATTGAAAATAAGTAGCTAACTTTGCTTTGTTTTTAAATCGTCTAATCTGTGGATAATTAAGGCGGTTGGGGGTGTTTTCTCTATTTTTAGCTGGGATTTTAATCTACTTTTGACGTCATTAAAAAACAAAACAAAATAAAAATTGTCAATGTCAAAACTGCTGGACAAATTCTTAACCCCTTGTTGCTGTTACTTCGGGGGTGGGTGGGTTGGCCAACAATGTAAGCTTTAAAGTTGCCCCAAAGCAATGCTTAATAACTTGAAAGCACGCAAGAGTAGACCCACATGCAATTAAAGTTGGGGGCGCATAAAAAAAAAAAGTAAGGAAAAAATAATGTACAATAAAAAATTTTTCTATATCAAGAGGTCAGCGGCAGTTCAAAGTGTCACGAAATAAAATATTTCAGTTTTTTTTTTTTGTTTTTCATTTCGACCCGCATCTCTGCCATTAATTTTATTGTTGTTAATGTGTCTCATAAATCCGGAATGGGCTTATTAATTGCATTCGGTGCATTGCAGTGTGTGAAACAGCTGGAGGGGATTTGGGTCAGCTGGTCAGCTTCTCTTGCACTCAACAATACGTAAATTTCGCTAGGGAAATTAATTTCAAAGTGGTTACGCCCTTGTACCCACAAACACACACACACACACACACAAACTCACCTACTTATATATATGTATATACCACCACATACAGCCAGCCAAGAGCTAATGGCCCAACAAGCTGTGGCCAACGCCTCCGTTTCACTCAGTGAGTGACAGGAGATGGTCCGAGGGGGTGTGGGAGGGTTTAAGATACAGTATAAGAAAAATGCATATTCGTCTCTGGTCTTGGCCTACATTTATCTATTTGACTGGCCCACCCTCCTCTGCCACAAAAGACACTTGTGTGAACAATGGAATGCAATTGCATAAATTCAATTTAAAACAATTGTTTTATTTTTAAACTTGATATAAAGTTATATAACTGAATTATAAAAGAAAGTGGATTGTGCGGCTTTATAGTGCACTTAAGTCTTATTCAATGTTATTCAGAATCGTTTGAAATTTGTCCTTAGGCAAGTCGGAAATTTTTTAAAAAAGACAGATGATCTTAAAATTACCAAATCCAAGAATGTTTAAGTAATTTCCTTTAGAAAATAAATCTTTTAAAGTTCGTGTCCCATTTCTAATTCATAAGAAGGCGGTAAACTTGCACAATTGTACAAAATTTTGGTCCTGTCGTAAAGTTGAAGTTTGCCTTAAATGGAAAAGCTGATGGAAATTGGTTGACTTACAAAAGGAATGATAAAAGAGCAAAGTGAATGGTTTTTATTAAAATCAATTGCCATGACAATTTCCTGTATTTCGTAGACTGTCTTAAATTAAAGCAGGTATTTGCGTATACAACAAACATACTGTTGAGTTTAATTTGTATGCAACATCGAGAAGGAAGCAGCTCCGACTCTATAAAGCCTGTCCTGAAGAGCAAGGCGAAAAAGGGAGAGAGTATAAAAGAGTGTTAATAAAGTATTTTGTTAATTAGGTTTTAGCAATTTTTATTGGGTTTTTGTCTTTTTTTGAAGGAGGGCCAGCCGATATTTTAATAAAATATTTTTTTTGATAAGGGATATCCGTATACATATTAAACAAAAAAAACAAGTAAGAAAGTCGGTCAAGCCCGACTGTAATATACCATGTACCTGTTTGTATGTAACTGATAACTGAGAGCGGCGCTTTATTAGATCATTAGATCCTGCCGTCAAGCAACGTCCAATTGGGAAATTACCAGTTCTCTCGTAAGTTCTACCAATCGCTGTGGTATTGTTGTTGTCGTTGGTTTTCATTTTATTTTACGTATAGCTCTAATATCGTTCATCTGATCGAAAAACGATGTATGGCGGGTCGATTCATAATAAGTAGTAGAATGTATGTCTAGAATGTTCGAACTATCTATCTTGAAAATTGTGGGAGTTATTACGTTTTTTTTTTTAATTTGCGGGGGAGGCAGGGGGCGTGGCAAAAATTAAAAATAAACTTGATCTGCCTGCAGGTATAACAATTATATGTTCCATACACTTCAAACCTCTAGCTCTTACCATCTCTGAGATCTCTTCGTTCATACGGACAGACAGACGGACAGACGGACATGGCTATATCGACTCGGCTGTTGATGCTGATCAATAATATATACAGTTTATAGGGTCGGAGATGCTTCCTTCAAGCTGTTACATACATTTGCACAAACCCAATATACTCTGTGTACCTTCGGTACAGAGTATAATTACGATGGGACAATCAATTATAGCGCGAGGAAACATATTTTTCTGGCATTAAATTTTTTAAAATTTGTTTAGGACTTTTAATTTTAATTATCTTAAATCAAGGAAATAATTTAAAGCAACATTTATCAAAGACATTGTTTTCTATCAATAATATTTACTTAAAAAATTTTATTTTAGAAAAATATAATTCCTCTCGCTCATCGAAAGATTTTTTCTAAAATATGTATACGGATATCCTTAACCTGAAAAAAAATATTTCATGAAAATATCGGCTGACCCTACTTGAAAAAATAACAAAAAACCATAATTTTGGTTTCAATGTAATCAGCCTTCAAAGGAGGGCTAGTGCGTAGTGCGTTCTTCACCTCGAAATCTTCATAATTTCTTGTTCATTTATTATTCAATACTTTTTTTTGAGATTGGTCGCTTTTTTCCTTTTCGGAAGTAAAATGGCAAAATATGCCTAAAATGCTGTAGCTTCTTCAAATGTTATCGATTGACTATAATTTTTGTTATCGATAAGAATATTCGGAACTTCGAGAACGGAAACATTTCTGATTAAATATTAAGTATGATCCACTAAACCAAACTGTCACCGTTTTTCTGTTAGCTTAAAAACCTTGTCCGTGAACCGGTGGTTATTATTTTTAACATATTCTTGGTTGATTTTTATAGAATCATAACTTTCAACTAGAACAGAAAAGCAAACCCTTCTAGATAAGTCTCCAAAAATGATTACCCAGAAACATTTTTATACAATTCCCTCCCACTGTAACCAATTCAGCTGTGCCCCCGTAGAAGACCATCAACAACATTGTGATGTCCTCCTAGTAGGTTTTACTGTCAAAGCAAATATCATAAAATGTGCAGCGTGACCAAAGTGCACACTTTACTTTACCTCACTCGATGTGTGTGCTTGGTCTGTCAGAAAGCATTCCACATACGCCATGTGCTCCTGTTTCTCATTCCCATTTTGTCCATTAAAAGACTCACGTAGCGTCCATTGACAAACAATTTGGCTGATGCATTTGAGCGCAAAAAAAAAAAGAAGAAAAAATGACTCGCAAAAACGTTTCACATTCATTTTCATTTCAATTTTCCATGAGTTTTTTAATTTATTAAAAGGATAACCGCACAGGACACGTACAATTACTCCACCTAGAAAATTGTCACCAGGTGGCCAAGTGACATTTAATGGGCCTTAATAGTTGGTCAAAGTCAAGTAAAGTTTTCTATTTAATTTTGAATGTCATAAACTTTCAGTTCATTTGCTAATTTCATTAAAATGCGCCTCACTCTTCCTTTTTTTTTTTGTCTGTCTAAAAATGTCATTAAAGTGGGCAAAATGTCATATATACATTCCATTCATCTTCATATATTATGAGGAGTTAGTCATCCGACTACGGACACGCAACAGTTTTCCCGTATTATTCTTTTATTATTTGGTTTGTGTTTTTTTTTTTTTTTGGCTGAGATGACAGCCAACTGTCAAATGAGTGTCGACCTGGCAGGCAGTCGCCTATTTGGATTATGACCTGACATTAACATTTTCGAACTGGGGCAGAGAGCGAGGAATTACAGAAGTTGACTCAACTCGACTTGATGGATATGTTAACGTCAACAGGTTAACAGTGGTAAGGGGGTAGTTAAGTTCAAATGATTAATATGGTAGTTTAGTAGGGATAAGTATGTGGGAATGGGCGGCTTATAGCCAAATCGGATGGTTAAACAAAGGTTTAATGTTAAGTTTATTGTCTGTATTCGAAAATAAAAGTCGCCGGGAATGTTAATTTCGAACAAGGCTGCAAAATCGGTCCAGAACTAATCCCCGTTTCGGCTTTTATGGGTCACTCGAACCGAACTATGAACCAAACTTTCTAACCGAAACCGATCAAAATGGGACCCTCTCTGTTTGATATAAAATTTTGGTTTTAAATATGACTTGAGTCGCATTTTAAAGAACTTAAAGGGTGGCTAACGAATGCTGCTACAAAAAAAAAAGCGTGAAAGCTTTTGTTCTGTGTGGTTAATAAGTAAATTTCTTTGTTTTAATTTTTCCAACTGATCTTTTAATTTAAAGATACTTCATGCAAAGTAATTGCGTCCAGCTCATAAAAAGATTTATATAAATTTAAAGAAAGGTTATTTAAGTTTATTAATGTATTATCATTCATCAGCCACCCTATATATAATTTTCTAATATTTTGTCCCGCAAATAATGTTTTTATAGTTGTGGATCGGTGCATTATCTAGTGAGGAAGTTTTCTAAAAATCGGCATGTAAGGTTTTCAAGAAGAAAATTATGGAAAAGTCAAGCTGTATAATGCACATTGATAGAAGGTAGAGGTTAGAGATGGGCGCTGGAAGGAAATCCAAAATTTTCTCGAAAATCCTGAATCCCGAACCCTAAACAATTTTTTTTATTAAGAAATCACATGGAAATTTGTAAGCATTTAAATTCGGGATCTGCGGGACCCGCGTGATTCATAATCCCACTCATCTCTAGTAGAGGTAACTTTCAAATTTCAAAGACCATTGACTTTATAAAGCCAAAAAGAGGACGTATGAAGGAAAACAATAATATATATGATCCATTCGACTATGGATTGATTGGTAAATTGTACCCTCAACAAAAATAAAGACGAACAATTTTCAAATTTTCACCAATCTGCTCAAATTCTCCGAAAATGGGTAAAAATTGTTTCAATGATCGAAAAAGCTATAAACCAAGGTTCAAACCAAACCCTTGAGTTCACCAAGTTTAGAAACCAGTCAGCAAACCGAACCCTAGAACTTACGACAAGTTCGCACCTCCAAGAGATTTCAACCGATCAATTTTCTGTGAGACATAACTAAAAAAAATGCTTTAAGTTCTTAATGACAAATTTCATGGATTTTTTATATATATATTTTCTTGCAAATTTTTAGTTTGATATTAATGGCAGAGGATTCAACAATAACAATTACAGTAGACGATCACAAATAAGAACTCTCGGAAATTTGAATCTTACAGAAATTAGAACGCTCTGAAATTCGAACTGAGGTTCTATTTTCTGAGCGTTTTTATACCTGGGCAGAGGGTATATTAAAATTGTCACGATGTTTGTAACGCATAAAAGGAAGCATCTTCGACCCCATAAAGTATATATATTCTTTATCAGCATGACGAGCTGAGTTCATTTTCGTCTGTCCATCCGTCCGTCTGTCAGTCTGCTTTTATTGCTATCTCCTCCCTCAGTTTTAAAGCAATCTTAACCAAACTTTGCAAAAAGTCTTTAAATACACATAGGCTGGACATTTGTCGGAATCGGCCGGATCGGATCACTATAGCATATAGCTGCCATAGGAACGATCGGTCCAAAAACTAGTTCTAGTGAGAAAAACTATTTTGTTATCAATGGTAGCGTCTTTAAAGAAGTGCGAAGGGTATTTAAAATGTTAGTCTTTTTTTTTTTGTTAGTTTTGTTACTATTGGAATTTATGTTTTTGTTTTTTTTCTAACATTATGTTGAATATGAAAAAAAAAATCGCCCAGAAATATAAAGTGGTATCAATTTGAAATGTGAAAGATAACCTTCGATTTGGTTGGTAATTTTTATGGCAATTGTTTAGAGTAAGAGAAAATTCTTTATTTTATTTCTATTGTGAAGCTACGTACTTCCATCGGCACTGCACCATCGCACACGCTTATTGCCAAGATGCTGCTTATATTTTTTGTATGGTTGTTAGGTTGAGTCCATGTTTTATAAATGGAAAAATAGAAAATATCCTGTAATCTAAGCGCTGTGTTTATGTCCTTACACATGTTCTAGTATACTGTTCAACTGTTCAACTATTTTGCGAATTAAATCAAAATATTTTCATGACCCTTAAAGGCGTTTCCTTAATAATATCATTAGTACTTTTCATGTATTTATCAAAATCAGTTTTTGCTACTTCATAAAATTAATGTGTACCAACATTGTTGCAATTAGTTTTGCCAACCTACACAAGAGTTCCAAATAAGAAACAACAAAAAAAAAAAAACAGTTTCACTGTCAGCGTTAAAAGTCATTTAACTCGACCGCCCTCATGCCCTTCCGTTTGTCTTCTCAACCAAACAAACGGTTTGCCCTACGAATATTTGGCACGAGAAATTTCACTTTTATTGTTGAGAGCAGCCAACCAAACGACAACAGAGCTTCCTTCATTGCCCCCACCTCCCTCTGAACTTCACATACATATATGTATATATACATACATACTATATATTGTAGATAGGATAGGTGGGTTAGGATGGGTTTCCCAACCGCATTTATAAAACTGCAACAGCTGCAGTTATTTTTCAGAGCTTGTTTTGTTGTCGCTGGTTGATGCCACTGCAATTTTTCTTTTGTGCTTAGTTTGGTTCAGAATTTTCAATTTGGGCCCCCACCAAACTCAACATATTTGATTTTCGATTTTTTTTTTTGTAAAAAAAAAAGAACACAAAGGAAAATCTATGAAAATATATTGAGTTGTCAAATGGAAATGAATGGAATGAGTTTACACTTATTGCTTGAAAAGATAATTTTAACAGTATTCGCTTGCATAGAGATACTTAAAACAGCTGTATAGTCAACCTGCCTTTGTTTTTGAATAAAAGTTATAATAAAACCTAACTTATATGACCTCAAGCTGATGTTTTATATTGTATCTTTTCTGCATTGTTGACCTTTTCAACTGAACTGAAAAATATGTTGCCTTATATGCAAGTTTTTATATACATAAAATTCTTGCCAGGCGATGAAGCATGGCTAAAAAGGCAACCAAACGTTTCACTGCACACACACACACACACACTGTAGAAACTTTGTGATCAAGACTTTTTCTTAAGGCATGACAAACAAAATAAACAATAAATGGGAAAAAAATGCATTGAGGCGTCCCCAGCAAAAAACAAAAATCCTCCCACGGCCCCCAAAAACTAAACTAAACCAAACAATGCAAAAATAACAAACTTACATACAAATATATGTATATGTACATATGTACCTATTTATGTCTATATATCCACGCATGAGAAATCATCGTATAACAAACAAACCCACTTAGAACTAACCGGCTAAATAATTTTAGAGGCCACCACACGATAAGCTGGTGAAATATTTCATTTTCGATTTAAATAATGTTGTAGGTGATAAAAATTCAATTTAATTCAACTATTTGAATATGAGAGAGAGAGAGCAATAAATAATTAAATAATTCGTAGAATTTCTGTTTGCTGTACAAAAACTAGTTTTGCGTTTCACGTCGGCAAATGACTAAATGACCGAAAAAAAAAAAACAAAATAAAACAAAACTTTTTTTTTTTAGTAAACCAGACTCAGACATTTTCGGCATTTTGTTAGATTGCTGGTTACATAGTATTTTGTAGAACATACATACTTATATATATATACATTTCCGTACAGCGATGACGCAACAACGCACAAAATGTTGAGGAATTTGTGGCCTCTGGCAGCATTTGCTTGATATATACAAGTATTTCTCAAATCTGGCTTAGAAATAAAGGCCGAAACAAGGCAGGCATAAAGGAAGAAGGGGAAAGGTGAAATACCATAAACAGCTGCTTCTCTCTATATTTTCAAAATGCATTCGGTTAGCTACCTGAAAGGGCCAGGTGAGCGCAGGTGGGGATGAATTTAAGACACAAAAATAGATAAACGTCAATTTAGTAAAGTGTGTGTTAGGACGAGGGGCAGTTGATACGTTTTTGGATGTTGCAATGTAAAATTATTTGTATCATACCAGCTGTTAAATGGATTTTAAATTTAGAAGCAGATAACACAACTCATTAGTCCTAGATTGAGATGGATTGCACTGAACAAAACTGCAACATACACTCTCCACCAATAGAATAGGACACCCCGCGTTATCAGGTTTGTGAATCCTCGGCAGAGGTTAAAAATAAGTCAAAGCATTCATTGTAATTCACAAAAAATTTTAATTTTCCGGTGTTATAATACGAATTGCTCCCCCACACTATCACAACTCCAATTTTGATATGTGGTCGGTCCAAATAATGAGTTTCTGTTCGGAGATCATGGAATGAATAGCAATAGCCAAAATTAAATTTTTATTCGTCGAAGTGCAGGTCATCTTTCGAACTGGGTTAAGAGGTGGCTTCTCATGATTGTATCTTTTATAGCCTGCTCGAAATAAGCGACTAATGTAAACTGCCCAAACTGTTTTTGTCAAAGGTGAGCGATTTTAACCTTTTTCTTAATATAAGTCGCCTTTCTCCATTAGTAAGCTTCTCTTGATGTTTTAAGTTATTTTGATCATAGATCGGTCAGCGTAATTGTAGGCTTTATTTTAATCTTTTTTCGCCTCGTTTAAGGCTTTTCCTCGACCATAATCTAAAATAAAAAAAAAAAATCTTTAAAAAAAATATATGTCTTCGTGCCAAGGATAACGATCAATGTTCTATTCAAGTGGCACAAAATTAGGATCCCAAATTTTTTTCTGGTAAAAATTTTTGGTAATACTTAAAACTTTGTCGCTGAGTCTTTCTTCTGGGTATATTGCAACAGTTTAATGAACTTTAATTTAAAAAAAAATTTAAATTAAGAGGTGGTCAATATAAAACAGACATAAGGGGTGTCCTATTCTATTGGTGGGGAATGTAGGTTTTGTTCTATCAGCTTTTGTTTGCCAAAATATGGCGGAAAAAAACAATTTTTGGCTCTCATGAATTTTTGGATGCAACAGAAAACCTACCAATCAGTGTTGCCAACTTATTGATGGAAAAAGATGCTTAATCAACTGTAAAAAATGTCAAAATGTAATTCAAAATAGCAAAGAAAATAGCTAAACAGTTATTTTTAGCTTTAAAAATACACATTTAAATTTAAAGCCTTCTTTCTGGCTTATGTGTCAAATCAATCTACTTCCCCTTAATATTGACAAGTGTAAAGTCATGACCTTTTACCGTATTAAGCCGTATTTGTTTGAATATACTATTAATGGGATGACTTTGGATCGCATTTATACCTAAATCGCATTTATGGCCTAAACTGGGATACCAGCAGGCATCTTCTTCCTTACGAACAGAGATTACGACTGATTGACCTTCCTTCTCTTAAGACCCGAAGAATTTGTCACGCTGTAGCATTTATTCACAAACTTTTAGCTGGAGAAACTGATTCCGTTGCCCTGTTATGCCTAATTAAAACTTTATTCCTATTTACCTTCCATGGTCTTCATAATATAATAATTCCGCGAAGGAAGAATGGCTCATCGACAACATAAACTTGACCTAAAAGAAGATGCTGATGCTGCAGAGGGTATCATCTTATGGCCCTTGAATAGACGATACCATGTAAGTTGAAGAAAACAATTTTTAACTATGTGTAAACTACTTCTTTAAATTCAAACACGTGTTTCTCGAATCTGTGTTTCAAAGTCACTAGATCTCACAACCTTCTTGGATATATTCTATGGGGATTTTTCGAAGGATAAAGATATCCGATTTTTTTTTCTATTATTTTAAGCCATTGTTCTAAAAAATTTTGGCCGAAAATTATCCAGCATTTATCTATTCCTTAAAAGAATCTATCGAGTTTTTTGATTTCAGATAAGCCAAATCAGAGATAGAGTTATCACCGCCAAACGCCTTTTTTAGGAGGACCTTCGGGGGATCGTCTATAGGGGCAGTATCCTTCAATATTTTTTTTTAAAATGATCTAATTGTCATTAGAAACCTAAAATAAGATACGATCTGAATAATTATAGCTCTTATCTGTTTAATAAAATCCCTTTCTACACCCTTTCCAGTTTGAGGAGGTTTCCAGCCCTGATATATAATGCTGAATACATATCTTAAAGCCCTAAATTGTGTGAGGGATATTCTGCTGGTAAGGCATGATACATTTCGCAACAAATTTGTCTGTATTAAAATTATTTAATGAATAATTAAATTCGGATAACCCCCTTGATCTGGTTCTCTAATATTTGTGATGTGGATTCTAATAAAAGCCTGTGGTCGTAATTGATTTATTAAGCAATTGATTGTGAAACAATATATTTTAAATAATAACATTCATTATTCGGATTTTTTGATAGCTACATAAATTTGTTTGTCAAACTATATACATATATTCCGACCAGGGACGAAAATAATCGTTATTTAAAAAATAAATGATTAGATAAATAAATATGAAGCATTCACTTAAAAAAAAATTTCAGCCGAGGGTCAAGCCAATATTTTCGAACAGATTCTCAGATACGCAATGATTTGATATTTTTTAATTTTTATTAAAAAAATCATTCACTATTAATTATAGATAAAATCAGTCAAAATTATTATAAACGATGAAAAATAATAAAAATCTTTAATAACTATTACTTCAAGAGGAAAAAAATTTTTATTTTCTGATTTTTATATAAAAAGGAGTGATTTGGTCGGTCCCTGATTCCGACAGCTATACATTCGCACTTTACCCTCTTTGCTTCATGACTAACGGATATAATAACAAATATCCGCTGTCAAGTGCAGCTCCTCAAGTGGCAAATGTTTGTGTCGTTGAAGTTGCCACTGATAACAGAAGCAACTTCAAATTCTGCTTGACCATGACTAACATGGACTGGGTCAAGTGTCGTTTTGCCTTATCTTAAAGAGAATAATTTGAATGAATGAAATAAGTAGCTTATTTTATTATCATTAACACGGCGAACGTAAGGAAATGCAATGTAAACAAATGAAAGTTATTTGCTTTGATTTTTTTGTGCTGGCAGCACACTAATTAATACCGTTAGTAAAAGTGGAGAGAATTCGATTAATGAGTTTATAAATAGCTCAACAGCTGAACAGACAGACACACACACACACACACACGAGAGGGGGAGAGCCCCATGGCAGAGAAATAGAGAACCAAACTGCATGTGTGTGCAGCGAGCGATTAAATCAAACCAACAAAAATAAAAATAAATAAAATGTTAAACAAAAGCAAACAGACTGTTGTTTGCCTTTCACACTTCATTGAGGGGGTGACTCTTCAGGGGGGGAGCCCGCTTAAATTTTTAGTTGAATCAAATTAAAAACATATTTAATCATACCACATTTGCATAAGCTCGAGCTCTGCTGCCGCTGCAACAACAATAACTAATACTGCAGCACAAACAAACACAAACAAGAACAACAACAACACTTTTGGCACTTTCGCTTTGATTTTGTATTTCTCTTCTTTTTTTCGTGTGTGTGTGTGTTTAGGCTCTCTTTGGTACTTTTTTTTCAAGATCACTTTATTGCACCTTCTTTAACAATTGCACTTAATTTGTTGTAACACTCTGGTAGCTTATTTAATTATTATTGTTTGGTTTCGATTTGATTTCGATTTTTACCAAAGCGAACGAACGCCGCGTAAATTTGTTAAAGCGACGCGCACACCTCCCACGTAAACGTATAAATGTAGACTGAACGTTTGCTCCGTCGCGTCGTTTCGGCAAGTGGGTTTTGCCCAGCTGTTCGAGGCGCGATTATTTGAATTTTCGAAGTGAATTCGAAATTGCGGAAAATTAAATTAAGTTTGTCTATTTTGTGTTATATTCTTCGATTTAAGGCAATTTAATGATTGATATTGTTTTGGTTATGCTAGCTTAACATGGTTTAAACGTTAGAAATGCATTAAATGCTTAATAAATGGTAAAAAATGAGAATACAAATTTTTTTTTTAAATTGTATGGGCTGAATTTATGAAGTATTATAATATTTATTGTTATCATTTTAATTAACAAATTAGCTATACAATTCTTGTTCAAGAAACTGCAACAAACAACCAGTTAGCAGTTGCCTATAAAAGTGTTAAATTTAACAGAGCTTATGTTAGGGCTAACAGAGTTGCAGCCCTTAGAACCAGCTTAAGTTGGGAATTTTTAAACTGGTTCACATTAAAAGAGTGATTTATTATTTGATCATATTGATATTATATTTTTATAATGTTATGTTAAATAAATATGTTTAAAATTTAACGAACGTATGTTTTTATGTTAATAAGGGGTGACTCATTTAGAAGTTTTTATTAAATTACAAATAAAACACTTAAAATTAAATTGGATGGTGGAATCTTTATTACGGTCTGAAAGAACTATATCTGACATTTAATTCTTTAAGATGATTTTATCATATGTTGAATTGGTCCAATTTTGGATCACTCTTTCCAGCATTGCTATGATTAACTCGAATTACGCGACTAATGTTGGCTTACAAGGCTTGAATCCTAACTGGCTTATCGACGAAGACTTTTGACTTCACGTAACCCCACAGGAAAAAATCCAGTGGTGGAATATCACGTGATTTAGACGGAGTGAGTCTTTCCATGATGATTTGTCAAACAATCCTTAACCAAAATAAGATTACAGAATGACACCAGTCACGCGTGATATCTGAAAAAAAGAATATTGAAAAAAAAACGTCTTAATAAAGCACCCTTTATGAACCCTTTATGACCACTTTAATGTAGGGGGGTTTTAAATACGATTTGACGATCCAATTGTTAAGATAACGTTGTTTCTTATTTGTATTGAACGCCGATATAACGAAGTATACATACAAATACTGATTAATCCGGATCAAAGGACCAGTAAAACGAAGGAGGGTTCTCCAAAATATTCGACAATCCAATTATTTAAATAACGTTGTCCTTTAACGCCGATATAATGCAATTTATTGCCAAATTCTGCTTAATCCGGCTCGAAGGACCAATGAAAATTAATGAAACGGTACTCAGGCTGGGTTGTAGCTCGTCAAGGCCAGAGGTTACAGAATCTGTTATTTCTTTGGGCGGTGGGCGTTATCGACCTTATAAAAGGGGTGAATCAATCGTGGTCTTAATGGATTTCGCTTTATTTAAGTGGTATTATCAAGGCTTATGTATCTATTTTGGACTATTTATGCTTCGTGTGTGTTCTTGGGTCTTTTCGGGGTGATACTGGCGCTTTGGAGGAAAGGGAATGAAAGATTTCGAGATGCTTGCGGGTTGGACACTGAAGGCGATGGGAGTGATTTTTATTTTTGATTCTCATTTTTAAAAATCAATCTTGATTAGTATTATCGATTTTTAAATAAAAATCACTCATGAGCATTTATAATATGATTTTTTAAAATAAAAATCAAAAATTAATATTTAAAAAATTTTAAAAATAAAAATCAAAAATAACCAATGATCATTACAACTTGCCAAAGTCCATAAATACAAACAAATATATTCATATATTTAATGTATGTGTAGGACATCTGCATCCCCATGATTTTTTCAGTTTAAAATTTACCCCATAACCGTTATTTTCGGTCCCTGTGAATTAAAACTAGCTTACGAACTAGTACTAAGACCAGGCTATTAAAAATCTGCAGTTTTAAGCCGCTACTTTAGGCCGAATATACTCCATTAAAATGGTAATTTAATTAAATTAGGCTTCGATTTCTTATCTTACATATAACAGAGTAAAAGAGCAGCCATCTAGAAGTTGAGTAATCTGATCGTTTAGCGGCCCACATGATCTTGGAGGTCGTGTCTAAGAGGTAGTTGGGAAAAGATTGGTTTTTTTACGAGCGCTTTTTCCATCGCGATAAGCAAAACAACATAATGGACCGCGTGATTTAAAAATAATATACCAAAGCTAGCCCATTTCTTTGGTGAACGCAGTGCCGCTGCCAAATACACCACGTGCCACATTTAACAAATGCCTAATTGTCTCTATTTCAATAAATACATGTTCTCCCTACTAATCGGTTTGTTTACGTTTGCAGGCGACAGCTGTTTCAATGAGGCGGTCACGCCTGATCATTTTTTCGCATCTCGACAACGTACGCGTCCCGGTTAACTTAAATGTTTTAAATTTCCTTTGAATTTGAATTTTTAATTTTTATGGAGTTAGTTTATTTCTCAAACGAAACTAGTTCTCGAACGAGTGCTAAGGTTCCCACTGTCACAGTTCACTTGAGCAAACGGTCACACTGTAGCCTTATCATCATCACATCATCATTCGATCAAAATCAAAACCCACTTCCGTTTGCCTCGCCCCGAAAAATTTGTTGCAAATATGAGCGAATTACAGGTAAATTAATTGTTTATACATAAAATCTATACTTAAAGCAAGTAATTATTTCTCTTGCTTGGTATAAGGAATTCAATCAAGCGGCCGAGGATGTGAAAATTTTGAACAGTACACCGGCAGATAATGATCTGCTGGAGCTATACAGCTTGTACAAACAGGCCACAGTGGGAGATTGCAATACAGGTGAGTGAAGTGAATTGAACATTGAGCCCTAACCCTAACCTATGTTATTACGCCGTAGATAAGCCGGGCTTTCTGGACTTCAAGGGCAAAGCCAAATGGGAGGCCTGGAATGGACGCAAGGGCATGTCGAATGATGAGGCCAGAAGTGCCTACATAACCAAAGTCAAGGGCCTGATAGCCGCTGTGGGACTAAAGTCCTAAATTAGTCAAACAAGTCCAAGTCCAACGCACAAAAGAAAAAATATACTCACAAGAATTTTAAATTGAATAATTTACATTCATTTATTTAGGTCAAAATGCAAGGAATGATTAGGAAGGACTACTCCTCGGTGGGTGAGGTGGCATTGCTGCCCTTAGATTGACGCTGTCGCTCATACACCTCACGCTGTAGCTCCCTTAGATTTAGCTCCAGTGTCTCCACCACCTCAAAGTTGAGATCCTGACGTGCCTGCTTAATGTAGCCTTTAATTATATTAATTTGCTCAATCAAAGGATCATCTAGACTGGATTTAAGGGCAGAAGCTTGTGGGGCTGACCAATTGTTCAGGGATTGCAAATCAGACTACAAAGAAAGAAAATTTAATTAGTGGAAAAATCAATCAATTTTTTAGATCAGACTCACTCCTTGGGCAAAGCTGCCACTTTCCAGGTTAACGCCAGCCTGCGAGGTGACACCATATCGCTCATAGGCCTCCATGGCCATACGCTGCTCCGTGAGTATACGCTGTTCGGTCTCCCTGCGTTTTCGCTCCTGTAACTGGCGTATGTAAGCCTCCTCTGGCAGTGGAGGCAGCGATAACATGCGCTCCTTGATGGCTTGTATACAGCTCAGGCGTATGGCCTTCTTTAAAGCCTCCTCCCGGCTGCCGGGTTCACAGTGTATGGCCAATATGCGTTTACTACGCATATCCATGGCCTCAGCCACTTGTCCTATTTTGCCACGCAAGGCTCCCGCATCCGCCAGGGTGAAAATGGTCTCGCCTTCATTCAAACTTTGCACAATCTTTAGATACATATCCAGTTGGGGTGTGACCTCCTTTTGGAGTTGCCTAATCTGTTCATAGACCTGGGCCAGCAAGGGACGACAAGTGCGACTCTCATGCATATCCTGGCGTGTGTCCAACAGCCAGAGGCAATGCTGACAGAGCCGTATGGAGCGATCTTGATGTTGCATTTGCTGCAAAGTCTCGCCACGAGAGCTGGACAGGCTGGATAGTTGCACTGTAAACCGAAATAAACAAATTAAACTCACAAAAATTGAAAGAAACTTCCTTTACTTACTTGCCATTTCCAGTGACAAAAACCGGGAGCAATCGTGACACATTATGCCCCCACACAAACGACAATGATGCTGCCTTCTGGCCAAATAGAAACTCTTGGCACAATTGGGACACAACTTGACAGAGCTGCCATCCAGCCAGGCCACCGTTTGCTGTTCATGCTGCTTCCGTTGCACTGCATCCGTGGGCAAATCCTTAAGCAAACGATGCAGTCGTATTATCAACTTATTCGTCTCACTGGCATAACGTTCCAGGCGTGGATTACGCACCGACTGGAAATACTCAAAATGCGTACATTCAGCTCCCACCTGCTGCTTGGACATGTAATTGAAGACATTGAAGCGAGAACGTGCATTGCTCAGGCCTCCTCCAGCTGTGGCCACGCCCGCGGTTGGAGCCGAAAAGGAGGAACCCGAGGCTGAGGGCGACGAAGAGGAACCATCCTCAAAATTGTTTAGAATCTTCTTTTTGGCTTTGGTAAAAATGTCCTTGAATACTGATTTTAGGGCATCCTCTTCCTCGGCATGCTGGCGCGCAAAGTGATCCGTGAGCACATCAATGGATTTCAAATCCGCCCGACAAATGGGACAAAGAAAAC
Organism: Lordiphosa mommai; assembly: GCA_018904225.1. Lineage (NCBI taxonomy): Eukaryota > Metazoa > Arthropoda > Insecta > Diptera > Drosophilidae > Lordiphosa > Lordiphosa mommai. The sequence continues at coordinate 72,292 of JAEIFT010000354.1, read as the reverse complement.
CCTCTAGAATTTGACCGCCGCCTGCTTGCTGATCCTCATCGCTGTCGAAGGGATTGCTAGACATTTTGTGGGGCAGGTGACAAATTTAATTTTGTGGGCGGGTTTGTTGTTGTGGAAACAGCTGTTTGGGGTGGAGGGAAATTTTGCAAAATAAGGGCACACTGGCTGCTTTAATTAAATTTCCCCAATTGCCAGAGTTGCCCTCTCGGTGATAGAAATTTAGCCTTTTTCCCGCCAGATCTAACTAATTTGAAAGTTTGAAAAGAGGATCTAAGACGAGATTTACACGATGAAGCAAACTTCATGAAGTTTTCTTAAAAGCTCTTGCTTGTGGGAAAGAGGTGTAGAGGGGCAAGCTACCCCACCACCCCTCTTTCCTACAAACAAAAGCTTTTTAAGAAACTTCATGAAGTTTGCTTCATCGTGTAAATCCGCTCTAAGTCAGTTTTGCTGGAGTCAAGGTGAATCTATTAGCGGTGCGGCGGTCATTTAAAAGCTTTCATTTCAAGGCTTACACATTGTCAGTTTGCTATTCATGCAAACGTTGTCTGTCTCACTCCTAAGCCTTCATTCAAGTTTATACGAAGATCAAGAATCTGCATATAAGTATAGAGAGAAGAGATTGACATCACCTACAGAAGAATATGAAGGGACTAGCATTCCCCGAAGAATATCTGATGATAGAGTGAAAAGATCTACGTCACCTTATGAAAAATTTTACGTTTATAGAGAAAAAAGGTCTATCCCACCTTCTTTGGAATATGAAGGGACTAGCATTCCTCGAAGAATATCTGATGATGATAGAGTAGGTCTACGCCACCTTATGAAAAATCGTACGATTATAAAGTAATAAGGTCTATACTACCTTTAAAAATATGGGATAAATTGAGAAACTATTATTAGAAAAATCGTACGATTATAGAGAAAAAGATCATACCATCTGAATATGAAGGGAATAGCATTCCCCGAAGAATATCTGATGAGGTTAGTGTGAAAAGTTCTACGTCACCTTATGAAAAATCGTACGATTATAGAGAAAAAAGGTCGGTACCAACTTCTTTGGAATATGAAGGGACTTGCTTTTCCCGGAAGTCTAATGAGGATAGAGTGAAAAGGTCTACGTTACCTTATGAAAAATCGTATAATTATAGAGAAAAAAGATATATAACATCTTTTTGAAATTCCTTTGAATTTACAAACTTTATTCTCTTGATTTTGGTTCGAGTCGGCATATTGGCATTTTTGAGTATAATTTGCATTTTTTAACATTTTGGTTTAAATTTTGCCATTTCTCGGCATTCTTAACAGTCGGCATCATTTTCCAACATTCATGGTAGCACTGTTCGGGGTTGAAATTTTAAAATTGTGTTTTCCATTTTTTTTAAGTCATTTTTTTAACTTGGAGGTGAATTTCTAGAAATTTTTAAAAATAATTTCATTCATATATCTCGCTTTATAAGCCATTTGTAATACAGCTCGGCTTAAAATTAACATTTTGTCTTATACCCCCCATTTTCCGACCTTTGGGGGTGCATTTTTCAGAAATTAAGAAATTATTTCTCCATTTAATTGGCAAAAACATTTCATATGCCATTTTTCGGCATCAATAGTTGGCAACACTGGTAAAAAAACCCTTTGTTATTAGCCAAAAAGCTGGGCTGAGCTAAAATGGGTTGTTGATTACGAAAAACATTAATCAAAGTTGGCACAACTTAAAACTAAAAAACGTTAAAAATTTTTTTTTGTACATATCTCAGAAGATATTCTCTTAAACAAAAAATGTTTTAAACAAAAATTGAAGATATGGCGGAAACGCATGTTTTATGTTTAATGAATTTTTTATCAAAAAGCTTAAAGTTTTAAAAAAAAAAGACGAAAACATTTGCTTCTAATAATAAAATGTTGATTAATCTAATTAAATATCAACTGAATTTCCCATTTTGTCATTTATAACCTTAATGTTTCATTTTTAACTAACAAAAAACAATTTTTATTTTCCAAAATATATTTTTTTTAATTTCTAACCACTTTTGGCCTTTTTTCCCTTTAGCTTCTTTTGGTTGACCTTACCCAGTCTGGCAGCACTGCTATCAAAAGCTCGTAACCGTGTGAATGTTTGGCAAAGAGGCCAGGTAGAAGAAGAAGCACCGTTGACGAAGTTCAAGTTTTTTTTTTTGTATTTTTGTACACTTTACCTAACTTTTCGCCGCTTTTCAAGCAATTAAAAACTAATTCTATAAACACAAGCCTTCACTAGAGCGTGTCCAGAGGTTTGATTTAAGCTTGATTAGTGCTGTTTTCAAGCGTAGGCCGCAATGTCGGAAAGATCCAAAGGTATCGACACGTCGACATCTCGCCTAAACAACAACCCAAATCCGAATCCAAATGCTACGCGTGTCGTCAACAATTCCCTATTGAGTGCCTCGGTAACGGGTCTCAGTTTTGATGATTTTCCCAATAAGCCACAGCTGCTGCCTGCCGCACCGCCTGTGGTGCATGCCCCACCCCCGGCGCCCACGCCCGTTCTAATGGCTGGTATTTTGAATCGGGGTAAGTGTGTCAAAGGGGAGAGGAGAGCGGGTCGTCACCTGTTGCTTGATAAGGCACAGATGATTACATTTATGATGCTGTTTGGCAGTTTTATTTTTCTTTTTTTTGGCACATAATAAACTTAGACTACTCCATGCTGCGTGTGGAATGCGATCGATAGGTGGGCATATCCAATGAAATCTTTCTCCGGCGACAGCACCATACAATGCTCATTATGATAGCCACTAGCAGCAGGAGTAAGAGTATGGCTCCCAGGCATATGGCGGCAATGGCCGCCTCAGTTAGGACCACATCTCTGACATCTATATTAATGCTACGCTGATTGCCAGCCGCATCATAGGCCACAATGGCCACTTTAGGCTCACAGCAAGAGGCCATATAGGAGGCCTTCAGTGGCTCTGTGGTGCCGGCTGTATAATAATTTCTATAGAATAAACCCTCCGATGGATTTGTTTGCAAACGCATCATGCCCGATTGCCAATCCTGTGCCGTAACATCCAATGTCCAGAAACGTTCGCCACAATTAAGTGAATCAGCGGCCACATAGTCGCAACGATTGCCAAATTCCCAAGACAGCGAGGGGCCCGTAATGTCCTGCCAAGGGAAAGAAATATTTTTAGTTTTATTTAAAAATTTTTTCTGGCTTTTTTAAAAGAAAAACTTTTAATAAAGCCAGTGATTAGGCTTAATATAAGTCAAATATGACATAAGATAACTATATCTGACCAGAGTAAGACCAACGAAGCAATATTCAAAAGGGGAACCCCAATCTCTTCTTAGTAATCATCATTCAATTGGAATCCAAAAGAAAGCAATGCTTTTAGATTCCAGAAACTAAATATTTAAAAACTTTCAACTAATACTTCTTTTAAAAAGGTTCCGTTCATTCCGAGTCACAGGCAAATTGTCTACAATTTTTGAATCATTATGAATCAATATGTCAAAAATTTGAACACCTCAAGCTTAAATTTAAAAAAATGCAATATATAAACCTTATTTCATGTTTCTAAATTTAATACTTAAATAAATATACACCATAGAAACACTTATTACCTGAACTGGGGTTCGAAACTGAACTTAGGAATCAGGAGAACTTTTGTGGGGTTACACCCCGGAGGGAATCTCATTCGAATTTTGAAAATCACAAAAAAACCACCTCGTATCGACTTTAGCACCACCAAATTTGTACTTAGGTTCATGAAAGTAGCCTTGGTTCAATTCCAGAAAGCACGCACTTAAATATTACTTTCCGTTGTTTCTTTAAAACGGTTCGAAAAGTACCTATTCAGTGGTTTTAAACTAAGGATCCGGACGGATTTCGATTTCCAAGACAGTCCCTGCCCGGGGCCACCTCTATACCCAATATAAACACATTTTTTGAACTAGGATCACCCTCAGATCCGCCAAATAAAGTAGGATAATGGTTGAAAACCGTACTTAAAAGATACTTCTTAGCTTTTTATATCATTATGTCCTACAAACTTTGATTAACTGTTAAGCAGATTTGAAAAAAAATGCCAAAACCTTAAGAAAGTTTTAAATTTCAATTGGATATAGAAAGAAAACTTTCCTTTATCCCAGAGAAATAAGTTATACATAAATGCAGTAAGCAGGAATGGATTTTAATGGATACTATCTTATGGTACACAGACCAACACGGAACGTTAGGATCGCGTGTTCAGCATATGTACAGAAAAGGAAAATCTAGATCTAGAATCATTGACACTGACGTTCGATGGTTTTAAAGAGAGAATTGCGTCGAACTGAGGTTGCGAACAGATGGTTTTTAGTACAAATTAATAGGCCACATCATACACTTACGGTTCACCGTCGAACACGTACCGTTTAGTGTTGGGAGAGAAGAGGGACTGAGTAAACGAGAAGTTTAGGTTAGTTCGACTGTGGCATATGAGTCCAATATGACAGAGTCCAGTTGACAGAGAATACATATGACATTGTAATAGGCTGAGGAGGCCTTAGTGATAAAAATATAGCTGCCATAGAACGGATTGGTAAAAAAACTAGTTCTAGTGAGAAAAGCTTATTCATTTAATATGCAACTTTGTGGATTCTAGGAAGTTTGATCACAATCAGATGACTATATCGAATAGTTGCCATACAACCAATCGGTCTAAATATAGTTCTTAGTTGGAAAAACTTTTTTGTACGATTGTGTGAACTGCTGGGGCATTGTCTTGATAGAACAAAACTTTCTTTATCGATAAATGGGGTCTTATTTTTTGATTTGAACTATTTAATGCTCCATTAAGTGAAAATAATTGTCATTTATTCCAAAATACTAAAGCTATAATGTTCACTGTGTATGGATCAGGCTTTGCCTGCTTTGGAGCCAATTTTACCTTCTCATTCCATTGCTTTGACTGTTCCTTTGACTTAGTGGTGATTACCAATTCTGGATAAAGGCTGATCTAGTAAGGCTTTATGTTGTATTGTTTCAAATGTCAAATGACAAGTTATTCACAATGAAAAAAACACAACATGAGGGCCTACTAGATTGTCATGTCTTATGCTTCGAACAATGTGAACCCAGCCTAACCCATTTGAACTCTTATACGCAATATTTTACTGCTGAATGCGAAGGAACAGATTCGCCCATTTTGATACTGCTGGGGCACAGGCCTCAAGCAGGTGCAATATACATTTCTTAAGACAAACAAAAAAACTTTCTTGGAACAACATACATCTCCAGAAGGTGAAAAACACTCTCAGAATTCTAACAGATAAATTACACTGGTTAGGCTTTAGGCTTTAAAGCAGCGGTGGGCACTAAACTATAAATGAAGGGTTAAGGAACAACAAAATTTATTTGATTAAGCTTTGAGCGGAATAACAGGGCGGGCTGCGAGGGCGCAACGAGCCAATATTTGCCCATTCCTGCTTTAAAGGCAATCTGGGAATTTCAGACACCCCGAAAATTGACTATTCTGTAAGCAAAATGAAGAAAATCTAGATCTGCTACAAATCCGGACATTCAGTCAGACAATCCTTATATCAGAGGAGCTTTAAACTCGGCATATGAAATTGTATAACTTACCTGAGCATCAATGCTGGATACCACCTTCAAATTGACAGCCATTGTGGCTGTTTCTCTGCCATAAGTGGTAAAGGTAATACGATCTGTGGTGCCCTGACCCGTACCAGTGGGTGCTAGGACAGTAAGACGCACCGTGCTGGTCTCCAAAGCTCTTACATAGAAACTAAAAAAAAAATCCAAAAAAATTAAATAAAAATTCCTCATAACCCAAAACCCACCACTCCTACCTAGTTGGTTGTAGCTGTACCAGAAAGCGTCGTTCATCTGTAACCTGTACCGTCAAATAGACACGTTCCGATCTCATATTGGTCACCTCAAAGACCAATGTGGCAATTTGTCCGGCCGTTATCAATAATTGAGATTGTGTGCTCAATTCGATTTTGGTGCCGCAACGTTGCAGGAGCATGGCATTGAGTGAACTACGCTGTGTTGTACCAGTGGCAGCTGCCAATGCGGTGGTGGTTTGATTCATATTGATGATATTGGGTTGATCTTGTATTTCAGTTTCCGAAAAGGTTTCCACCTGGGTTTTGGGTGAATCCAAATCCGGTTCCAGTTTTTCCCTCTTCTTTTCCTTATCATCGGGAAATTGCAGCTTGGCCAAGCGGGGTGCTGGGTCATTTTTATAGTAACTATCAATGCGTTTGATGATGTCGCCTGGCCATGTGGGAGAGAGAGAGGAAATTGATTAGATGGAGTGTTGATGGCGTAAGCAATTGCTGGTGATGCTGTATAGGCTGTGCGCCCGGTTATCAGTTTCTTATCGCTGTTCAAGTGGCGGCCAGTGCCAGTTCAACAAACAACACAGTTCGAGTCGCAGTACTTACCCAGAAACACATCTGCCTTCCGTTCGGCTCGTACAAAGACATTGAAAGTTTTATGATTTATTTGGGGTAGCAATTTCAACTTGAAGTGTGTGGCCTTGCGCAATTTATTCAAGGGTATGTAGGCATCCAGTTCATCATTCGAGATCACTAAACTTCCATTGGTGGTACCAAATTTAACATGTTTCTTTAAATTAATTTCTAAAAGCAAAAAGTGAAAAAAAAACAAAAATATTACAATTGCCATTCACACAGCCACGTAACTAACACAGCTGTTTGTGTAAGCACACAGGTGTTTGCCACAGCGTTGCCACTCTGTTTGGGTTTAGCTTGTTTTTGTTCAAAGTCAAATTTAATTAAATTCAAAACATTTTAGTCAATCGTTACGGCAAACAAATCATTTAAATTGTGTCAAGTTAATCAAATTATATGTTCATTAATTAAATTATCAGTTTTCATATATGTTAAACAAATGCCTCGACAACTCTAAACGGCAGCTGCGCGTTTGCTTGTGTTTGTGTTGTTGTGAAAGAAAACAACGTATATAAAAAAAAATAAAACAACAATTGTGTGTTACAACTAACAGATTATTAAAAATTAAAGTGCCACTAAAGTGTTGGTCAACAGCGGGCTTAAAGTCCATTTAAAGCTATCGGATTAGTGTGTACAATAAAATTTTTTGATGAATTTGCCTGGTTTTGGGTCATCAGGCCACTTCTGAACTTGGCCCTGACAGATGGATTTTTGTCTAAATGTATGTATGCTTGTGTTTTTTTTTATTTGTTTGCCTAACATTTGCATAATTGCCAATTTGGCCAAATGCAGACATTTAGTTGTACATATGTGTGTATGTTTGAGTTTGGGTATTCAAGTCGGAAAATATAATGGGTATTCTTGAAACTTAATTCACTTCTTGTTGCGGCAGGTCCCCCGGTCTTAACAATTGATTTCTTCAGAGCGGCTTTTGCTTGCATGTGTGCGTATGTGTGTGAGTGTTAGAGATGCCCGCGTTACTCACGATAGCGGCATTTTGATATCATTCTCTAGTCACGAAATTCACGACAGATTTATCTTCTTTAACATGCACGAGTCATGCACCGATTGGGGTTGAACACGCACGAAAGGCTGTGACTTTTCACGATCACGTCGTGACACACCGTGACACGTTTTAATTCACGTCCCCGCGCACCTCTACTTCACATATTTTCTGTCTCTCTCGCTCGCTCTTTAAGCAAAAGCTCTGAATTCACAATTTTTTTTTTACCGCCTCACCATGTATAATTCCACCTTGCTCCCTTTTACCTTTAATAGCACTAGGGCAATTTTTGAGCCTATTTTCTGCTTTAATATGTCGACCCAACGATTGAATTTAATTTTGTACAGCTTTTCTCTTATTTTTTAAATAGTCAATTTTTTTTCGACGTTTTCACATATTTCGCCATAATCTGCTTAATCCCAAACCAAATATAAAAAGTAATGTAAGGAATTACAATTACGTGACAAAAATCAAAAATAAACTGCCTGCAAGTATAAGAAAGTCTACGTTCCATACACCTCAAAGCTCTATCTTTTACCATCTTTGAGATCTCTGCGCTTATGCGGACAGACGAACATGTTTATATCGACGCGGCTGTTGATGCTGATCAAGAATATATATAGTTTTTAGGGTCGAAGATGCTACCTTCTGTCTGTTACATACATTTGCACAAATACTCTTTTAACCATCGGTAAAAAAGTACAAAAAGCTCATGCAAGCTCTTACAAGGAAAAATGGAAAAAATCTAAAAATTCATAAATCTCAAAAAAAAAACAAATTAAAAAAACTATTTTTTTTGTGTCTACTTGCAAAATATTCGCGAAATCAAGAAACTGCATCTTAAAAAACAATGAATCCTCTCGCAAATCAATTTGTTTGTTTTATTATCTTTATAATAATAAATGGTCATCATTATTTGAGGCAATGTTTCCTCTTAAAAGTGGTAGTACTGTACTTCAGAAATTGTTTGCAAACGGAGTCAAATATATTGGTTAAAGTACCCATACTATGATATATTGATAGGCCGATGATATTCCTCCAAAAATTTAGTTTGAAACTGGAACTTAAGGAATATGTCTGAATTTCCCATTTAATATTTGTAATTTTACCTGTTCTGGTTTTCACTTAAGTGAATTCGAATGTGGTACATGATAAATTTTCTACTAAACGATCAAGGTAATCGGTATCAAACCTTAAATTTTAAATAACTTTTTATGCGACAAACTCGACTTTAAATGCATTAAGATCAATTTTACACATTCCTTCATGTACCACATTCGAGTTCGTTAAGGTGAGGGTATCAATAAATAACACTGTGATATTTCAACGATAGACGAGATTAACTTCAACGGGGTTACCCGAAAAAGGGGAATTTCGGGTGCTAGGAATCGAATATAATTTTTTTAGTTTTTGGACCGAAACTTTTGAAATCACGAAGGTATCGAAAATCTGCAAATGTAGTCAATTAGAAGACATAAGGGTCTATTTATTTAAATTTCACGATAATAAGAAATATATTTTTTTGAATTTATTGAAAATTTTTAACTTGGTAAAAAACTTTAAAAAAATGTATTAAAGCATCGTGATAACTCAAAAAGGAATGATGCAGTTCGATTCCTAGGATCCCAAAAAGGGAAAAATTGTTGATGTTGGTTTTTTTCTCTTTGATTTGTACAGTGTAATTAAGTATTTTATAAAAAAATACCATATTCCCACTGGGCGAATGCCGTCATTTTTGAAAAATGTAAAAAATGTTTCTTTGAGGAAAACTTATAAGGAATAAATGACGTCATTTCGTACATTTTTGGAATTCTCATGAAATTTTGCAACTTTCTTTGGTGGAATAAGGCTATTAGTTGTAAGCAAAGCTGCGAACCCCTGAAATTCTAAGGAAGGTTTGATCCGAATGTTCTAACCCGTCGATAAGCTTACGGTTTGTTTGGCGGATCGGTTTTTAGAAACATTAAACGGCAGTTTTGGTTCGAACTATAGAACTTCTACTAAAATATGTGAGGCGATATTTTACATTAAATTTTTGGATTCTATGATTCGTAAGAAAAACTGTCTCGAATCTAAATATCATTTGCGAAACTTTACAAAATGAGGCGTCGATACGGTACTTTACGATTGTTACAAAAAAAAAATATTTAAGTTCTTCTTAAGATGATATAAGGTTATTTTGTTAAAGAAACCTTAATACAAAACAGTCCGGCTTGTAAGGTCATAAATATATATGGTACGGTTCATAGTATGGTTTAACAGAGCCGAAACGGTTCTAATAGTTTATGAACCGGTTTGCATTCCTAAAGTAAGTTCTTATAAAAAAAAGTGTCATTCGCTTAAGAGAATTAAAATTGTTTTATTTAGTTGATTCGTTTTTCACTCCCGCATCTCTATTGTATGTATATGTATGTACTGGTTACTTCCGCAAGCCTTTCGATAAGTTTGTTTTTAACAAAATGTTTCATTTATACATTGTTCTATAAATATACTCTGTATATTTTTATGGTCCAATTATTTTCTTTGCTAATTTCAGTTGGTTAATTTTGTATATTTGTCCGTTCGTTGGCTGATAAGCCAACCAATGCGTCCGTGAGTCTCGCTCGGATGATGGTACCGACACACATCATTTCTTGAGTCATAGTTAATTGGCTGTCTGGCTCCGGGTTCTATACCATATTATCTGTGAACTTTGTTCACTCGCGACGTGGCCTGGCCGTCTGATTAAGCTAAGGGAATTGCATGTGCTTAGCCTTCGTTTAAGAAAAAATTCAGATATAATTTAAACTCGGTTAGTTAACAAACAGAAATTGGTGCGCAAAAAATTAAAAAAAAAGTGCCAAGGACAAAAACAAAAGTGCATTATATTACTTACCTTTTTCATTTAAAAAGGGACAAAACAAGGGGGACAAAAACGAGTGCTCAAGGAGTTAAAATTCCGTGTTAATTGGTAATTCTTTCGGTTTTTCAATGTTTTATTTTGTTGACCCTTAAATGCTAAACATTTATTTAAACAATAAACATACATGTGTGTGTGTGTGTATATGGAAAAATTCTTTTTGTACTACAAGTTAAATGTTAAGTTTTATGTGTGTTTGGTCTAGAGAAGAGCTACCTTGTCCCTTCTCTAGTTTTTTTTTGTTTTTTAAACTAGCATTTTGGTTAAGGAAAGCGTTGGGTTTTGTGTGTGTGTGTGTTTGTTTTTTTCGGCTATATACAATTTCGAGAAGCATTTCTCTTGGGATTGATTTGTTTGAGCTTGGTGGTTAGTTTGACAAAAACTTAAAATCTAAAAACATAAATTAAAGAAAAACTTTTGAAAAGTGAAAGAGCGTAAAGTAAACAAAAAGCGAGTGAGTGCCATAAAACTTAAAAGCTAAAATAGGCTTGGCACAGACTTTCAAAGAATTATTAGTTTGTCGGGGGCATGAATACCCACAACAACACCTTAAACATACAACCCTGCATTCTGCATACTGCTTGCTGGCGTTAGTAAGAGTGAAATAGCTATAGAGTTGCGTGTGTGAGCTGAGCTGTATAACGGTTAACTAACCACCATTTGGTGTTTCCATTGTCGCACGTCGCATATTTGCATCAATTCGTACATGCAAACTGGATAACGTGGTATCCACCGGTAAATCCAATTCCTGTGCACCCTCAAAGGCATCTGCCACCAGAGTGAGCTGAAAAATAAGAGTTAATTTAAATTACGCGGGAAATAAAAAATATTCGTTTAAGATCGGATACGGAGATCACATAAAAATGTCTTCGAATCAGCGATGGGCAGCCCAATCCCGATATTTCTCTAATTTAAGGCTACTTAGTCGGCACAGACAATTGCGACGTTTCGTAAAAAAAAAAAAACCCCAAGCGATTCGGACGACAGCTCTCACAAGCAGCCGGAAGCTAAAAACAAAATGCAGGCGGTTTGCGCGTCCTCCACTTGGGCAGACAGACGGCTGCTCGATTCGAAGCTCGATTATAAGGGTTGTTTTTCATATAAATTGAAGCACTTTTGAATAGAGTTGTGCCGAATTTCGTTAACTAGTTTAAATGGACTGATGAACAAGGTATCAGTGTTTGAACTATAGGTCAAAAGTGAATACTTCATGGAAAAATTAACTAATGAACTAATAATGACCTAATTAAAATGAATTAGAATTTAACTTTACTTTTGAACAGCTTTGAATACTAAATGCTTCTAATCAGCTGCCTTATTAATATAAAGTATTTTACCAAAAATATTATTTTTTTATTGGTTTATCTTTTGTACGACACAAGAAGTATTTTCGGCAATTTTTACAATCGGGCCTGTTCTGATTTCCGTGTCGATTTTCGCGTCGATGTTTGAATAATGAAATCAACGGTTTCTAGATCAGATTTGAGTAAGTTCAGAATTGTGTTAAGGGAGGGAGGGTTCCAAAGAATTAAGGTGACAAAGAATTAAAAATTTAATTTCGAAATACTTGCGAAATGTCGAAATTTTTATCTTCAAAGAATAATTCTTAAATATTCGGAGACGAAAAATTATTTGCTCAGAGAACTTTTCCTTCTCTTCGTAGTATCTGCATAGTTGGCTGTTTTTTATCCCCATCCTGTACAGGCTACTGGCTCCGCAGTCTACATTGACGCTTGTAGAGCTCTGTTATGATCCTGAGGTCATTCTTTCCTTGTTGGATCAGTTTTTGAAACAATATGTGGTCATGGTTCACAATTATTGCAATTGCTTGTCTCAACATCTCCTATAATTTTTCTTTGTCTACCAAATTTTCTTTAAAGTTCGAGGGAATGTTACGTGCTCTTTTAGCTCCCAAGATGGTCAGACATCTACTTTTTAGAGGTGGATCTTACAGCAAGTGGCTGCATATCGTAATTCATTTAATAAGTACATACCTACGTGTTCCACAAATCGCTTCCGACCCAAATACGACCCAATCCCCATACGATTTGGGTCCTTTTTAGGTCGAAAGCTATTTGTAGAACTCATGGGATAAACTCAATTTCGAAATAATTGCTTAAAGCTAAAATTTTGCTCTTAGAAAGTATCATTTTCGAACCGGTAAATGGTCTGATACCATTTTAAGCGTGATTCCATGAACCGAACCAAAACAGCGGTGGTTTAAGACCCTTATGAATCTCTGAAACAAACCAGTTCTAATTCTTAAGCGTCCTTAACATCTCGAATGGGTTCAAAACAGGGCTGCAAACCGGTTTTGAACCGAACCGGTTTGAACCCGGAACTCCAACTTTTTTTTACTGTGAACCAAACCTTGAACCGAACCTCTTATGCAAAAAATAGCTGAACCTGAACCAGTTTCGAACCAAAACTTTCGGTTCGGTTCAAAAAAAGTTACAAGGCTTAGTTAAGCGCGAATTTTATTGATAAGAGAAGTAACATAGAACAAAATGAAGAAAAAAATACTTTTAAAATTTAATTAAAATTAATTGAACTCGTATGTTCGAGTAAACAAAAATTCAGAAAATCTGTAATTTTTTGTATATTTTTAACAATTTAATTACACTTCTTTACAAATTTGGAAAAACTTCGGACGAACCAAGGTTCGAACCAAAACCTTATCACAAAAACCTTGAACCTTTAATTTCTGAACCTTAACCATTTGTAAATTTTGGTTCGAACCCGCGAACCGGACTTCCGAAAAAATGATTTGGGTTTGTAGCCCTGGTTCAAAAACACTTTATTTTCTTGGGTGATCAAAATGTTGTTTATTATGAAAATTATTTGAGTGTAAAACATCGTTTGCTTGAAGTTTTTTGCGGTTAAAGGTCGGACTTATGAGGAAATTACGAAAGGTGACTATTTTGCATGCTTCAGAAATTTGAAAAAAGTGGGCATAGATGTATAAAGTCCTTGGGGCATTACTTTGAAGTTTAAAAAGGCAAAAATAATTGATTTTGAAGAACATTTTAAGAATTAATAAAAACGGGTCTTACTTTTTGGTAAGAAATTTTTGGGCTTTTTTTGTCTAAGTTTCCTTTCTATAAACAAATTTGCCCTTCACTTTTCTTTCCATAACCTAGTTTAGCATGCCACAACAACAACAACAAAAGATGCAGCATCATCAACAACAAGTTGAGCACCTGCCACCGCTGGTAATCCAAGTTGCCGTCTCACTTGGCTGCTTAGGCAACACTTGTGGCTGTTTTTGTTGTTGTTGTTGCTTGTCGCCACTTTCAATTTTCAAGCCCCCCGCCCCGCCCCACTTTTAATTACCCCAATTACATATCTCTCTCTTACCGTATTGCCTGCTATATGCTGACCATGCTCAGTGCTCACAATGTGTATGATTTCGCCACCAGATCGTATGGCCACCTCACCCAAAATGCCACCTAAAGCTTCTTCGGTCTCATTCTCATTGGCCGAACGCTCGCCGTACCACAAAAGGAAGAGCTGAAAGGATGAGAAGAAGAATTATAGATAAAGATATAAATGGTTGAAATAGGATGCTGCTCACTCGTATTCTCTTCTTGAGCAAAGTAATGGCTGCATCTTGCACTAATTCCGTATGTGGTGGTATCAAAGCCGTTGATATAAACACGGCACTGTCATAGGGCACCAATTCGGCGGCATGTAATACACCCACAAATGCATCACCGCCTTCATGTTCCTTGGTGCTATTCAAACCGGCTATAAATTCGCGTGTATTGTTAAAGCTAAAGGCGGAGGGGGCACCTGGGAATAAGTGTTAAAATATTTAATTAAATTCGTTGAACTTTTCTCCGACTTACCTGCCGCATTAAGTGTGACCAGCACAATTTTAATATTAATATTCTTATCCTGTAAGGCATCAATATACAATCGTTTGGCCTGTTCCAAAGAGCTAGGCGAAGGATCCACTATCACTGCCAGGGGCATACGTATATACACATCCTTTATATAATTTCTCAATTGATCTGCGGGTAAAAGTTCGGGCTTAGAATTGACCACATGTATATGTTTGGGTTGTTTTCGTGGCGCGGCTGTGGTAGTCGTCGTTGTGGTGCTTGAAGTGGTTATAGTAGGCGGAGCAGTTGGCACTGAGCTAGGCCAAGGAAAGCCACCAAAACGTGCACGTATAATGGGTAAAGGTGCTTCCGAGGTGGTGGAAGTTGTTTGTGGTGGTGCCACAGGTGCTTGCTCTTCATCTTCGTAATACTCATCGGAGGCTACCTTAAAGGGTTTGGGTTGAGCTCGACTGGGTAGTTGTTGCATTTGAGCCTGTGGTGGTTTTGGTTGTTGGTTGTCATCATCATGGTAGATGGTCTCCAAAGGCTGCTCCTGGGGCTGGGTTACCTGCTCGGGCGAGCTCTCTTCTAGATAGTCAGAGTTGTCTTCCTTTTGTGGAAATCTTTCAGCCTTGGCCTTGCGCACATATTCTGGTATCAAAGTGGTGGCTGGACGCATGGTGCTGGTCACAATTTGCTCCTCATCATGCTCCTCTTCATCTGTTGGTGTCTCATCGTAATAATATTCCGTAGATTTTTGTTTGGGCTTTTGCACTTTTGTTTCTAGCTGTTGAGTGGGTGCATCTTCCATTACCTCAGCTGCGGTATTCTCATCCTTTTCGGTTGATGTGACTGCTGCTTCGGTGGTCATCAGACTTGGTCTCACTGTTGTTGTTGTAGTTGACTGTGGCTCCTCCTGAGCTGACTCCTCCAAACTGTTGCGATGTTGTTCTGTTTCAATTTCACTTTCCAATTGTGCTGGATCATAGATTTCATCTTGTCCTGAACCACCTCCACCTTTGCTTCCATCATCCTCATCGTCAGCTAATACTCTTTGTGTACCAAGTAAAGCTAATATAAGCAGGCACAGCCAAATCCTTGTTCGTAGTATCATGTTTATATCTATAAAAAAAAAAAATGTATAAATAAATCATTTTCGGTTTTGGAAAGCTTTTTTTTTTTTTTTTTTTGTTTGTTAAAGTTCATTGATTGATTGACTTCTTTGGGTCTGTCATTTCGCTTATTTAATTGTTGCAATTATTCATCATTATTATTATTTATTTTTAGTTCGCTTTGCCCGTTATTTGTAGGTTTTCAACACTTTCGCAATTCGAAAAGTGAAATGTTATTAAAATTTATAATAATTTAAAAATAATGATCCAGCTGCCAAATGAACATTTAAAAAGGGAATTATCAGCAAAGTGGAGAAGAGATGATATTTGGAGTTAAGTTTTTAGGAAATTTCCATCAATTAGTAATTGTTATAATTAATTAACTTTTGAAGAATATATAATTCAAAAATAAAATTAAACTTGGGTAGATTGATGCAAATGTATGTAACAGCCAGAAGGAAGCATCTCCGACCCTACAAACTATATATATTCTTGATCAGCATCAAAAGCCGAGTCGATATAGACATGTCCGTATGAACGCTGAGACTTCAGAGATGGTAAAAGATAAAGGTTTGAAGTGTATGGAACATAAACTCGTTATACTTGCGGGAAGATCAAGTTTATTTTGAGTTCTGACACGCCACATGCCTCCCTCGCCTCCCTTGAAAAAAAACCTCATATATTCAAAAGAAAGTCTTCAATTCTATCCACTTTTTATAAATATGGGCTTCCAATGGATAACACAATTTTTAAAACTACACTAGGCAACATGGTCAAGCTTTTAGAACGAGCGTTGGTGATTCTAGATGATTTTTGTGCTTAACACGAGCATTTAGTGGGCACTTTTGCCTTTTAAGATGCATTTTTAAGGCATATTTTGTAAACAACCTATACGTTGGTTTTTATCCCCCTTTATATATTCTTAGCTTTAAAATAAATTATTCCAAATAACTAACACTTGTTTTAAAAATGGTATATCTTCGTATAAAAAATCGCAGAATTGCTTGTTATAATTTATTTTAAAGCTAAGGAAAAGTAATCTACGATAAAATCAAAGGAGATTAAAAACAGACAAATTGGTTGCCCAAACCTTAAAATGGTCAAGATAGGCACTTTTCCACTCAAATTACAAAAAATCCATAGGTGATAGGTAAGCACTCAAAAATCTTTTAAAATAACCATCATTCATTCAATAAACTGAAAATAAACTTTTTTTTGTTGCCTTGTGTTATTTTTGAAGAAACATTACTACGGTCCAATATAAAGTAAAATACACCAAGTAAAATACTCAAACAGGTATATAGCTCTAAAAAACACAAAAACAGATTGATACATGAAATCTGTTTTAGGCTGGGTTCACACTGTTCGACATGATAATCCAGTAGGCCTTCATATTGTATTCTTATAAATGTCAAATGAGAAGCTATTCACAATGAAAACAATACAACATAAGAGCCTAATAGATTGTCATGTCTCATGCGTCGAACAGTGTGAACCCAGCCTTAGCTATTCCTTACATTACATTTATCGAAATATTAAACAAAAAATTTGTATAATTAAAATCAAAAAAATTTTTCTAAAATTTATATTATTATTTTATAATATTTCTTTGGTATGGAAGGATTCCAAAGACTAATACATTTAATTGGAGGTTTTTTTCACTAAAGAAAAGTTTTCTGATTTTTAAGAAATTTTTTAAACAAAAATTATTCAGTTATTCATTGGTATTTTACCAGTTGAAATATATATTTGAAATAATCATAAATCAATAAAATAAATAATAAAACCGAAACAATACCGTTATTAACGTTTCGGTATGGTTTCGGTTTTATCTGTTCCTATTATTTATCAGATTATCCTATTTAATATCGGATACCGTTACCTGGCTTTAACCGGTTTATTTCGGTTATCGGTTAGGGTATTATTCCCTGATCTTAGAAATACAATTTTGGGCATCTAGGCTTTAAAGATTTAAACGAAAGTTCGACTTCAAAAAAATATATTTTGCGATCGAAGAAAAAATTAACCAATTATTATTTTTTTTTTCTAATGTTCCTCAGTTTTTTAATAAAATTATGTGAAAAGCTTTAAAACATAATTTTTGAGCTAAATAATCCGAAAACGTTGTAGGCCTATTTATAAGCAGCGAATATTACATTTTTAAATCGGTGTAGGATTACGAATGTTATGGCGAGATATGTAAAAGCAAAATTTGTTCAAAAATATTGCCTAGTGTTATCAAATCAGCAAGATTAGGCAGTCTCGATGTCATATAAGTTCTGTTTTTTATATATTATTTAAAAATAGAAACTCGCACAACAACAAAAGAGACTATACAGCTGTTTCAAAAACCTTGCGAACCCATCATCAGGAGTCTTTACCTTACAAAAAGCAAGCTAACATCTTTTATTTCGCTAATTGGTAACTTCCAGTGTTCTCAGTATTCAGTATTCACAAGCAGATTCCTTATGACTTTAAATATATCGAATTCTTAGTAATCTGTATCTCCATTTAAAAGCTTTTTTCTCACCCTCTTTTTGTTCCTTGTTGGTATTTTGCCTGTTGATCCGTCAAATTGTGATCCTATACTGTGCCGGTTTATAAAAAAAACCTCTGAATGGCAATAGACCAAGTAGTATATTTACAGTAGCTGTCGCGTAGAGGTTCTCATGGCCTAGTTATCTAACGAATGGTTCTGATTTCAGACAGAAAATGTTTGTCTCATATTTCTGTCGTCTATACAAATTCATAATGCAAATTCTTTTCAAGACCCAAAATAAACTTTCATTGAGATGCCATTAAATAAAGCTGGATTAACAAGCTGAATAACAAAATCAGATTACCGAGCGGGGCTCATAAACATTTATTAACGTCAAATATTTTTGATAAAGTCATGTTCATGAACATGCGTCAATGCAAAAACATTCAAAGAATGTAAACAAAAATGCTGACACTCTGAAAATGAAAATAAAACAAAAGTTGAAATGTAGAAATGTATAAAAAAAGAAACCCCCACATAAACTTTAACTCTAGCGCGTTAGAAAAATACATACATAGAGACGTTAGTATATAAATTTAAAATAATAAATAAATGTAGAGATATGGTCAAGGTCTTTGATTTGTCAAACCTGCTGCTACTTGCTTGCAGCTGAGGAAAACCGAAACCAACAACGAAAAGAAGCCAACGTTGACATTAGCAAATGGCCAAAGCGTGAAACGCACAAAATGCAACATTGACAACTTCTTCAAGCGGTGAAGACATCATTTATTTAAACAAAACAACAACAAAACAAAAAAAAAATGTTTAAACTTGATTAAAGTTGGCACGCTAACTTTTTACAATATTTAATTAACCGAAATGCAATTAACACTTGCAAAGGTTTATGCATTTTTATTTGAATAACAAATTAGCAACAAATCAATTTGAATGATTGATTTCTTGGCTTTGCCTCGTGATGTGCAGCCTCCTCCAATCAGCTAACAGCTGCCATTAATTAACAATATGCAAAAAACGAAACAAATTGAAATTCAAGCCTTTTTTGTGAATTGCCTGATGCGTAAAATGGAAATAAATTAAGTTAAAATATTCTGTCTTCGTTTTTCTCGTTTAACACTTTTTGGCAGCTGGCTTTTATACATTTTCGTGCGTTGCAAGGTCAATGCGCAGTTTGAACAAAGCCGGTTAGAGTTGTCGAAGGTGGGTGCACTTTTATAGAAGATTAGGCCTTCCAAACTCTCTCTTTCTCTCTTACAAGATACTTAACTTAAGTTCCGCTTTTTCCTCACTGTCATGATAATTTCAAGTCTGCAAACTGACACGTTCTTCTGTCTCGTTTGGCATTTATCAAATATAATTAAATTGCATTGAGCGCGCAATGTTGTCTTCCATTCATTAAACAAAGTTGTAAACTTTTATGTATATTTTTCTTAGATTTTGAAAAGTTTGTAAATTGGTCTAGGCACGTATTTCTTAAGAAGATTGCAGGTTTGTGTCGAGACCATTTAAGGCTATTAATAAAAATTAAATTGAAATCATTTTTATAGACTATTTGTTTATTAATGCTGCTCATTAATTATTTATAAATTTTTAATTTGTTTTTAATTTCAATGAATTTTTAATCTATTTCTGATGATTAGATAACCGACTTAAGTTTTAGGGGGGGAAATAAAATTATAGATAAATACCGCAGATTAGATTATAAAGCCAGGAAGCAAGAAAACTAAACAACTAGTTCAATAGGCTAGTGATGAAAGTTAAACGTATTAAAATGTATTATGTTTTGGGTTTTCCTTAGCATGCAGACAGTAGTGTGATCAGTGTTTAATTCATGAAAAGGCAAGGAAGTACAATAGTATGACAAAATTTTATTAAAAAAAAAGCATTATAATTTTGTAAATTGTGAAATGGTGCATAAACATGAACAAATTTGGAAGAAATCGTACATTTCATAGCATTTATGTAGTAATTTCCTTTATACACATATAATTCAGAGAAACACATACTTTTCTTGTCCAGATATTGCAAGTAAGATCAGGCAGTCTTACACACATTCTCATTCATTCACAATATCATACCAAACTTGTATGTAAAAAATTTTAATTAAAAAAAAAAAACTCAGAAAAAAAAATACCAAACTTGAGCTAAATTCTTTTACTATATGGCTTACATATGGCTATGTCAATATTTAATAAACGTAACCGAAAACCGTACGAATATACGTTAATAACCATAATCCGTTACTTAACCTTTATTCCATAACCGGTACCGTAATGAACGATATTCGTTTAGTTATAAGGCCCGATTTCTCATCTTCTAGGTAGCTACTAAGTGTCAGATAAGCTTACAATTTACTCCCTTATTTGTTGGCTTATGTATTTTTTATATAATATTATATCCAAATTAAGTTCAAGATAGCCTACATGATGGTCTTACCGTTTAGACTTATCTAATTCTAACTCCCTGACTAAACAATTCCTACAAAATGGCGCAATCGTTGAACTCGGTCAATAGAGCACTATTCGTTTGAAAAATGTCTTCCTCCTTAACTAACGATTCAATTTTATCATCAGATGATAAATATATATTGATGCTTTCATATAAAATATTTATTGCAACGTTTTGAGTTTTAGGATTCTTGCTTCCAAAAAAACAGATGTATAAATTTAAAATGTGGGAGGTTTAAGTGGAAACTTAAATTGTACTTTAAATTAATTACATTTACAGCCTGTTTGTCAGAAACATTTTTGTTAAGTATCAAATAATTCATATTTTTTTACCAGAAGTAAATGTGATTTTTTTTTGTGCTTTGGTTCAGGCTCAGTTCAGCCTAAGGCTTATTATGCTATGGCATGCCAATTGAACACAATGGCCGTGTTCAGCAGAAAGATCAGAAAAAATGATAGATCGAAAAGTTTCTGCTGAACGAAGTGCTACATATTAGGCCAACGCCTTTAGTAGAAAATCAAGACACGGAGCTCCGAATTTTTTTTAATGGCGGCGCAGACACGCTAGCGCACTGTGCCAACCTGGAAATTGCAAAGAATTATATTTTATTATTTTTTATAATTATTTACAGCAGATTGAAAAGCTCATATTTGCAATCAGTGCACAAAACACACCTAATGTTATCGATACCAAGCCTATCGATATACAATAACAGCTGGTGGTAGCAGTATCACTTCAAAGGAGCGTACTATTTCTTTGATTAGCCTAAGGCCTTAGATGCTATGGCATTCCAATTGGACACAATTTGTAATTGTGTTTCAATATTTTCAAATAATAATTTCTTTGATACATGCTCGCTCCTCTATCATGATACCTCAAATTAGCTATCATGATACTGGATCAGTCGCGGTCAGCAGAAAGATCAATGAAAATGTATAATTGATCAAGCAGCATGTTCTTCTGCTGAACACGGCCAATATGTAATTGCGTGTCATTACTTAAAAATAATAAAAACAATAAAGTTCCGACATTCAGACAAGTCATTTTTTTTTTTTTTTAGAAAAGATCGTATTGATATTTTTTATCATATCAAGTTAATCTTTGTCATATCGGAGTGAAATTGATATGAAAAATGTGGAAATGACTGCCATTTCATATCAATTTTTTTCTCTGTGTATAAACTACGAGATCGATCTTCATGAATTTTTTCAAAGCTTTTAAAAATAAGAAAATCTAGAAGTAGTACATATCACCCACAACAAAAACACAAATCTATCTAATACCCGGGCATATTTGTCTTACTTTTCATATAAAGACAAACAGTTTTAGTTCGCAGTGCGTTTTTGTTTATACTATTTGGTCTAAGGTGTTAAATTCCGAAACGTTTTTATAAATGTTCTGTTTCTATGACTAGCAAACAGTGCCTCAGGCCATCAATTCAATAATTGGA
The DNA here is from genome assembly GCA_018904225.1 of Lordiphosa mommai. NCBI lineage: Eukaryota > Metazoa > Arthropoda > Insecta > Diptera > Drosophilidae > Lordiphosa > Lordiphosa mommai. Next base: position 50,597 of record JAEIFT010000354.1, on the reverse strand, counting down.
AGCAACAACAATCTCATGCTGCAGCGAAAATTTTCGTTTCGTTTAGTTTCTGGTGCTGAGCCATGAAAAAGCACTGTAAACGAAAGAGAACATCAATCCAATCGCTCTCAATAAGCATGATAAGACTCAATCCACTTGAGGCTAAGCAAATGCTCAGAATGTGTTGTGTCCGTGTGTGCTTTACTTAAAGTTTTGCCCCCTTTCGTACCCAAATTAAAGATGTTTCCATCAATAAAGACAAGTCCGTTAATTCACCGAATAATTATGCACGATTTAATTCTTAATTATCTTTTTTCAAATTCTTTAAAATTTTTAGACCTGATTTTCTTTGACTTAAAATCAATTTAAAAATATTTTTTTACTTTCAACCATTTTCTGTATTTAACTGATTTAATCCCACGCGATATGTATGTATTCTCTAATTGAGGGAATATAGCTATGCCCGTAAAAATGCCATTCAGAAGGCGATGGATAAAACTAACCTAAACATCGCATTCTAATTGAACGATTAAAATGTAGTATTGATTCTGCATCATCATAGAAGACTATTTGAAATAATTCCATAGGTTCTGTTTCATTACAATATAAATGTTAAAGATAAACAGAATTTAAGTTTTACTTTACTGAAAAGTTTTTTTTTAAGTAATGAATTTAATTTGAAAATGAATGCTATCTCAATCTCTTTAAAATGCAAAGATATTAGAACTGCGGACAAGAAAATTATTAAGGGGATTCCTCTTGGAGGAAACAGAAGACAACTATGTTACTCCTTTTGTTCTAATTACAGCAAAAAGTATTATTTTTTATAAAACCAAATTAAAATAATTCAAAATTTGGGGCATGAACAATTGAATCAGAATTATTTACATTTTAACTAGGAACATTTTAGCGCTTATGTAATATTTTTTTATGAATGGTTGAAACAACAAAAAATTCAATTTTTAGATATTATATTGTAACTATTTGCATTTTGTTTTAAGCGTGATAATTAGTCAATTTTGATTAAAGAACACAAATATAAATTTTCATAGCTTCTCAATTTTTGTTACAGGTTTTTAAATTGCCAATATAACTTATACCAGTTTCACTTCACTTTAAAGTTTATTATTTTCGAAAAATCTTCCATAAATTTGTGATTTAATTTAGTTTAGAATGCTTATAAAATTTGAATAGTTAGCCTCACATTGTAATCAACTCGCTTGACTCGCTTGTTTTACACTACGAATCATGTTTATACTAATTATTATTTATAGGCAATTCATTTTGTAATTTAAAAAAAAAAATGAAAAATGTGTAAATAAAAAGCCCCCCGCTGTGTCAGTTCATCAATCAGCGGTAGAAGCAGCTGATTCTATAAACAAATTAGAGAGGTTTTGCAATTATACCAAGTATCTCAAGCAACAATAACAAAATGAATACACAAACGCGTAAGCATTTATTTGCGCTATGATTTTTATATCACTTTTTTAATGGCTCGAACAAATTAATGAAAAATAATTGCAAAAATTATAAATTCAAATTGCGTTTTTTTTGAATCAACAATTTAAATGTAATGAGGAGGAGAGTTTTCTTGACATTGAAACCGAAACAGAAAACAAAAATTTGATGATTAAGGCATTCTTTCACTTGCCTGCTGCTTGAGGTGGCAATGCTCCGTAATATATTAAACAAAAATAAATATTTGTTTATTTTTTGTAATTTTTATTTTTTCTCAAAAAACACCACACAAATGACTTAGGCAACAAACTTGTTTTTGTTTGCTTTTTTTTTTTTTTTTAAATACCAAAATTTATGGTTGCACTTGATTTATGGCTTTTGCTGCACACTTCTTTGCATTGTTTATTATTATTAATTGCAGATTATGCAAAATTTAAACCACTTGCACTTTGCAGTTGGCGCAGCCGCGAGCACAGCAAATCAGAAAAATTAAAACACAAGTTGTTGCTGTTGTTGGATTAACCCGTTTAAAATATATATTTTTCATTTAGACACACACGTTTCGTGTTGCTCGTTGTTGTTTTTGTTGATTGTTGTTTGTTTGCCCGCTGTTAGTTGCTCCCAAACACTTGCGATCACGTCAACGTCTCAAATGAAACTGAAAGCAGAAAACTGAAACCGCTTGCGACTCAGAGCTCGAGTTTTATTTGAGTTCGGGCCAAAGCGCGTCGACGGTTTCGTTGTGTCCGATTGCTCGATGCTGGATTTGGCATCGGAATCTTTAAGAGCGTGCCACTGATAAGTTAAACAACGTGCTGGGATATACAGAGCATGAAGGCAGTCAGATGTTGAGTATGTTTATGCATATATATGGATCTTTATCTGCCCAGGCAGCAGAACATTAATGTACTTATAAGAAAACTAATGTCATTGATACACTACAATGACATGCACTTGCTTAGAAACAAGACTATTTAAATGTTTTAGTTTATGGTTCACTTAATTGGTTGTTGCCTTTGTCATGTGCTTAAGAGATAAGACAATAAGGTCAATAATTTGGTGTAAGAATTTATTGTCAATTTAACATTAAATATGGTAAGAATCTGTTACTTTTTTTGCATGCACTTGACTTTATTCCAAGTAAAAAGCCACGTGCTTAAGCTCAAATATTCGTTTTAAATATAAACATAATGATATGGCATAACTATATCTCATACCGATCGGTCGGAGAATGGGACTTAGTAAGAAAAACTTTTTTGTTTTCCATGATCGCGTTCTTAAACTCAGGAATTATGAATATTAAATGCTTTGAGACAGTTCTCATAAATTTGGTCAAAATCAGATGACTATATTTTTTATCTGTCATAGAAGCAATCGGTCAGAAAATGGGTTTTAGTATAAAAATAATTTTTGTTTTCAATGTAAGCGGTTTGAAACTCCACAATAATGAATGTATTATGATTTTAAAGAGTTCAACAAAATAATATTCAAATCTGGTAACTATTTCTTATAGCTGCCATTGGATAAACCAGTTTGAAAATGGGTCTTAGTGAGAAAAACTTTTTTGTTTTCAAAGAAAGCGTTCTTAAACGCAGGAACTATGAATATTATATGCTGTCACACAGTTCTCTTAAATTTGGTCAAAATCTAATGACTTTGTCATATTTGCCATGGGACCGATCGGTCGAAAAATTGGTCTTAGTAAGAAAAACTTTTTCTTTTCCTCAGAAATTATAAACTCAATATGCTATTAAACAGTTTTACAAAATTCGGTTTAGATCGAATTACTATATTCTATAGTATTTAATAAATAGGGATGCAAACCGCTCGGAAATAAAAAGTGGTTCGGTTCCGTGGTTCACAGAGATTTTGAACCACTGGTTTGGTTCATAATATAGTTTTTGTAGCAATCCGTACCGCGGTTTGGCTTCGGTATAGTGGTTTACGGTTAATATATTATCACGCCTGATTCCGTTTTTAAATTTGCGAACTTTCTAACATGAGACTTACGACCTTTTGCATTAAGTTTTGCATGGGATTTCTTAGAAAACGTTCAAATAACCTCAATTCTGAATAGCAATATATAAATTATGAAGACAGAAATCAGGTACCGCCCGTAAAATCCATTAAAGTTCTTATTATATTAAGACAGATGTGAAGGCTTTTTCAATCAGTTTATAGATTGTCTTGACGAGCGAAAATTCAATATAAACCATTGCATTTCGAAAACAATTCTCAGATGACATCGATTTTGGCTTCGGCACTATTATTCGTATAAATAAGACAGCTGTTCGAAAGCATTCTGATTTTCTATTCATATGAAGCATTGTGACGAAAATTATTTTTATGTCATCCGAGAATGGGCCTTAAACCGGAAAAATATATATAGGATATTGATATCAGATATTTTTAAATTCAAAATCATTGTGAAACAAAATTTGATAACTCTACCAAAAAAAAAAATTTCTCAGTAAAACACATTTTCCCAACGATGACAGCTATAGAATATAGTCATCCGATTTTAACAAATTTTTTTAAACTGTGTGAAAGCATATAATATCATTAGAGTTGTGCTCATTTTCATGAACTAGTTCGAATGAACTACTCATTTAAATGAACTATGAACTATAAACTATAGTTTACAAAAATTTAATATAGTTCAAAAGTAAATAGTTCGTCAAAAAATGAACCATAATTCAAAAAACAAACTATAATTGGAAAATGAACTATAACTCAACAGTAAAATGTTCATCAAAAAATGAACTAATGAACTAGGTCATTGAAATGAACTAGATTCTTCAACTCTAAATATCATAACTGCTGAGTTTAGGAACGGCATCATTAAAAAAAAGTTTTTCTCAAGAACTATATGACATAGGTTTTTGCAGGTACAGAGTATATAAGAGTCGGCCTTGAACGACTTTCTACTTGTTTTTCTTTTTTTTAACATTCGAAATTCGATACAGGCCAAAGTATTTTATGAATGGGTTCTTTGGCTTGCCCTTAACAATATTTCAAAAACAATAATTTGATCATAAAAAAATGCAATAAAAAATATTTAACGTATCACAACAAGTAATTCAAAACCAAATGAGGAAGTGTTCTTTACCAAACGCACGTAGATCAAAACTCAACACGATTTAAGGTGGAATATGAAAATTCTCGCAATTATGAAGAAGACATTAGCATTTGTCATAAAAGGCTAAACAAAAAATAAAACTAAAATTGTGTTAAAACTTTAACGGCACAAAAGCATAAAATACGTAATAAAATGTCTCGCCTTTGTTGTTTTTGTTTAAGTACAACTTTGGGCTAACCTTGAGCGTCAAATACAATTGTCTGTAGGAAACAAAAAAGAAAACTCCAGCCTCTAGAGGCTAAATTTCTATATAAAGAAAACAAGTAGAGGAGAACTCTTAATTAGTCATAGAGATGGGCGAAATGTAAACCATTAAAATTTAAATAATTTAAATTTAAATAGCGTACTCTGTACATTTCCGCATACATATTTATTATGATTTTTATTGACGGAATTGTCATATAAAATTCGTTTCACGCTCCATTTTTGTATAAACTGAACTTCCTCACATACAGTTTTTAAATTTACCTTCCATGAATTTTCAATGAGGTTGCTTAATCAAAGCACGCAAAAAAACCACAAAAAAAAGGTCAACAAGCTAAGAACTTTGCAAAAATATATAAACTTTGACGACACGATATGTCTGCATATTAAAAGATGTTGGAGAAATATTTAAGTTAAACAAGTTAACTCCTAAGAAACAGCCTACCGATTACGCTTACTTCATAAACCTTTTATTTTATTTATTTCAGTTTAAATATTTTTTTTCTTTTCTCCTCACTTTGACTCAATTTATAGCTGACAGAATTTATGCAGCTCACGCAATTTTCATTTCGCATTTCGTGCTTTCATTATAATTATGCAATACCATTTATGTTGTTTTTTTTTTTTTTATTTATTTATTTCTTCCTTTAGCTTCTTTAATTAACACCTTTTTGGCAAAATTGAAAAACCCTTTTAATATTTAGCAATCCAGTATATACATGTATACTATGTACATTTGTGATTATCATTTCATTTGCTGCCTGGTTTGGTTGCTTTAATTTTATGATGAATATATTATCAACACATACGCGCAGCAAAAAAAAAAAGGAGTGTTAATCAAAAATTACCAACTTGTTTTCAACAAGCTTCCCAAAGAACTGGTGCAAGGCAACTTTTTTTTGTTAAAATATTAACTCTTAATCCTTAAACACTTTCCACTGACACTTCCAGATCGTTGAACAATTTACACTTAACTAAACCAAATTCCACTAATTACAGACCTTTTTGTAGTCTGGGGTCGGCCTTTTGTGTGAGTGTGTCTCATAAATTGTTCAAATATTTAACAATTGGTTGCAAATGCGTTTTTTTTTTTTTTTTTGGTCGTACAAATACGACGCGCCTAAAAGTTGTATAATTGATAAGATAAATTTTCATAAGAATCTATAATGGAATTACCAGATGTGTCACAAAGTTGGTGGGTGGACGGAGTGACATAATTACCATATGCCGGGAATAACCCTCGGAGATACATAAAAATATGTATGGGATGTGTGTGAGCTGATTTGCCTTTGGGCAAACATAAATTTACTTGAACTTTCGGCTACCTGAGTTCGTTGCCTAAGTCTTTTGTTTGTCCGTCCTGATGGTATGTACAGACATATGTTGCGCCTGCGCTTCGTCTTTGGGTAAATACTCTTTATGGAAAAGTTTTATGGGTTTTAGGAATAATTTAAAATTTTTCAATTACGAATTTGGCTTAGATTTGATATAAAAGAGAAGTTTGCTGATGAGAGGATAACCTGCCAAAATCTTGTTTGGAATCTTGAACCTTGAAACATTAAAAAATGGGCTGTATCAGTCTCGTTATATGAATTAATCAAATTGTATTCATACTCGATTTCTTCGTAGAAATAAGTTTTATCCTACTTGTGGTTTCAAAGTTAAGGATATAATAGACCGTTTTCTCATTTTCATGTTTTTCAACTCTTGATGGATTTAATATCCTACTCTTAGGCCGTATTTAAAATATCTATGCGTGTGTCTATAACGACCCGAGTATGATTTTAAAAGCGGCCTAAAAGTAGGCAACATGCATTTTCTCAATATCCACCTAGATTTCAAAATCATGAAGATGAGCAAACGGCCCTAAGAGCTTGAAAAGGAGCTCAGTACTGATTCTTCTCTTCTTTTAGAATTTAACGAAATTTTGGGGTTGTGTAAATCAATTCGTTGTGTAGAAAACTTCTCTGTACTTAAGTTCGTAATAGATATAAGTTCGACTGTAATAAGTATATGTTTTCTAGGAATTCAATTCGTTTTCCGTTTGTTAAATTAGAATATTTTATACATGAATAAGGCTTATAAAAGAGCACAAGGGCTGCATGGAGTACCCAAGCTTTGCACTCAAAAGTTGTTCTTTTTTTGTGCCGCTTTTGCTCTGCTCAAGGCAATTGTGTCTTTCAGTAACAAGTACTCATAGCGAATCGAGAATACCAGGTATAACATAGCTGCCGTCCTTTAATCTTACTTGTACTGAATTTTTAGCAAGGCTGAACTATCCAGCTCGTTACCACTTAAGGTAGATCTACCAAACTAGATGTGAAGTTAACCCTAAAACCGACCATAGTAAAAACTAACGTGGTCCGCCTTTGGGGTGCATTCTTACCCCAGTAGAAGTGAAAGAATGTATGTTTGTTTGTTCCTTATAGGCGTCTAAACCACTGAACCGAACTGGAAAGAGTCATATGCTATGTCCCAAGTCTGTAAACCGGTTCGAAAGTGACTTAAACCGGTTCACAAGTGGTTCAGAGCCATATTTCTGGAAGCACTGAACAGATCTTCATGAAATTTTCACAGTATATGTTTATGTCGCTTAGCAAATAGTCACAAGCTATGTCCCAAATCTGTAAACAGGTTCGAAAGCGGTTTTAACCGGTTCACAAGTGTTTTAAAGCCATATTTCTGGAACCACTGAACAGATCTTCATGAAATTTTCACAGTGTATGTTCATGTCGATCTGGAAAGAGTCATAGGCTATGCCCCAAGTATGTGAACTGGTTAGAAAGAGGTTTAAACCGGTTCAAAAATGGTGGCCATATCTTCGGCCATATTCGGTGTGTAGGTTAGTTAAATGGAAACAGCTATTTTACTGGTTCAAGCACGGTTCCGAACCCGCTGAACCGGTTCAATAGTGGTTCAGAGCCATATCTCAGAAATACTTGAATCTGTAATCTTAAAAATTGGTTTGTAGGTTAGTTAAATGGAAACCGATATTTTACTGGTTCAAGACCGGTTCCAGACCCCGCTAAACCGGTTTGTAACGATTCCTTGTCAGGCTATTCGATTCATAGCCATTTTAAATCACCAAATTGTGTGGAATTAGAATTGAGAACTTGGAAATTAATGTTTGAATATTCTTATAACTTGCATTAAAAGTTTCATGGGGTACATATGTACCCCAAGGACTGGTTTAGACTTAATCTTGATATTTTTCACAGTCATTTAACATAAAATTCCTGATATGACAAGATCATCAAAACAATGTATTCAATACTCTGCGCCTATTCCAACAAACTCCTCGAAAAAATGTTTCCTTCGTTATGTGGATATCAATACGTCTTTACGAGGATAAGCTGTTTACAAGTCAATAAAAATTTTGTTGGCCTTAAATTTTTTTGTAAATTAAAAGAAAGACGACCACTGCATTCAACTTGATATATTAATTTTTTTAAACTAATTCTATTAATTTTTGAAAAAATGTTAAAAACAAAAAGTAAAATGAAAGGAAGAAAAAAACTGAAAACCAATCCAAGAAATATGTTTATAAAGTCTTTAAGTTAGAGTATAAAACCATTTTTATTTGTCCTCTTTAAAGTTTTCACATTCTTTTGTATTCCCAAAAAGAAAAAAAAAAAGTCGTGCAGCTTATTTATATTATTTGGCCGCTGGCAGACATACCGTCTCGAGCAGCTTCTTCAGCCTCGTCAGCTTCCAACTCATGTTGTTGTACTACGATATGTTGTCGTCTCGCAGTTTCCAAAGCACGCATTTTATTGAGATTTATTTTGATTTCATTTTGTTGGTCTCGTTGCTGCCGCAGGGTTCAATGCCAAAAATGCCAAAGCTGCTGTTTTTTTTGTATTTTTTTTTATTTTCTGTTTGTGTTTTAGTTTTTGGCATGCGACCTGCACGAGCCTTTTTTTTTTTTTTTTGGTTGAAACCCCAATTTGATGGCAATCATTTTGGGTATCCTGCAAATGATTTCATCGTGCTTGACGTGCTTATGTGGGCCTTAATTGTTTTATTTGAGTGCCATTATGTGCAGGCACTTGGGACAGACATCTCGATGAGTTTGAGTTGAAGTTTAGTTTGTGTTGTTGTTGCTGTTATTGTATTTAAGTGCTTATGCTGCTGGCAGCCTGTTATGATGTCATGCCACAAACCAAACCAAACCAAAAATTCCTCTTCATTTCGGTCGTCGTTTGTTTTTTATGTTTTAATGAAAAATGTTGTTCTACTTTTTTATATACTTGCGGTTAGACAATTGTGTGTTGCTATTTATTTTAACACATTTGTCGTCATGCGTCACTGTCATTGCGAGCATTTGTAAATATTTAACTTGAAACAAAAAAACAACTTGAAATTTTGTTTTTTTTTTGTTGTTATTCAATGGTTTACCTAAAACAAAAAAACGTTTTCCCCCCAAGTTTATGGCCCACACCTCAAGTAGTCGCTGTAACTAATCTTTGCTGAACCTTAACAAATGTGTCAGCGGTTTTATGAGAAACGCCACTGAGACAAAAAAAACAAAATCTACAATGTCAAGAGTGCTTTAAATCAGTATAACAAAATCATCAAAATTATATTTTAAATGCATTTGTTTATTTTGTAGTTTATAATTGATGGGGATATATGCATATAATTTTAAAAAGATAAATTTAAACTTGAAAGGTTGTTAACTGATTTACTTAATCAATTTTCCCTAACAACGTATGTACCACATTCGAATTCGGCAAATCTTTTGTCGAAAGTGAAATCTGGAACAAAAATAAGAAGGAAAACTCTGATAAATTACCGTTATTTTCGTTTTAATAGTATTCCGATAAGGAACCAAACAAAAGAAATTAAAATTCCTAATGACTAACTATGGCCGCACATATAATTCCGTTCGAACTTAACCCGGCTGGCTTTATGGCGATCGAGCCTTGTCTTTATTTCATGTCTTAGGGCAATAATTTGACCTTTTTCGACGTCGGAAAGCAAAGTTCCACTTGGCAAATAATTTAGTTCCACACAAAAATATTAAAATTTTATTTATCAAAAATATTGGCACAACCGAAAACATCGCTAACCAAACACAGAATGAGAAATAGTTGTCCAGCAAGCATTAATCGAAAGTTAAATCTGGTTGTTTTGTTTCTTGCTTATCTTATTTTTGATTCCCTTTTTATCTGCATTCAACAATTGTTACTCTTCCCTCTACTCGTACACTGAAAAAACTAGATGCGGTCATAGTCGAAAATTGGGCTCTTAAAATGGATATGGAAACAATAATTTGTTTGCTAGCAATTTTCAGTCAATTTTCCGGATTTTTCAAAAGATTGAAAATCCCTTTGGTAATAATATTACGTGGGTTGCTATTTAAGTTTCTGGCCTAGGTCACTTCTAGCCATTTTAGGACCAATTGGCCTTTTCCCAAAAAAAAGTTTGGACTTTTATCGATAAAAGCTCCATACAACTCTTTCATGTGTGACCACGTTTGATATCGATTAACGATTAATCAAAAACTTACCTCGGCAGAAAAATGGAATTAACTCGTGAAAATTTTCGTGCAATCATTTTTCACAACTTTCGACGTGGATTATCACGACAAGAGTGCAACGATGAACTTTAATCTTTGTATGGCGATGAAGCAAATTGTGAAAAATTGGTTTAATGAATTCAATCGCGGGCGACGCTCGCTCGAACACGAAGGTCGTGAAGGTCGTCCAAAAACAGTCGTTGTGCCAGAAAACATTGATGCCGTGCGTGAACTGATAATGCAAGATCGTCATGTGACATACCGTGAGATAGAGGCATCCTTGGGCATTTCTTCCACCAGCATACATTCGATATTGCATGAACACCTGGGCGTAAAAAAGGTTTGTTCTCGTTGGATCCCGCACAATTTGACAATCGCTCAAAAAAAGGCTCGTGTGGATTGCTGCAAAGAAATTTTGAAAAAATATAATCGCGGTGTTTCAAAAGACGTTTATAAGATCGTCACAGGTGACGAATCATGGATCTATGCTTCTGAGCCCGAAACAAAACAGCAATCGACCGTGTGGGTCTTCGAAGACGAGCCAAATCCAACGAAAGTCGTTCGTCGGTAAAACTGGTCATGTGGCGACTGTTCCGCTTGAGCAACGTAGGACGGTCAATTCTGAGTGGTACACCACAATTTGTTTGCCTGAAGTCTTCGGAGAAATTCGAAAAACGAACAAGAAACGACAGATCATTGTGTACCATGACAATGCGAGCTCTCACATCAGCCACACCAGCGCCTTTTTTGACCGCCCAAAACGTCGAATTGTTGGTTCATCCGCCGTACAGCCCTGACTTGGCACCCAATGACTTCTTTTTATTCCCGCACATCAAGGGAAAAATGCGTGGTCAACGATTTTCGTCGCCAGAAGATGCTGTTGAAGAGTTCAAAAAACCATGTTTTGGAGGTGTCTCAATCGGAGTGGAAAAAGTGCTTCGACAATTGGTTTGAGCGCATGCAAAAGTGTATAAATCTTGCTGGAAAATACTTTGAAAAACAATAAAACCATTTTTGATCATAAATATTCGCGTTTTCATTATTAGGCCAGAAATATATATAGCAACCTACGTATTATTATGGTTATGTAGAGCTTTAAAAAATTATATGTTAACCTTAACCTGTTAGCTTTAGGCACTTAGATCGACATAGATGCTCTTAACCTTACGCTGTTTAACACCTATTTAAATCTCTTTAACTAATATGTTTCCCGGTATTTTAAGACATTTATTACTGCCAGTTAATAATAAATGTAGTTGTTATGTCAGCATATCTAAATTTAATTATTAATGATAAATTTTCTATATGCCAAGCCTGATGTAAATCTATTATATAAGATGCAAACTCACTCAGAGTATTCATTATCATGCAAATTCTGGTTAACTAAGACGCCTTCTCTATCTCCCCAGACCTGATCTTCTAAGTGTTTTCAGGTTATCTTATACTGAAACTGTGGTCTGTGCAGCTGCAAAGATATTTCAAACGCGCGCATAAATATTTACAAACTTGGCATTACTTGAACAAGGTGCTAAGGTCTCGCTCTCTCTTTCTCTCTCTTCTAAATCACGTTTCAAGATCGAGGTGAATTCTTTTTTATGCATCTTTTTGCTAAATGACACGTTTTTGCCAGCTTGATTGTTGATGTTGGCCCCCCCACACACCTGTAATCCGTCATTGATTTAACTTTCTTTCACATCATTGTGGTCGCGTGAATACCTAGCCGCTTCTTCTGATCACATTCAAATGTCATGACATTTATGTGTTGCGGCTAATGCCAAAATGTGGCTTTTTTATGACACCCGCACCAAAAACTCGAATTGGATTTAAATGTGGCTCGGCTGAAGCTGAACTGTTTGCCGGTTAGGGTGGGGGGGAGGTGGGGTTGTTTGTTTGATGATTATGGGTTAATCAAATTGTTAAAACATAAAAAACTAAATGAAATCCAATTAGAGAATAAATGTTAATTTTAGGCCAAAGCGAATTGGAAATGCTCTTTAAGCAAGGCAATAAAATGTATGCCAGCAAATTGAACTGGAAACGATAGTTTCTGTGCTTCTCTGTATGACCCTTTCTCAAAGACTCTCAAAACTGGAAGATATTTCTGTTTTTATACGGTCTTTTTCAGTTAGAAGGATGTCGATTCTCGAATGCCGATTTTAAAAAACCTTTGACATATTGTTTCTGATTCTAAGTTTTAATCGGTTAATTTCGATAAACAGTTCCGATTAAATTCACTGGTTCGATCAGATATCTTTACAGCAGGGTTTTCTATGAATATTTAAGATAAAACAATTATGATGCCATAAAGTAGAAATGCCCGAAATAATATCGATATTTTGTCGAATAAACGATACATCAATATCGCATACTTTTTAACGCGATATATCGTATATCGATATTCGATATTTGGGATATTTTTGGCGATATTTTTGAAGTTCGATATTTGGTCGAAAAAACAATACATCAATATTGGAATTTTTACTAACGCGAGATATCGTATATCGATTATTTTTTTGGGATATTTTCGGCGATATTTTTGAAGTTCCGGATGAAAGAGAAAGACAAATTGCCAATTTCCGACTTGGCATTGGCATATGTTATTTCACCAGTACGTTCGGTGCCATCAGACCGCTGGGCTTCGACTATAAAAAAGTGTGGTTTCCGACAATCAGAAGACGATTAACCGATAAGCACATAAATCAACGCTTCTTCCTAAAATCTCTGCCCAACTTTACTTTACTTTTACCTCGATATTTATATAATATTCTACTAACTAAGTTGTACGAGCATTTTCAACTCTTAAGTCTGCTTGTGTTTCTTTTTATGTATTCTTTTTTCTTGATATGTTTACTTTCCAACTTCAGCTTCATTTTTCACTATGAATTCTCGACTATGATTAAATAAATAAAATATCTTTGCCAAACTTATAAAAATATATTTTATCTATATTTTTTGGGTTTGGTAGCTCTGATTTTGATCGCAGACAGAATATAGTTTTGAATACGTTTCAAATCACACCTCAATTACCCCAAACGACCTGTTTATACTTAAGAAACAGTTTTTTTGGTTAAAAATATCGAAAATATCGATAACATCGATTTTTTTGTCGACAAAAAAATATCAATATCGAAATGAAACTTTTTCAATATCAAAAAAATATCGATATAGATAATTTTTAAATATCCGACATCCCTAGTGGATTTTCATCGCAGACAGAATAAAGTTTTGAATACGCTTCATATGACACCTCAATTACCCCAAACGACCTGTTTATTCTTAAGAAAAAGCTTTTTTTTGTTAAAAATATCGAAAATATTGGTCACATCGATTATTTTGTCGACAAAAAAATATCAGTATCGAAATGATACTTTTTCAATATGGAAAGAATATCGATATAGATACTTTTCAAATATCCGACATACCATAAAGGATAAAGGGATAGGAAATGTGTGTATGCGACTGAGTTAAAATTAGCTCTTCGATTGTATCTCTACATGACTTCGACTAGGGTCCCTAGAAACTCTGCTATACAGATTAACTCAGCTCTTTCACTAAATCACGGATAAAAGATCTTTCGACTTAGTTTTAAGAGCTCTAGCTCAAAGAAGACCAAGTTGTTATTCCCCTTCCCCTTTGAAAGAGTATGGCCACAGAAATGTTATAAATATATACAAACGAATTCAAATGCCTAACGATAATGATGCTGACAACTGGCTAGCCTAGCCTGCTCAGGTCTGGACAGAGCTGTTTACTCAGAGTCCGAGTCTAAGTCCAAGCGGCAACCAGTTTCAAGCGGTTCCGTTGTTAATTGTTTGCTCGGCAAAAGTCAATTTGCATTTTTTTACAACAAATTAAATTTTGTTTGCCTTATATTTATTATTTAAATGACCAACACTCCCCCTCTCCTCCCCTCAGCCATCACTTCCGAGTTATCCAATTAATTATTTGATTTTTTTTTCTTACTCTTTACAGAACCCAAAACATTGGTAACTGTGGGACAGCCATCGAGCATTGATGATACCGAAAATCTTGACGAAATAAACTTGAATGCCAGCAGCGAAGATTCGAGTGGAGTTAGTGCTTCGAATTTCTATCAAAGAGCCGCTGCGGATGCTAATGCTAATCCCCTGTTAGAACCACTTGCAGGCAACGATTCTTTACTAAGTCAGGCGGCCTCTTCATTTACTGCTTTGCCGGCAGTTGCCTCCAACGTATTTTCCACATTCTCAAAAAGAATCTATGCGGGTCCAAAGGAAACTGAAGAGCCACAATTGGATATACAACCCACTTATATACAGCAGGCAGGCTATGCACCACCACTAGCTAATCCTACACCACCAGCTCCCTTTTATGCAGCTCCTCCAACAACAGCAGCAGCAGCAGAGTGAACCACCCAAATTCTATGCACCCACTCAGGTGCCTAGCCTGAATACAGCCTTACCACCCACATCAGTTGGTAATCCGAATACCTATCGACTTACCGCTAGAAAAAAGGTATACGCACCCATTCCGGGCCTAGCTGAGCAGTCAGTTGGAGCTGTGCCAAACACTCAGATTACGGCAACTAACGCTGCCGTAGAGGAACGCAAAACTGCAGGCGGTGGACTTTTCTCTCTGACTAGTCTGGTGCCCTCGGGTGTGTTGCAGAATATCACCGGATTGGTACAGTCGGCCACAGGCAGAAGTAACGATCCAGTAAGCTCGACTGGAGGTAGCTACTTTGACATCAATACACCTTCGTCATCAACTGGAAATTACCCCGCTGCCCCAGTGGGTAACTACTTTGCACCCCCGGCAGTTTTTCCGCCAGCTCCATCAGCGCATTTGCCGCCAGTAGGTGGCCAGAATCTACCTCCACCAGTGGGTAACTACTTTGTGGCTCCGCCAGCACCTACTGAAGCAAGTTTTTTTGCTCCACCGGCAGTACCTGGTTTAAATCCTCCTCCAGCAGCGGGTAACTACTTTGTGCCGCTGGCAGTTTTACCGCCAGCATCTACTGAGACAGCATTATTGACTCCAGCATCGGAGGCAGTTCCTCCTCCGCCTGTAACAGGTTTTAAACCGCCTCCCCAAGTGGGATACTTCCCTGAGCCGTCTTCAGTTGCTCCACTAGCCACTCCAGCAGTGCCCACATCGGAGGCAGTTCCTCCACCGTCTGTTACAGGTGTTAATCCGCCTCCCCCAGTGGGTAACTACTTTGTGCCGACGTCAGTTGCTCCACCAACCACTACAGAGCCATCGCTCTTCACTCCAGCATCGGAGGCAGTTCCTCCACCGCCTGTAACAGGTTTTAATCCGCCTCCTCCAAAGGGTAACTACCCTGTGCCGACTTCAGTTGCTCCGCCTGCATCTACTGAGGCAGTATTCTTCACTCCAGCATCAGAGGCAGTTGCTCCACCGCCATCAACAGGGTTTACACCGCTTCCCCCAGTGGGTAACTACTTTGTGCCGACGTCAGTTGCTCCACCAGCAACTTTTGAGCCATCGCTCTTCACTCCAGCAGTGCCCACATCGGAGGCAGTTCCTCCACCGTCGGTAACAGGTTTTAATCCGCTTCCCCTAGAGGGTAACTACCTTGTGCCGACATCAGTTGCTCAGTCTGCAACTACTGAGCCATCGCTCTTCACTCCAACATCGGAGGCAGTTCCTCCTCCTCCTGTAACAGGTTTTAAACCGCCTCCCCAAGGGGGATACTTCCCTGAGCCGACGACAGTAGCTCCACTAGCAACTACTGAACCATCATTCTTCACTCCAGCAGTGCCCACTTCGGAGGCAGTTGCTCCACCGCCTGTAACAGGTTTTAATCCGCTTCCTCTAGAGGGTAACTACCTTGTGCCGACATCAGTTGCTCCGCCAGCAACTACTGAGCCATCGCTCTTCACTCCAAGATCAGAGGCAGTTCCTCCTCCGCCTGTAACAGGTTTTAAACCGCCTCCCCAAGCGGGATACTTCCCTGAGCCGACGTCAGTTGCTTCACTAGCAACTACTGAGCCATCATTCTTCACTCCAACAGTGCCCACTTCGGAGGCAGTTGCTCCACCGCCTGTAACAGGTTTTAAACCGACTCCCCAAGTGGGTAACTACCCCCTGCCGACGTCAGTAGCTCCACTAGCAACTACTGAGCCATCGCTCTTCACTTCAACATCAGAGGCAGTTGCTCCTCCGCCTGTAACAGGTTTTAATCCGCCTCCTCCAAAGGGTAACTACCTAGTGCCGACAACTATTGAGCCAACGTTCTTCACTCCAGCAGCGCCCACATCGGAGGCAGTTCCTCCACCGTCGGTAACAGGGTTTAATCCGCCTCCTTCAGTGGGTACCTACTCTGTGCCGACGTCAGTTGCTCCGCCAGCAACTACTGAGCCAACGTTCTTCACTCCAGCAGTGCCCACATCAGAGGCAGTTCCTCCGCCGCCTGTAACAGGTATTAATCCGCCTCCGCCAGTGGGTTATAACCTAGTGCCGACGTCAGTTGCTCCGCTAGCAACAACAGATCCAACTTTCTTCACTCCAACATCAGAGGCAGTTGCTCCACCGCCCATAGCAGGTTCACGTACACCTCCGCCAGTGGGTAACTATTTTATACCCCCAACAGTTGCTTCTTCAGCATCCAACGAAGGGATATTCCAACCACCAATTGCTACCGTAGCTAATTATTTAGTACCCACTGGAACTGTTCTGCTAGCAACTTCTCAAGCCAGTCAGCCATTAGCTGCGGCCTCAGGACCACCTCCCATTGCACCTCCCGCCACTGGACAGGCATCTTATCGGCTTCAAAAGGGCACTCGTTTATATAAGAGTCCATTAAGTGCACAGGAAACCGCCGCATCAGCTAGTTACATCAATCCTCTACCGCCTGTGGCAGCACCAGCTGCTAATATATTCAATCCCTTTGGACAGGCGGCCACTGAAGCTCCTTCATCTGTGGTGGAAGAAGTGAAAGAGCTAAAACACCAGCAACAGCAACAGGAAGCTAGTGCAACAGCTGCAACTTCTCAAGGAATACCCTTCGTGGCACCACCAACAACCAGTCAGATATCTGGCGAGGTGGAGAAACCCCTAGAGAATCAAGGCATTACCTTCTTTAATCCAACTCCAGCAACTGCTTCATTCTTTTCTACTTCAACAACAGACGGAGCCCTACCGGAGATTCCAACATCCACAGCAAGCGTAATTGAGTCAACTCAAGAGGTTCAAGTAGTTGCTCCCGCAACAGCTAAAGCTGTGCCTGAGTCGGAGGCCACACCAGAAATTCCATTATTTGTACCTGTACCAACAGCAAGTAGTCCAGCTGAAGCCCTATATCCACCAGCAAGCATTGATAACTTGGAATTAACAGCTCCAGAAACCCCAGCAGCCAGTTTAACTACTCAGACAACCGAAACATTCTTTAATCCCTTTGCTCAGACCATAACCACACCTTTGGTACAGGAAGGATTGGTGCCACCACCCCTAGGCTTTGTTCAGCCTGCAGCTGAAACCCAACCAGAAGCTGCTCAGCCTAATCCCTTCCGCCGTGACAACGTGTTGGACAAACCGCCACCCGCCATATCTCCGCTTCATAGTTTCTTTACGCCAGCTCCAGATTTCAACTTTTTCAACCCAACCGCTCCCATACCAGCTTTACCTCCCCAACACGGCATAGCCCCACCACCTTTAACCGAAGAGTTAGAGGCCAGTTCCACGGCTTCTTCTCTACCACTTGGTTTTGATAATTTGCTCAGCCCATCCCAGCAAGCGTCAGAACAAATATCCAACTCTTGTCAAAATTCAAGTGTCAATTCATTCTCGGGCTATTTTGGTGGCCAGACAGCAGCCACACCATTACCCACGCCCTTACCTCCAGATTCGTTCAACTTCTTTGATCAAGTCAGTCAACAGGATACGCCCAACACCAACAACGCCAACGAGGATCAACGTATACAGAACTTTTTCAATAATCCTCCACTGCAGGATCAGCCGGCAGCACCGGGTGAACTAAAATACGATATAGTGCACAGCGGTTTGGCCGTTAAGCCGGAACGCTCTCAGACACCCATTTCGAATTTGGTGGAGCCGCCCTCCTCCGCCTGTTCGGAGTTTTCAACTGTGCAACGTCAAACGGGAGCAGGCGAAGATTTACTACAGTTACATCAAGCGGAATTACCCGAGGAGATTTTGAAAGAATTACGCATGGCCAGCGAGAAGAATCAGGGCCAGGCTAATGCCGCGCCACCCGTAGCTATTGTAAGTGATTCTATTAAATTGTTGATATATATTTAACCAACGCATCCTTTCTAGATTTACACACCCGTGGTGGTGCATTGGTTCTACAAACGGAGTGTGGGCAGTAAATTTGTGTGGACACCCTTCAGTCACTATGATTCGGCTCTGCTGGAGACCAGTCTTAATTGTGGTAAGCAGGGAATAATACCCTAACCGGAAGCGTTAACCGAAATAAAACGTTTCAAGCCACTTACCGGTATCGAAACCGATATTAAACAATTTTGAGAACCTAAAACCGTTATAATAGGAACCGAAAAAACCGGAACCATAACAAAACGCTAATACCGGTACTGTTTCGGTTTCTTATTATTTGTCTGACTAACTTATGATTATTTCAAATATATATTTCAACTGGTAATTTTACCAATAGCAATATATACACTCATAAAAATAAGGTTTACAATTTAAAAATACTCCTTTGAAGAAAAATCAGAATTAAATTATTAAATTTTGGAAGATATATAAGATACTAGCGTATACCCGTGGCTTTGCTCGCACTTGTGTAAAAAAACTAAGTATTTTAACATGAGCATGAATAACAATATACATTTTTTCTAACCATCTTCCGCCAATTTTCCGGGTTATTTCAAAATTGGAAAATTTTGTTGGTAACTTATCTCTAATATCTACATTGAAGCTCATCTTATGAAAATAAAGAGAGTTTCGTTCATAAATTTTCCGCCTTTTTTCCGAGTTTAGGGGCTGATTTGAAAATGATTTTGAATCCGATCAAATTGGAAAACAAATTTTTCAGTTTTCCGGACTTTCCAAATTTTGAAAATGCCGCTATTAAATTTGGTTATTTTAATCTTTAAAAAAAATTAAGAGCTGATCGGATAAAAACCATAAATTAGTTTTCCGTCCATTTTCCGACTTTCGTGGAATATTTTCCAAAATTTCAAAGTATTTATGTGTTTCTTGAAATGTGGGTGAATTTTCCAACGAAAGTGAATACAATTTTATTCAAATTTCCAGATAGAGCTTTCAAAAAAAATTTGAGTCCGATCGAATTGAAGACAGAACTTTTTTTCATGAATTTTTTGCCAATTTTCCGGATTTTCCAAAATGTGAAAATAAGTTTAAAATTGTTCGAATGAAAAACAAAAAGATTTTTAATTTAATTTTCCGATCATTTTCCTTTTTTTTGGAATGATTTTTCAAAATATTAAAGTCACTCCTATGTGTTCTACAAATCGCTTTTGATCCCAAAAACGACCCTATTCCTATACGATTTGGATCGTTTTAGGGTCAAAAGAGATAGGTAGAACACATGGGACTGACTTTCAAATTTGGGTATGATTAGCTTCAAAAATGAGTTTGGAACTAATCGCTAAACCCATTTTTCACCCATTGGGGGTGTAGTGGGTTAATTTTTCCGAAAAACTGGTATGTAGTTATTGTTGAATTTTCATTTCGATTTTTTTAAATTAGTTTGGAGCTTATCTTTTTTTCCACATTTCCCGGCGGAATTTTCCAAAACCCCGTCTTAGTACTCGCTTTCAGAATAAGATGCAACTTCTGTAAAAAATTCAGCTTGCTATCTCTAACGGTTTGGGCTGTGCAAGGGTCACCAATCAGTCAGTCAGTCAGGTTGAACTCTTTTATATATATAAGATATAGAAAAAAAAATGTCTAAAAAGCTGAACAACTTATCTTTGTTATTAAAAGTCATTCATTTTTTACTCTTATAAAAGGAAATGTTAGAATAATATTAATACTAATTTTAAAATAGAAATTTCGACATCAAATTTAAAAATATTATTTCCTACTTCAAAAAAGTATTTTAGAATCAGTTCTACCTCCTTGAGTTTTTTCCTGCGTATTATTGGCTATATTGGACCGTGGTCTTATAGTATGGGTTGAAATCTATTCAAATCGCGAAAGATCTCTATTTTTGGTACTGGAACCGATATTCGTTTCGGGATTAATCCGTGGTGGTAGGAGTTTAAAAATCAGGAATACTAAACGCTCGGTTCAGTGGTTCAAAGAAGATTCCAACTGGTCTGTATTTCAGAATCACGGTTACTGTTTTAGTTTCATTTTCCGACCTTGGGGCAGATTTTCCCAAGTTAAAAATAGCGTTTTTGTCTTTTTCCAAAGTTTAGGGTGTATTTTCGAATTCATTCGTATTCTTACACTTACTCCTCCCCATCCTTATCTTCCAGACGACTCCTCTTTGATTGTGCCCGTGGAGGGTGGCCGCTATGATGTCAACATTAAGGAACGCACCAAAACACCCGTCTATTGGGAGAATAAGGCCACTGAAGTGCGTCGTTGCTCTTGGTTCTACAAGGGTGTAGATTCCAAATATGTCCCCTATACAGAGGATACGGCTGCTTTGCTAGAAAGGGAATACAGACGTTCCGCCGAAACCGGAGAATGGCATCAAAAGATTATGCTGGCCGGTGGCGAGCAAGTGGTCTTCCATGGTCCCACAGTCATTGTGCATTTCCTACCACAACAGAATGCCGACTCTTGGGGAGCCAGCACACAGAATTCAATGCGTCCGCGGGTGGTGAAACGGGATCTCGAAGATTTTATTATCGAACAGGGCGAGTCGCAGCGTGTAGATCATTTACTATTCATGGTTCATGGCATTGGTTCAGCTTGCGATTTAAAAATGCGCACTGTCGAGGAAGTTGGTAAGTTTTTCTCTTTTTTTTTAATACTCAATCTATATTAATTTCTTTTTATGCAGTGGATGACTTTCGTAATATTGCCCAGCAGCTGGTTCAGTCGCATTATAAAAACTCCACAGACATGGGTCTAGTGGGACGTGTCGAAGTGTTGCCCATCTCCTGGCATGGTCATCTTCATTCCGAGGAATTGGGCATTGATGAGAAACTTAAATCCATTACACTGGAGTCGATACCACGTCTGCGTAACTTTACCAATGACACACTTTTGGATGTTTTGTTCTATACCAGTCCCAAGTATTGCCAGAAGATTATGAATACGGTGGCGGACTCTTTGAATGAGGTCTATCTTAAGTATAGATCAAGGCATCCGGAATTCAATGGCGGTGTCTCTGTAGCTGGACATAGTTTGGGCTCCTTGATACTGTTTGATTTGTTGTGCCATCAGGAACCGCTCAAGGAGAGCGAGGAGGAGAATAAGGTGAGGGGATATTGCTTAAGTAAAACTGTAAAAGTAGCTCATTCTTTTTATTGTAATTTATGGTATCCTTTTCTTAAATTTTCAATTCTTCCATTCCCTTATTCCGACTTCGCTTATTTCACCCTATCCTCCGTTTCTTCCTTACTAATTTACTTCCTTACTGCCTTACTTTCTTATTTCCTTACTTCCTAACTTCTTAACTTCCTTACTTCCTTACTTACTGACTTACTTACTTAATTACTTACTTACTTAATTAATTACTTAATTATTTAATTACTTACTTAATTACTTACTTCCTTACTTATTACTTAATTAATACTTACTTCCTTAATTAATTATTACTTAATTCTTTAATACTTACTTAATTATTTAATTACTTTACTTAATTATTTAAATACTTACTTTATTTACATACTTACTTATTTACTTAATTAAATACTTTTAATTAATTATACTAATTATTTAATTACTTACAATTATAAAACTCTTTTCTTTACTTACTTACTTAACTTCCTTACTTACTTACTTACTTACTTACTTACTTAATTACTTAATTACTTAATTACTTACTTACTTACTTACTTTATTAATTACTTACTTACTTACTTACTTACTTACTTCCTTACTTACTTACTTACTTACTTACTTACTTACTTACTTACTTACTTACTTTCTTACTTACTAAATTACTTACTTATTTTCTTACTTATTAATTACTTAATTACTTAATTACTACTTACTTACTTACTTACTACTTCCTTATTTCGTTATTACTAATTACTTACTTACTTAATTAATTACTTACTTCCTTACTTACTTACTTCCTTACTTACTTACTTTCTTACTTCTTACTTACTTACTTACTACTTACTTACTTTCTTACTTACTAATTACTAATTATTTTCTTAATTAATTAATTACTTAATTATTTAATTACTTATATTACTTACTTTATTTTTTTCCTATTTCCTTACTTCCCAACTTCCTTCCTTTCTTGCATCTGTACTTACTTTTTGACTTACTTACTTAATCAATTACTTATTTACTTAATTATTTACTTACTTAATTAATTACTTAATTATTTAATTACTTACTTTATTACTTACTTAATTATTTAATTACTTACTTAATTACTTACTTCCTTATTTCCCTACTTCCAAACTTCCTTTCGTCCCAACTTCCTTACTTCCTTCCTTCTTCTTTTTTTCCTTCATTCCCTCTTCCTTCTTCTTTTCTTCCTTCTTTCCTTCCTCCTGCCGTCTTCCCTCCTTCTTTCTTTTTTCGATTCAAAAAAACTATATCGTACTCTGACTAACGTTATTCTCAACTTCCCTTCTCCTTTTCATAGGAGAATCCCGATCAACTGCCCTTGAAACAGAGTGCCGCCCACAAGCAAGTGCAATTGCCCACAAATGATTTGCTCTCCAAACAGGTCAGCTATGCCATGGGACCAGCGGGTACTGGACAGCCGGTCATTAATTACACCCAGCTCATTTTCCATCCGAAAAAGTTCTTTGCCATGGGCTCACCCATTGGCATGTTTGTGACCATTCGTGGCATTGATAAGCTGGGCCTGGACTTTCGTCTGCCCACATGTGCCGGTTTTTATAATATATTCCATCCATTTGATCCGGTGGCCTATCGTATTGAGGCTTTAGTGAATCCCGATATGAATGGCATACGGCCTGTTCTCATACCCCATCACAAGGGACGCAAACGTATGCATCTAGAGTTAAAGGAGACTATGACTCGGGTGGGTGCGGATATTAAGCAGCGATTCATGGACACATTTAAAACCACCTTGGACAGTGTGAACTTTTTGGCCACTGTAACTAAAGTAAAGAAGGAGGCGGAAGAGACTTTAGAAAAAGAAGTCAGACAGGTGAGTACATTGAGTTACTAAAAAAAGTGCAATTATTTCACAGACTTATTTGCCTTTAAGCAGAGTTCCACACAAATTTATCAGCAAAAACAATTGGAGGATCAGGAGGAAAACTCAGCGGCCAGCACCTCGACAAAGGCCAGACAACGTACCGATTCGGATTCCACAACAGCTTCAGATCCTGATTTTATAGAACTGGACTTTCCCTTGGGCAAGCTAAATGATTCAAAGCGAGTGGACTATGTTTTACAAGAGGCACCGCTGGAGTTCATCAACGAGTACATATTCGCCTTGAGCAGCCATGTTTGCTATTGGTGAGTAACCCCAAGAATCTGTTATAACAAATATAATTTTACCTTAATTTTTATACCTTTTATAGGGGCTCTGAGGACACCATTTTGTTTGTTATGAAGGAAATCTACGCCGGCTTGGGCATCAGCACCGATAGTCAAGTACCCCAGCAATCCATGACCATTGAGAGGCCCAGCTCACGCAATAGCAGTTTCAGCCAGTCACTGTTGCCGATGTGAGTTGACCTAAACACAACTCGCCTCACACACACACAACATGGAAACCTATCATAAATATTTAGTTACAAATTTATTTAGCTATGTTATTTGTTAGGCAAATCATACAAAGAATTTTAACAATGTGCAACAAGAACTTGGTTAATGGTATTATCAAAGTCCGAAGAAACTTTATGTCAACGCATTAAGGCCAGGAACAACTGTGTGGGCCCATATGCTTGGAACATTGCGTTATCGTTGCTTTCGAACTATACAAAAATCAATTTCCATATATATATACATATACATATATTATACATAATATCTCTATTAATGTGCTCACTGAAGTGCTGCTGTTTGTTATTTTTGTATTGTAATATTCCGTTTATATCATTGACTTTGTAATTTTTATGCTAAAAGAAAAAGTGTATGTCTATAACTAATATCAATTAAAAATAAAAATTAACAAAGCAAAACAATGGCTGCTGTTTTTTTTTAATCGTATTCATAAAAGGTCATTCTTAAGCAGGAATAACAAAAAATTCAAAATTAAAAAAATTCATGAGCAACCTTGATGACTAGAAAAACAAACCCTCATAAGAACATCTTAAGTCGAACCCCGTTAATTCGAATTCTCCAAAATTTTATTTACCCCATAACTCTATTTTCCTGTCCGTTTAAAATGTTAAGTAAAATTACTTCGTTAACTCGATTACTCGTTAATTAGAATCCTCCATAATACGATGTAATTGTTAATATAAATTTAAATCAAAATTACCTCAATAAATCGATGTCAGTAAACATTTTTTCAGAAGATATCAAACCGCTAAGTGTCGAAACGAAATTCAAAATAAAAAACATAAAGCTTTCAAGACAAATTAAAATATAGAAGATGGAAAATATCAAAAATGTTTCAATCCAAA
This sequence comes from Lordiphosa mommai, assembly GCA_018904225.1. NCBI lineage: Eukaryota > Metazoa > Arthropoda > Insecta > Diptera > Drosophilidae > Lordiphosa > Lordiphosa mommai. The sequence goes on along the minus strand of JAEIFT010000354.1, from coordinate 25,606 downwards.
CAATGTCCAGAATTTATAAGAATCGTGAAAAATCTAATCAAACTATACAAAAAAATCCTGCATTGCTGAAAAAGAAGCGCATGAGAGGTGGAAAATGAATGAGGCTAATTAAACTTTTATTTCCGAATGCAGAAGTAGCAATCTTCCTGTAAATGGGGGATCATGATTCAGCAGAAGGCACAAAAACATAGGGAATCCTTAAATTGTGAAGTCTGTGAAAGCAAGCAACGGGTGGTTTAATCGTTTCAAGAAACGATATTAAATGAGGTGGTGCTGTTTAACTGGGGATGCCGCTGTGTCTGACCGAAGTGTTGCTGCTGATTGGGTCTATGTTACCTTAAAACCCTTGCTTAGATAATACGACGAAAATTAAATTTATAACGCAGATAAAACCGGACTTTTTTATAAATATCTAACTGGGAGAGCTTTTGCATTAAAAGGTGATAAATGTTTATAAGGAAATTTTAGTAAGGAGCACTTTACAGTAATACTCTGTTGAAATATGCACAGGCATTAAGATAACACCTTTGGTAATTGTCAGATCAAAGCGACCCCATTGCTTCAAAAACCTTAAAATCACTCCCAGTTGATTATTAATTCAATCGAAAGGCATGAATGAACAGAACAATTTTCGAAAATTGGCTGTAAAAATTAGATGAGAACTTTAAGAAACAGTATGGAAAAGTCTTATTTTTATCGACAATTGCACAAAAAAGATGTTCAATAAAAATTACAAAGTATTCGACATGAATTTTTTCCTCCAAATCTAACTGCACATAATCAACCAATGGATATGGGAATAATAAGATGTTTAAAAGTCCATTTCAGAAGTGAAATTGTGAGTAAGATGTTGATATGCCTGGCAAAAAAAAGAACATATTCCAAAAATAACTTTTCTCGCCTGCATAAAGCGTATCTCTTGTATTTGGGACACTAAAGTTTCCTCTGAATATTTCTTTGGGTGTCTTGGGAGTTCAAATTAATAGGGATCGATATGATTCCGGGACTCCAGGTTATCGAAAATTATAATCATAAAATAATATTTTTTTAAATTGCACTGTGCTGCAAGTCGAAAAGGAAGGAATCGTAATGTATCAATACCTTTATGAGCTACCAAAATGGCTTCATACAAAAATTGTAACAAACTTATATCTGATTCTAGCGAAATCTTAATAAATAGATTTAAATGTCCTCTAATTTACTATTTTTACAGATTTTCGATTACTAAAAAATTGTGGCCTAAATCAAATTTATTACAAAAAATTATTTAAAATTTCCAAATATTAGGAAAAATCACAGTAAAGAAGCATGGACATTAACAGCAGCGGATGAGGCGGCAATTGACGTTTTATGTACCTTTAAAAGATGGCGATGAATTTTGCACCCGAATGAATCACGAACTGTATGAGCTCTATGGGGACACAAAATGTGTACAGTCGGAAGGCGCAGCAAGACCTTAAGAATCTTGGTGTAAACAACGGGAGCCAGCCAGGCTGGCGTGCATTATAGCAGCGGCCGTGACCGACAATCGGCTGTGAATTTGATATATCAGGCCAAAGAGATTATTTTGGTAATAAATAATATGTTAAACAATTTTTATTTTTTTTTGATCTCCATAACTTTTAATTGCGAAGTGATATCGAAAAACTGTGAATTTATTAAATTTGAGGACATTTAAATCTATTTTTTTTAGAAACCACGAGAATCAGATATGATTTTGGAAATTGCAAACAAAAATATAGGTTCGTAAAAAATAAAAAAAAAAGTTGTTTAAAACCATGATGACTGATAACTCAAAAAGTAATGATGCAAGTTGGTCATGTCTCTTTTATTTTTTGAAAAAAACATCACAATCAATTTCTGACTTTTTTTTCAAGTTAAGTGTAAAAAAAACTGGCCAGAATTACATCAATTCCAAGTTAAAATAAAATATGAAAAAAAAATTAAAAAATAATGCAGAAAAAAAATAGAAAAAAATTCTATAGTTGAAGACCCCCCTTAAGACAGTTGGAGCGAGCTTTTACAAGTTTATTTATACCTGTCTTCGTTTTTTTGTTATACTTTACTAGCTCTAATGGCTCACACTGTTTGTAAAGAAAAAGACTCTAGTCCAGGGTCCGCCAAAAAGAGATGATAGAAAACGTGTAAAAGCGTGCCCTGGTAGCAAACCGGTGTCGATAGGTTGAGTTGGACTCTAAGCCGATCAGTAGGGCATACCTTAGATTTTTAGATTTAGATTTATTTCTTGACATCCTTGCACCTTTGGCAAGCAATCGGTTCATATTCGGTCCCCAGAGGCTATGGCTGATGAACTCTTTATCAATGTTTGAGCAGCAACTATTAAATGTCAATTCAAAAATGTTCTAGTACCTAATGTATGCTAAAAGATGTGACGTCGAAATAGATGGAGTAAAAAGCGCTCCAAATCCAGATTAAAAACACTTCCAATATTTGTCGTGTGCATTTTTACTTGGACCAATTTAATACTTTCACATTTAGTTTCAACAAAAAACTCTTTGATAATTTGATCATGTATGTATGTAAATATGTACATAAAAGCATAAAATATTTATATATATATATTGCAAAAATACATATGTGTGTGTAGATTGGTATGTGTGGTACACATACAAATATGATGTAAATATTGTAGATTGCATATATTACGATTAATTAGAATAATTCTTTACATCTGAACACTTAAGACATTCGCCCGACTTGCAGTTACTAATAAAAATGATTTCGTTTTGATTACAAATTGTACACTTAAGGCTATGTTTTGGGGGTAACAAGTGAGGGGGGGGGGGGAGTAGGTATAATCTGTTCAATAAGGTGCGGCATTGTTCGTTTAAAATGAATTGATTAAAAAAATACATATATTTAACTTGTAGACTAACACAAATAGGAAGGGAGTTGCCTCCACACCTATAATGAATAATAAAAAATTTTAAAATAAATAAAGGCCAACAAAAAATCCGTAAAACATGTCAAAGCAATTGATCTGTGACCAAAACAACGCTCTGCTCCTGGGCAATGGCCGCCAATTCTTTCAGCCATTCATCCAACAGAACAGCACATAAGGCCAGGTCTCTGGAGCGTTCGGTACCGCTGGTGTTGGCTATAATACCCATGGAGGAGGCTACCGAATCAAGTGAAGCGGGCTCGGAGTTAAAGCTACCAGTGGGCGGACCATTATCAAGGCCATGTAAGGTACTCGATGAATGTGCGGTGTTATTAGAGTGGGCGGAAAGAGTTTGAGTAGAGCCAGCTATGCTGTTGTTGTTGCTGCTATTGCCAGTTGTGGTGCGTGCGGCGCTTGAAGGCGGCTGATTACTCAGGCTGGTCTCACAAGTTGAGGACAAGGAGGATTGCTGAGATTGTGCTGATCGGCCATCTGCAGTGCCCACCAATGTTGAGGCAGCTCCTAGAAAATTAGTTTCAAGTAAATTAGTTCTAGATAATAAAGCGGTTGCCATTTTCAATTAGTTAACAACAATTAAAACAGATTAGTGGGTAGCAGGACAACTTTATATATTTATATGGTACAAAGCTCTACAGGAAACTACGCAGGAGGAACTAAGCCATTTAAATTGTAAATTTTTTAAGGGTTTATAACATTAAACTTAATGTTTACTTAAGCGTGAAATATTTACCGGTGAAGAATGCGTAAATTTGTGATAAGCCAGATGAAGCTAAGTTTTTTTTTTTTGTTTTTTTCATTTCAATAAAAATAAATGAAAAATAAAAAAAGAAATTTATTATAAGCAACGAGACCTACAGACACATTTTACATTTTACAAGTTATGTGTTTAATGTGCATGTGTGTGTGTGTGTGTGTGTAATTAGAGTCCTGAATGAGTGAAACCATTTAATAAAAAAAAACTTACAATTAGTGTTGCGATTTTTTCAAGTCTTGTTATTTTTAATATTGCTTAGTATTCCCCTAATAAGAAAATAGTATAAAATGGTTCTCAATATTTTGATTTTTATTTTAAAAATAGCGAAAAAAATAATAACGACCTTTTTCGCATTCTTCATAGAAACCGCTATATTTCGTAGAATTACTTTCATGAAAAGCACTTGAAATAAAATAATACGGAACGCAATAAACTACAAAGAAAAGACTGAAACAATTGCACAAAAGCAATTCCTGGCCCAGTTTCCCGTCAAAAGATTGATTCTCGAAGGCAAGAGGGATCAGAAACTGGCATTCCGTCCCGCCCATCCCGAACCAGCAATTTTCTGTCCCTTTCCGCAAAATCCCGGGAGTGTTAAAATTGTCTCGCCCGTCCCGAATCCCGAAAATGTTTGATTCCGACAAAAAACATTTTTTTACAATGTACTTAAGTAATTTAAAGAGTTTTTTTTTTTAATATTATAGGAGTTCGTCGTTGTTCTAGAATTTCACTGAAGGTAGAAATATGTGTTAAAACCAGGGAACGAAAATAACAGTTATGGAAATGAAAAAAAATTACTACGAAATATGGATCCCCTGATAAAATGGAGTACATGAATCTTCATAATTTTGAATGGCGAGTCCTTAAATGGGATAAATTTGTATTTGCAATTTTTATCACAAAAAAATTTTGAAAATGTTCTAATGCCCCATGCTCCCATTTTCACTTCCGTAAAAATTTTCGAGATTTGGTGTTAAAAGTTTTAGGAGCAAATTGGCTCTAAATCGCAAAATGTTTGAGAAAGTGAAAATTGGAGCATGACTGAATATAATTTTTTAAATAAAATGTTTGTTTTAACCATTTAACTAATGGTAATTTTTATATAAAAATTTTTGAATAGCAGTTAAAACTAATTTTTATTATAAAAATTAAAATTAATTTTTTTAGTAATTTTTATAATAAAAATTACTTTTTAATTATTATGAAAAATTGTTCTAAAAGTTACTAATCTAGTAGGCGTCAGTAAATATTAGAATGTTTTTGAAGATACAAGAATTTACTCAAACCTACTAGGTTAGTAATTTTTATAAAAATTTTATAATAAAAATTTTTAATAACAATTAAAAAGTTTTTTTATTATATTAATTTAAATTTTATAATAAAACTTAGTTTTAACTGTTATAAAAATAACAATTTAACTGTTAAAACAAATTTAAAAAAAAAAAATTTTTTTATTATTTTTAGTTTTATTTTACTAAAAACTTATTTCATGAGATAATTAATCTTTCTTTTTTCATCTGATGAATCTTCAATCAATTTTTAGAATCTATCAGGAGCAGGGATTAATCCCGAAACGAATATCGGTTCTGGTATCGGTTCCGTTACGTACCGAAATGAGAATTTCTGTTTTCAGTTTATTTCGGTTTTCGGTTCCGATACAGTACCCAGATTTTACGGTACCAGTATAATTTTTTTAATAATCAAATATTTAAATTATTTCAAGATATTCAAAAAAATAATGTATGTTATAGAACTACAATATATATAACTAAGAATATCTTACTTAAAAAAACTTTTTTTTATCTATTACGATTTCTAGCCTTTTTTTATTTTTGGACGAACAATTTCGTTAAACACTTCTGTCCAGGCTTTCAGTGGACCCATTCTGTATTCTTATTTTGTCCCAGACAAACTCGTCTTAGGGTCGTTTCTCAGAAAGCTGACAAACATTTCTTAATAATTGTTCGAAATAATCCGCCCTAAAATCTGCCGTATCTCCGCCAAAAGTAGAAATCTTTAGTGTTTTGTCTGGATTTGAACCCATACCATAAGACTCCAAATAGCTCATAAAAGGCTGGTAAAATACTCAAATATCAGGTATACCAGCTCTAAAAAACACAAAAACTGTTGGAAACATAAAATCTGCCTTAGCTTTATCTGATAAAAATTTTCCGAAATATTAAACCAGATTTTTTTGTAGAGCGAAATTTGAATAAAATCCAGAAACTTGATTTCTAAAATAATTTTTTTTTTAACATTTATATTTTTAAGCAAGGATTTTTATCAGTCTTAGAAATCCTTTACATTTAATAAGAGGGCTTATGTTTAGCAAAGAAAAGTTTTAACACTTTTTAGACATTTTTTTCATATATGTTAAAAAGAGAATTTGATTCTGATTATGCTGTAAGGGCGAATTTCCGAAAAGTAAGACTTTGTGGTCGATCATATCAAAATCTTAATGGATTGTGTATACGTCCATATTTTCGATATTTGATGCAACCCTTCCCAGAATCTGAGATGCCGCTAGTTTGGGTCTTCCCACAAGACAATGATCCCAAGAGAAAACCCAAGGAGTGGTTCAGAAAACATTTTGTGAAATCTTAAATCTGTGGGCTTATGTTAAAAGAAGGTTTGTTAAGCCAACCAGCACCGGATCACTATGGGAAATCTTTCAGAAGTCCTAAAGTAAGATTCCTCTAAAACGGTGCCAAGACTTGGTTGAATCGATACCAATACGTTGCGCAGCCGTTAAAGCCAATAAAGGCATCGCAACTTAACATTAAATTTACAAAATAATCTTAGCTATAATATGCAATTATCTTTAAGTAATCATTTAAGTGAATTTTAACTTTAAGTATATATTTTAAGTTATTTTTTTCGCCTAATTTCCTTAATTTTTTCAAAAAATTCCTTTTAATTTGTTGAAAACGGTAAATAAAACAATGATTTTTTTTCGTTTCATTATTTTTAAGTGTCTTCTCATTCTAAAAAAATGTAGTTATGTCGTTTTCGGAAAATTTGCTTGTGGTCCTTTTTTTTTGTATGAATTTTTAATGATTTAGCTTTCACTCAGGCAGGACTCTAATGTGTATGTATGTATGTATGTGTGTTCATGTGATGGCTGAGACCCGTAACCAACTCTCTTCCAAAACATCCAATGCTGCAGACTTGTACTTTGGTAGTTTTGTGTTGAAAAGTTAAGAGAATAATGTGCATAAATTCTCAAAAAAAAAAAAAAAACAAATCTTCCCGATTCATCACTTACCCGTTGGCGTTGCTGATGTTTGGCTTGTGGGTTTGCGAGTAAACATACTCGTAATAGACTTGCTGAAGCTTATTCTCTTAATGTCACGCTTGAAGGGATCATAGGCACTGGTGGGCGTGGCCTGTACAGGGTGTGGCAGCCGATAAAGTGGCATATGCCGAACGCTGATGTTGTCCTGGCTGCTGTGTGGCCTGCTGTTGGGCCTGATTTAGGGGCGAGTTTTCATTTCCTTTGCGCGCATTAACCAAACGAAATTCTCGATCTATAAGCGAAGAGCGTGCCACATCGATTATTTCCAGGCAGTCTTCCGTAACCGGCAATTCAGCATCAATTTGCTGTTTGAGTATGCGTAAAACTTGATGAAAAGAGGGCGTATCCGAGGTGATGGCTATGTCAGAGCGCAGTAAAAGCGAATGAATCAAAGGCAAGGGATACCAGGCCAAGCGTGTGATAAGGCCAGTTAGATGTAGATTCACATAGAGTGAGTTGCTGGTAAAGGTTTGCAATTTGCCCCAAATGGCATTGAGAAAGGGACCTGGAAAAGGAAAAATATTAGTTTTATAATTATTTCTAATAAAAATTATAGCTTACCCAAGCTTACGGTGCCCTGCGCAAACAAATCCTCAGAGAAATCCAAATCTGTAAGCAGCAATTCATTACGATTGCTTTGCGAAATGCGCCAGCTTTCACGTTTGCCTGTGCCACAGCTTAGGCAGTCATCATTTGCAGTCAAATCATTGCCCTCTGCAGCCCCACCACCGCCCTCCTCATCAGTTGGTCGCCATTTAAAGGACTCATAGCCACTGGATTCACCTATCGATTGCAGGCTATCCAATTGCTTCTCCCCCGTCACTTCGCTAGCCAGCGCTAATGAACCTCCACCAAATTCACTAAAGAATTGCTTGGCCAGCTCCAGGGCATGCGTATGCAAGCGATTCTGTCCCTGACGTGGCCACTTTTGATAGCGATAACTATTTGCCCACTTCAAACAATCACGCTGGCATTGTGCTATCCTCCAGTGTGCCTCAAATAGATAAGCCTGCAGATTGGCATACAAACTATCACCCGTATGCAGTCCATAATAATTCCAATTGGCTCCAATTGTTTTGCTCATAGCCGGCGAGGGTAAACTGGGCCAGGGGTCACCCATTCCCAACTGCTGCTGCTGCTCATTGACACTCTTCGGTCGGGCCAAATCTCTGGCCCGCTTCATCACATCCGGGGTGAGTTCCAAAAAGAACTCTGTGCTATTCAAATACGGATCAATTTTATTGATCTTGTGTCGATGCGAGATGGGCACATGTTTGCCCGGCAGCATATATTTGAGCATTAATTCCAGCATCAGATCCTCACAGTGCAAACCCAACAGTGTGTCAAACAGGGCCATTGTCACCATACAAAGATTGGCATCCGGGGAATTGAGACGCTCCACCAAAGCATCCAATATACGTTCGCCATCAAACTTTTCCGTGTCCAGCAGGAACTTGACAAATGCCCTCAATAGTTCCGGTTCGGTAATGGAACGTAATATTAAATCCAAATACGACATGGCCGAGATTTGTGAATCGATATTCGTCTGAAAATGTTTGCCCTTCAGTTTCTGCGAAAATGGAGCGCAAAAAGTTGTTTCGAGATTTCGAGGTGTATGTGTGGTTAGCTACGAGGGGACAGGTTAAAAATATAGAGAAGAAGAACAGAAAAAAACAAAAAAACAAACACAAATCCTACAAATCGCTTTTGAGCCAAAATCGAGTCGTTTTTGGATCGAAATCAATTTGTAGAACACGTGAGTGAGACAGAGAGAAAAACCTTTATTTGAGAACATGTATATGGACTTTGGATGATCTTCTGATTGTTCCTAAAATATTATAAGATATTAACATAAAGAAGAAGGAAAGAAATTGCGAACTTAAGCTTTGCTACCTTCGACTAAATTATGATAGTACCGAAATAGCTCCGTTTCTGTCAACTGCCATTTGTTAATAGCAAGAATAAATCCCGAAACAAATTTTTTTTCATTCAGGGATTAGTCCCGAAATGAATAACGGTATCGGAACCGGTTCCGGTATGTGCCGATATAAGAATTTCAGTTAAAGGTTCTAATTCGGTGTTCAGGTAATTTCGGGTATCGGTTCCGATACGGTAGCCAAATTTTTATTTCGGCACTGTACCGGTTCAAGAATAAATTTTTTTAATATTCAAAAATTAAAATTGTTTCATGATATCCAAACAATTAATGGAATATGTCACATGAGCAGTGTTTTATAAAATATACCGATTTCTATCTGTTCTCATTTTTGGACAACACTATAACTGACAACTCCAACGATTTAAAGAAAAATATATATAGAATATTAAATTTATTTAAAATTTTTAAACATGATAATAAAAATTGATACATAAAAAAAAACTTTTCTTAGTAAAACACATTCCGACCGATCGGTCCTATGGCGCTATATCTATAGTCACGATTTGATAAATTTTTCAAAATTAGTGAAAGCATATAAAACTAATAATCCAAGATGGGCACGCTACGATAAGAAACAAAAAGTTTTCTCACTAGAAGTAGTTTTGACCGACGTTATATGGCAGCTATATTATAGTCAGATTTGTAAATTTCAGATTGTGTGGACATTAAACAAATATATACTCGTCGGACGCTGAGGGAAACAAAAAGTTTTCAAAAGACTATCGACGATCGTTCCTATGGCGTTCTGTGATCCGTATATTTTCAGAATAGTAGAAGCATTAAAACTAACATACAAGATTGACGCTCGATGAAAAAAAAGTTTCAACTAGAATAGTCTAGACCGATCGTTCCTCAGCTTATATAAGCGACCGCGTCGACTTAGTCTCAAAAAAGAAGACTCTATTCCTGGATGCTTTAAAACTGAGGGACTAGCCGTGAAACAGACAAAGACTGACGGAGGAAGAGGAAATTAGGCTCGTGTCCTGATAAATTAATATATTCTCATTTTCCACAATAGAAGGACTATCTTTGTGGCAGACTCTTAGGATTTCATACATAGAAAGTATAAAACGGTAACTTGTAAGTTTATCTTACTTAGGGCCTAGTAAGCAGAGTCTGTCACAGAAACCTAACAAACATCAGAAAATAAAATTTATCTGACACATATTGGCTATCTTGAAGATGAGAAATTTGACATAAACTTATATGAAATCTTTATAAAAAGCAGACAAATATTTCTTGATGTTGGTAAGAAATAATCGGTCCTAAAATCTGCTGTATTCCTGACATAAATAGAGATACTTTGACATTTAGATAGATTTTAACCCATACTTTAAGACTAGGGTTCAATATATAGTGCATTAGCTCTAAAACAGTTGGAAACCGAAAAACCTTCCTTGTTTTTTTTCTTACATTACATTTTTCTAAATATTAAAACGAAACTTTCTTAAAAAAGGTAAAAATATTTTTTAACTTGAGAGCGAAATTTGATTTTCAAGAAACTTCATTTCTAAAATTTATATTACCATTTTTCAAACATTTCTATATTAAAGGGAGGATTTTTCTAAGACTTTGAAATCCTTTACATTTTATTAAAGGGGTTTATATTTAGGAAAGAAAAGTTTTTTCGCCTTTTTTGAAGTTTTTCTATTTGGTATGGTTCCAGTTTTTTCGGTTTCCATTATATCGGTTAACGGTTTTTGGTTCTCAAAATATGTCTAATATCGGTTCCGATACCAGTACCTGGCTTGAACGGGTTTATTTCGGTTAACGGTTCAGGTTTCAATACGTTCCAAAATGAGTGTTTCGGGTAAAGTTCTATTTCGGTTCTTGGATTGTTCGTTTTTCGGTTCCTAAACGGTACGGACTTTTATTTAAATATACTCGTACGTACCGGTACAACTAAATATATTATTTGAAGATTCGAAAAATGAAATTTTAAAAGATTTCCAAAATATTTTGGAAGTAACAGTATTGAAAGTACTTTATTATATCTATATTATCTATGATTCTATTGGAGTAGCATAATAAAATTCAATGTGATTAATAAGAACAGGATCTAATACGCTTTTGTGATTTCTTAAAACATTTTTGAACTCTAGATTTTCGTTTTTTTATGAATAAATTCCCCAAGTTATTCCTACACTTAGAAAAAAAGTGGCAGAGAATTATGGAGTTTTCTATAAGACAAGATTTTTTTTTTAAATTAATCGAATCTTTGTCTTCCTTTTTAAAAGAGATGTATTAATTTTAGAAATTACATTTCTAAATATTGGATCAAATCTCTGTAAGCTCATCAAGCTTTATTTTATGCATAAAAAACCATCACCGAATCCAAGGAATAGCTGAATAAATTCTATAAATTCTATAAATTCTCTGCTTCCTAAATTTCATTAGTTAAGAAGTGGTTAACTGGCAAAATATTAAGTATGAAATAAATAAAATAAACATTTCGGATTTATTTTGGCCTCTTTCCATTCAAATGTAATAGAAAAAGTTGGCTTTTATCACAAGTACATGGCCAAATTGCATGAATTGCATTTCTAATAACTTTTCCCAACCTCAAGTCGCCTGATTTGGCTAGCATGGCTCGATATCCTGCAATTCGATATCAGTAAACGATTGCAACAAATTTTTTCAACAAAAGTCAGAGCGATATCCCCCTTCACCTGATCACCGGGACATTGAATGGAGGAAAGAACACTACCGCAAATCTCCTTCCCGATAGGGAGAACATAAGTATGGCTATGGCAACGTGTAGGCTCATTTTACGAAATATCTTCTAGCATTTAATGAAATGAGCATAGCATAAACTTAATAAATGTTTATGATGAGGCCTGTTCTTGATTCCGAACTCGATCGATTGGAATTGTACAGAGTTGTGAATTTCAAAAATCGATTTTAAAATTCGGATAAAACTAATTGCCATCAAGAGACTCAAATGAATATAAATGGAAGTTTAAAGTTAAAAGAGGAATAACTCAACTGGTTTTAAGAAGCGAGATCATTTAACAATTCCGATTCCGCATGATTTGATCGAATTGGGAAACGGGAACAGGCCTGATAATGTCGTCCCTTTGACAGAAAGCATATTTAAAGGGGTTACAGATAAAAGACTGAGCCTTAATAATGATAAAATATGTAAGATGAGATGAATTTACAGCTTTTAAACGCAGTTGGTACTAAATATGGGCCGTGGAGCTCGGTATTCGAGTTGATATGATCTCTCAGGCTGGTCGTAAATGTTTTTTTTAAGTCTTTGAGACGTCATAAAATGTATTTATTATTAAGAAAATTTATTTTTCCCGCGCCCATAACAATTATGAATGACCAAAAAATGAAATTCAGTAAATTAAATTACCGATAATAATTTTGATGACAACAAGATGAAGTATATTTTATTCAAGTCCTCAACAGATATCCATTTTTTCAAGTCTAAATTATTTAGACCCTTAAGCCATATACATGTTTAAACAAAAAAAAAAGAAATAGAGCACAGAGACATAATAGCAACAAAGGAGACGCTTGCAACCAACACCACAGAAATGCATCGAAGACAAATTTTTACGTGAGAGACGAAAAACGTAGAAACATCACTCACCTGTAGTATGGCTGGACCCAGCACCGGAACAATAAATCCCTGATACATAAAGTCCAACAGCTGCTGTTTGATCATCTCATGGGCCACCTGGACCACAGCATTGCAAAACTCCAAGGCGTTCATAAACAAATTGAGCTCCGGTATTTCGGTAACATCATCCGGGGTTATACGATGCCAATCAATGGAGCTAATTTCAATGCTATTGGGCAAACGGGAATAGAGTCCACCCAGTCCGGTGACCAGCAAGGGACAAATGGATGAGTATTGTGCGATATAGGTGCCTATGTTGGAGTTTTTTTGGGAAAGAGCCATGCAAAGAAGTAGAGCATCTCGAGCCTGATGACCCAAACTGCCCTCACGATGCACATATGGAATAAGCAGTGAGAAAATGATGAAACTAAAATAAAAAAAATTTGTTAGAAAATTTATATAAATTGGTTGGGGCATTACTCACTTGGTGGTGGTTCCACTTTTCGGAGCCGGCACACTGCCATTCTGTATTTGCTCTTGCACTTGCGTCTGGGCGGAGAAGAAGAATAAATCCAGCAAATGAACATTCTGCATCAGCACCACACACAGTTGATTCAGCAGTATGACCAAACGCTTCTCCAAATCTGGTGGAAAAATCTCACCCTGACTGGAGGCCAAAATTTTGAGTAAAGGTCGTAGGAAGGGCTCATGGCAGAGCAACTGATGACGCGAATGACTTACAAGCAGTTCGTACAATTTCAACTGCTCCAATCTTACGGCATTGGCATAGCGACCCGTTGTACAGGCCCATTCATAAAGCTTATCCAAAAGATTCTCACTTAGCAAAAACTCCAGGCAGGGGGCTGCAGGTGGATTGGCTTCAGCCGAGGGCAGGCTAACCTTATTACAATGATGCAGCTCCACCAGCAACAAGGTGACCATATAGTCCAGATGTGAGACCACGCCCAATACATCGTCATGCGTGGGCGGCGCGGCAGCAGAATGTTGTATTATTTCATGGGCCTGCTGCCAGTGCTTACAGAAGCTATCATAACAGGCGCGAGGATCACAATCCGTGGCTGCATCTATGGGCCGTTGGGCTAGTCCTACACCAACTCCGCCGCCGCTAGCTCCTGCACCACCTCCACTGCGTCTAAGACTCTGACGCATAGGACTAGAGCTTAGCCAGCTCATGTTTGGTTCTTTGGGTGGTGTTGATAACAAGTGGTTATCGCAAAAAATTTGTGCTTTTCCAAGTATTTGTTGTTTTGATGAGTATTCCCGTTTCCGTTAACTAAATAACTAAAAGCTGGAAATATGCAAGCAGATAAGCATCATTAACAAGTGCACTCTATGCTCTCTGAGCACCACCACCACCACTCTCTGACACAGTTCACAGTTACATATTTGGGCATGTTGCTGCTCACTCACCTGCTGCTGCTGCTGAATAAATTTGTTGTTCTTGTTCGTTGTCGTCATCGCCCCTTTCCGCTCATTGTGCTTGTGTCTGTTTGCAGAGTTACATATTTTGGATTTGATTTTGGGCTTTTTGGCACTTGGGCAATTAAAATTAATTTTCTTAGCTTAGCCTTGGTCTTTGTTGTGCGTGTCTCCAATTTCTGTACTGACTTCCCATGACAAATATTAAACTGTAAGTTTTGCGGATTAATTTGTCATTGTTAATTGTTTTATTTGCAATGGTTTTAACGCGTAATTTATTGTAAATATTTACAATAAAAAAAATGTGAAAGTAAGAATTAGTGTGGCCGCAAGCAACTAGCGTTGAAATACCATTTGATTTTTCCAGGTGGCAGCGCGGCTAATTTTAGCACCATTTGTATTTATAGTGAGAGAATTGGCAACTCTGCACAGTGGGCGAATTTGCTTAAATTCGAAAAGTAGTATAATGCAGTTAATTAATGCTAAAAAATTACGCAGTTTTTAATAGGCAAAAAATTCGAATTAAACTGCTTTCTAGGAAATAAACATGTAGCAAAAAAGGTCAAAGTATCAATTTTCTGCATTTTTATGTCAGACTTACATGCGATCCATAGGAGATATCGAATTTCGAAACCTTAATCAGTTTATTATTTAAGCTTCTCTCCCTAGAATAAATCAATTTTGAAATTTTTTTCAAAAGACTTTCTGGACTCTTTCAAAAATGGATTTTTTTGGTTTTTAATTTTTTTAAATAGTATAACTTTGTCGATTTCGTTACTTCTTTTGGTATACTTGCTCTAAGAACCATAGAGAACCAGAATAAAATTTAAAACAATTTTAAACAATTGGCAAAATCACTTTTTTAATCAAAAAAATTTGAAAAATTTGAAGTTTTCTGGTGTCAAATAACTTTCTTGACTTACTGTATCTGTTTGTAAGATAATGTATCTAATACAAATAGAAGGCTAACATCGCCTCCGCCGCTGTTTAAATACCCTTGCAGTTTTTTTTATTTTATATAAGAATTGGTTTTCCTGATTATTTTAGAAAAATTTTATTTCGCTTAAAACCTGTTCCAAGCTTACCAACAGATTGCGTAATTTTTCGTCACCATTTGGCTGACCAAGCCTGAAGCAGATTGTATTATGGGAGCTATACGATATATTTATCCGATTTTGATCAAAACTAGCAAAATTGTGTTAAAACCAGGGACCGAAAATAACAGTTATGGAAGTGAAAAAAATTACTACGAAATATGGATTCCCTGATAAAATGGAGTACATGAATCTTCATAATTTTGAATGGCAAGTCCAGAAATGGGATAAATTTTTATTTGCAATTTTTATCACAAAAAAATTTTGAAATTGTTATTTTATAATTTTTAAATAAAAATTTTGTTTTAACAGTTAAATGGTAATTTTTATATAAAAATTTTTGAATAACAGTTAAAACTAATTTTTATTATAAAAATATAAATTAATTTTTATTTTGTAATTTTTATAATAAAAAATTACTTTTTAATTGTTATGTAAAATTTTTATTATACAAATTTTTATAAAAATTACTAATCTAGTAGGCGTTAGTAAATATTAGAATGTTTTTGATCGAAGGATACAAGATTACTAGCCCACTGTGCATTAATCGGTCTATCGATAACAAGAAAGACAGACCAGCTGCTAAAGTCATAAAAAAAATATATATTATAAGACAATTGTGAAATCGCCATTTCCGTACATAACAATAAACAAACATGCAGCAAGTGTTGGGCCGGTTTCAGTTGCTCCTAATGCGACCAAGATTAAATAATGTGGCCGCATTTGGGGTTAGACATGATTCTTATGCCACCATCTCCTCATCTAATCCCTCGCCTGCTAAAGCAACACCACAACATGCCGCCACCTCCAAAGGTAACCAATTGCCGCTTTATTTATATAAATATTAATTGATTTTCATCGATTTACAGAATTTCGTGAGCGTCAAGTTCGTTTCAACATCAAGAACGAAATGACCGAGGGACGTCCCTTGTATTTGGATGCACAGGCCACCACACCCATGGATCCACGTGTACTGGACGCCATGCTGCCATTTTTAACCAATTACTATGGCAATCCGCATTCACGCACCCATGCCTATGGCTGGGAATCGGAGACGGCAATGGAAAAGGCGCGTGAACAGGTGGCTCGTCTAATTGGGGCGGATGCCAAAGAGATTATCTTTACATCCGGCGCCACCGAGTCGAATAACATAGCAGTTAAGGGAGTGGCTCGATTCTATGGCACCAAAAAGAAGCATGTCATCACCACACAGACCGAGCATAAATGTGTATTGGACTCTTGCCGGGCCTTGGAAAATGAAGGCTTTAGCGTTACGTACTTGCCAGTGCTGGCCAATGGTTTGATTGACATCGAACAACTGAAGCAGGCCCTTACACCCGAAACTTCGCTGGTGTCTATAATGACCGTGAACAATGAGATTGGCGTACTGCAGCCCATACAGGAAATTGGTCAACTGTGTCGCTCACGCAAAGTATTCTTTCACACGGATGCGGCACAGGCGGTGGGCAAAATCCCTTTGGATGTGAATGCCATGAATATTGATTTGATGTCCATATCGGGACACAAGTTCTATGGACCCAAGGGAGTGGGTGCCTTGTATGTACGCCGTCGTCCCCGTGTGCGCCTGGAGCCCATTCAAAGTGGTGGCGGTCAGGAGCGTGGCCTGCGCAGTGGCACGGTGCCAGCTCCCCTGGTGGTGGGCTTGGGCGCTGCTGCCGAACTGGCTCAGCAGGAAATGGCCTATGATAAAAAATGGGTGGACTTTTTGTCCAATCGACTTGTGGAAAGAATTACCAGTGCCTTGCCCCATGTCATACGCAATGGCGATCCAGTGCGTACCTACAATGGCTGCTTGAATTTATCCTTTGCCTATGTGGAGGGTGAGTCGCTGTTAATGGCTCTCAAAGATGTGGCCTTGAGCAGTGGTTCTGCCTGCACCTCAGCCTCCTTGGAGCCCTCGTATGTGCTGCGTGCCATTGGCACTGATGAGGATTTGGCTCACAGTTCCATACGCTTTGGCATAGGACGTTTTACCACCATTGAGGAGGTGGACTATACGGCAGATAAATGCATCAAACATGTGGAACGATTGCGTGAAATGTCACCACTTTGGGAAATGGTGCAAGAGGGTATTGACCTCAAGACCATACAATGGTCGCAGCATTAATAAGTTGAATTAGACTATATACTATTTTAGGCGTTACTGTTCCAAGAATTTTGAAAATAAATTAGCTGCTTATATAACACTAGTTTACAGCGAAAAAGATTATTTTTTTTAATGATGTATTTTGGACTAATGAACTCAAAAATTAATTTCAAAAATTTTTAGATTTTCTTTAGGGGATTTAGAAATTTTCTTTTTAATTCAATAGTTGTTAAAAAAAATTTTTTTGTCCTCACTTTGGGTTACTTTTATGCAATGTCCAAGAAATATTGCTAAAAATCTTTTTCTTACAAGCATTTTTTTGAAATTGCTATAGTTTGGGCACTAGAGCAGCTGGAGACGTGAAATAAAAAGCCATTGACAGCTAATTTATCAAGGTTTTTGAAAATGGAACATAGAGGCGACCTACTCTGAAAAATTTTTAAGTATCAACAAAAGAAAAAAAATTGGTCGGTTTTAGTAGTTATAGTTAAAGCGTCACCTTAAAACTTTTACACCAATTACCTCCAAGCCTAACGCCAATTATATGAAAGTTTCCAAAAAAAAGATACGTTTCTTTTAAGAAAAATTATAACAATAGTTTTAAACACAAATTTTTTTAGACCGATCGTTCCTATGTCTGATCTATGCTATAGTCATCCGATTTTAAGAAATTTTTCCAGAATTGTGTGAAGGGTAAAACTAATATATTCAAAGTTAGTGACGATTCAACAGAAAACAAAAAGTTTTTTTCACTAGAATAGTTTTTTACTGACCGTTTTGGCAGCTTTCTATAGTCATCCGATTTTGATAAATTTTTCCAGAATTGTGTGAAGGGGTAAAAAACTAATATCTTCCAAATCCATAAAAAACAAAAAGTTTTTCTCACTAGAACTAGTTTTTGGACCGATCGTTCCTATGGCAGCTATATGATATAGTCATCCGATCCGGCCGATTCCGACAAATGTGCAGCCTATGTGTATTTAAAGACTTTTTGCAAAGTTTGGTCAAGATAGCTCTAAAACTGAGGAAGGAGATAGCATAGAAACAGACGGACGGACAGTTAATGAAATTATAAAAAAACACCTCTTTTTGTTAAAAAAAAAAAAATATTTTTTTTGGGGTCGGAGATGCTTCGTTCTATGCGTTACAAACATCGTGACAATTTTAATATACCCTCTGCAAGGGTATAAAAGTTATAAAATATATAAACACATTAGACCGACATGTCCGTCTGTCCGTATAAACGCTGAGATCTCAGAGATGGTAAGAGATAGAGCTTTAAAGTGTATGGAACACATAGACATATATTCTACTCATCATTACTTATCGAGCCCCCATACATCGATTTCCGATCAGAGGAACAATAGTAGAGTTGCCACCCCCACAATTTGAAAAACATCTCAAATATCCCACAATTTTGGAGTTAGGTTGTTCGAACCTTCTAGACATATATTGTACTCCTCATTACTTATCGAGCCCCCATACATCGTTTTCCAGATCAGATATTCGAGTTATAAGCAAATAATTATGATGGGCAGCACTGCCCGTAATCGTGATGGGCAGCACTTGCACAGTTTGTCTGACTTTAAAGTTATCAGTTATATGCAAACGGGTACAGAGTTCACCTAATTCTGTTTTTACACGGTTTTGATATGAACACGGTCTACAAAAAAAATTGATTCTATTTTTACACGATTTCATTCGAAATAGCACGATTAAAGAAAATATATTTGATTGAAATTTCAAAGAAAATATTTTTACTTGCAAATAATCTTTTAAAAATTTAGTTAGGGAATTCCCTGAAACTATTAGCTAAGTCGACGTCCTACATTACAGATTCTGTTAAGGAAAAAATTTAAAAAGCACTAGATAGAGAGATACACTTAAAAAGGATTCCAGTTGATGGAAATACCGTCAGGAGGCATTTCGAATTTATAAGCAGATATAGGAACTTATATATATACATCCTCTCAAACAAATCGTGATAAGAGCTACTTATTTTTAGCAAGTACAGGATGGTTAACAGGATTTCTGCAAAGGAACTCACTCCATAATATAACGATTAAAGGAGAAATTGCGTTTATTGCAAACATAATTGTGATGAAGGTCCAGATCAGGTCTTCAATGCAGACGAAACAGGTTTATTGTGGAAAAAATTGCCTAGTCGCACATATGTAGACAAATCACAAAAGAGTGATAATGTGATCAATTCACATTTTTATTTTGTAGCTTAGCAATGCTTTCGGAGACCGTTTTAGTTCCTTTTATGTTTTCTCAATTGCTTTAATTTTATATTTATGTTTCTTTTACTTTAAAAAATTAATTGTCTTTTGTTTTCATGTAATAAACTATGCATTAATTGCATGAATAATTGTTGAAGAATATGGAACCAATCCCCTTTTTTTCTATGTAATTCATGTCTTTTTTTTACACGGTTTTTTCAGGAACGTATCTACCGTGTAAAAACAGAATTCGGTGCATATTACAGTCAGGCTTAACCGACTTTCTTACTTGTTTTTTTTTTTTTAATTTTTGTAAACTAGTGTAATTAGCTAAAATTTTGTATAACTTTCCCTTTTCCATCGATTCATTAATGCAAATTAAGGCATTTTAAATCATTTTTGTTTGACGTAAGCAGAAATGAAAATAATTTTAAAGTTGGATCTTGTAAGGGTTAAATTTATTTTGTACACACAAAAACCGTTAAATAATAGCTAAAGCTTAGACCTAAAAATCAAATGAGTTGTTGGAAAAGGTGAGGCAAGAGGGAGACCCCAACAAAAATTAAAAAAACAAAAACGACGACAAATCCAAAGTGCAAAAGCAACAGAAATGCAAATAATTGCCCGGTTGACAATTAGTCAAGGTTCAATGTGCTTTTGTCTTTTGAGCTGCGCTGCTGCTGCTGTGCCTCCGCCCAGGATCTTGCGACGCTGTGCAAACATATGTAGATACAGATGGGGGAAAATGGGTATATATCCCAGCATCACAATCCACAGCAGCGTCAAGTATGAAAACGTGGCATTCCATTTATTGGGCATCTCCAGGCTCCATACACTGTGCTCCCTGGCATAACTCTGTGCCCACCAGAAGCACAACAGCTCGCCCGTAACTCCAATCGGATACAAAGCTATAAAGGTGGTGTAACGCAAATAGACCACAAAATGCGGCACCACCTTTATAATATTGAGCGCATAGTAACCATATCGTATGATCTCCGTAATGGCCCAGGCAAACAAGGCAATGGGCAGTCCCGGCGACACTTTGCCCGTGGGTGTGGCCATTACCACACCAACCACCACCATCATGCGGCTAAACACTTGAAATGTCGTCACCACCGGATTCGATTTGACCAGTCCAAAGGCCGAATTCAGAATTTCCACAAAGGCGGCATTTTGGAATATAATCACCGACACACGTGTGTAGTCCCACAGCGTCAATTGGGCACGAAACTCGGCACCCTGCAGTATGTAGTAGTTGAGCAGCTGATAGAGCAGATAGCTCCAGCCGCCCACCTGCACCACATTGTAGGTAATCAAATAGAGTTTGATTAGCGTCGAGGGCTCCTTGGATTTGCCCGCAACTGGCGATGATTTGTTCGTCTTGGCCGACATATTCGATGTGTATGGAGTGAACTTTCACCTCCACCCAAAACCAATGATTAACTAACTAATAACAAAAAAAAGCTTTACTTTATCGCAATCGCGCGATGTCTCAATAGTCTCACTTTCACCTGTTCGTATCAGCGAATGTGGCAGAGGGAATGGCCACAAAACAACACAAAATGTTGAAATGCGAAAAATACTAAAACGAAAATACCAACTATGGTGGGATTGGCTGCTATTTCAAATAAGGTCACACTGGAAGATTTTAAATTAAGTACGTTAAATTTAAACTGTTTGAAATGATTTAAAAAATACAAAAATAGTTTTAAAAATATAAAAAGATAAATTTAAATTTAATGCAAAAATAAAGGTTAATTTCATGGAACGAATTGAGGTTCCGGTACTTATCGAAACAAGAGTTTCGGTTAAAGGGGTCTTCTATCTTTGAAATTTTGCTTTTTCGATTTTTTTGTTTTGCATTATTATTATAGCTTGGACATTCCCCTTTCATCCCCTTCAAACCCTTTTCAAAAATTCCAAATTAGTTTAGCAGATATATCTATTGTAGTGGAGCAATGTTCTTGCTAACGTGCGTATTTTTCACATTGCTCAAAACTTTAAACGCGTTTTTCTCGAAACCACGTTTTTTGACCTGGTAGCCATGATTGCGCCAGTTCTACTTAACCGATTTTGATCAGCCATGTTGTAATCGACGCAGAATTGATGTAATTTTGGCCCGTACTTCAATCAAGTGGAAAAACATTTTTTTACTATTTTTTTTTACACTAAACAAAAAAAAACTTGCAAACTCTACATTTTTTTTTAAGCGGCCGCCAATTTTTTAAAAAAATATTGAAAAATATGATTGAGGTACGGGCCAGAATTACATCAATTCTGATCATAACCTCATTTACCGTTTTCAATTCCGATAACCTGGAGTCCCGGAATCATGGCCACCACCTCTACACATTTTTTTTGAGACCTTAATTGGCAGGCCGATAACTTTTTGAACAGCCCTCGAAATCCAAACATTTTTTTTTATATTTATTATATAGTTAATTGATAACACAAATCCAAAAACCAAACTGTAAAAACTCTTATGGTTTTCTATCCAGAATTTAAAAAAAAACACTCATAAAACTTTGTTCAAAGGTAGAGGGGTTATGGGTTGCATATTTTTAATCGTTGAAGAATTTCATTCACAATTTCGCAATTTTTAATTTTTGCAACGTCATTTGTTCTAAGGGCGACGAGCTAAGTCGATTGAGCTTTGATCGGACGTCCGTCTGTTTCTGCGCAAGCTAGTCCCTCAGTTTTATTTAAATAGCTCTCCAACTGAAATTTATTTGGAAAATATTGTTGTTTTCTATGATAGCGTTTTTGAACTTAGCAATAATACAAATTAAATGTTTTTAATCGGAGAACTATATGGGCATTTCCACAGAAAAGAGAGAAGATTAATAATGTCGACTTAAACTACAAATGATCTTATACTAGATTATTTAAATTTTATACCCTTTAAATTTGTATCTTGCTTGACATCTTCAAATGTTTTTAAGTTGAGATATGGCTTAAAATGTAAGAGTACCTACTAAAAAATTTAAAAAATTCTATCTCAAAAACGTGTCCATACAAAAATTTTTAATTTGAAGGTAATTGTTCGATATTACCTACTCTTCTCCAAAAATTAAAAAAAGAAATTAAATTCGTTATAATTCGCGGTCCATCAAAGGGATTTTTTTCGGAATTAAAGGCGAGGAGTCGGGGATATCGAACATTATACATTAAAAAATATGCCTTTTTAAATTTTATGATCTAATCCTTGAGTAACGGGTATATCAAAGTCGAGCAGGGCCGACTTTAACTTAACTTACAACGAGAGCGTAGATGTAGTAGTTCAAGAATCTCTTCGGATTGCTAATCGGCCCAAGTGCGGCACATTTGTTTATTATTGAAGTATTCATTGAGCCAGAAATGTGCCTCGTCTTTGAGCAAAGTTTGGCGGAAAAAAAACGGTTCTTTATTGAGCTGTTGCTAAATAATTTGGAGACGTTATTGCGGTCTGATTTAAAACAAACCTTTATGTCTTCGATGAGTAAGCCCTTGCTCACAACTGCTTCAATACTTCCGAGAGTTATTTTTTGCCAACTGCCGCCACTCAGTCGCACAAGCAATTACGTCGCTTTTAAAAGAATAAAAGGACATATTGCATACCGAGACTTCGGCAGACAGACGGCTGCTCGACTTGATTTTTTTTCTTAGTTGTTTTTTTTTGTTTTGCAATAAATAGTGAGTTTGTACTAACAGCAAAAGCGAGCAGGTGCCTCGTCTAATGTTTAAAATATAGTGCCCTTAAAGCTGGTCAAAAGACAGGCAAGAAAATTATGAAAAGAATAAAGTAGACAAAATCCCTCGAATTTTATTTAAAGATTGTATAAAGGTCAAGTTTCTTCTAGTAAATACAAAATTTCTTAACGAAACATATAGATCGCTCTTATCAAAACGCTCATTGAGATTATTGAATCACTCAAACAAATAAGATGGCACAAGCTGCGTATATAAGCTTCCTCAAGCAGCGAGAGCAGCTTAGTTCATAACTTAGCAGGCCCAGCGGAGGATCGTTAAGAATTTCATCAAAAAATACATATATATATATATATATATTTTTATAATACTAGAAATCGTGTTATCAACCATTAAAACATGACGCATATTTGTCGACGACTTAGCCACTTCTTAGTATTGGCTTTACTTATACTGGCCCTAACCACTGAGCAGGCCCGTGCCAAACGTTGGTTTGGTGGTGGAAGCAAGAGCAGTTCCCGTAGCTCTACACCAAGACACACTTCCTACTCAAGCCATTCGTATTCGTCTCCCAGCAGCCATTCGAAGCCCTCGTATTCACATACGGACTTGACTAGGCTTAGTTATGCCGGCAATACTCATGCTCAACCGCATCGAGCAAGTGTTAGTCAAACTCATGCTAGTCCCAGTGCACCACGACCGGCCACAGTCTCACCCATAGGCTGGAATCCGCCAGCAAGGCAGCCTCAAGGACCACCGCCTGCCTATTCTGCCTACAATCCGGCGGGTGGAGCTCATACCAATATAAATGCGCGTCCTCCGGCCTACAATCCCACATATAATGCTCATTCACCTAGCTATCCGGCAGCGCGACCGGCAGCACATTACACTCCAGCCACCCAGTATCGGCCACGCATGAACAGCTCCTCTGGTTTCCATCATACACCCATTGCGGCCACCAATGCTCACAGTGTACAATCGAGCTATCCTCGTCAGCAGGGTGCTACCTATCATAGTCCTGGACAGTTGCCAGCTGGCGCTACTTATCATCCGGCTGGACATTTGCCAGCTGGCGCCACCTATCATCCCAGTGGTGGTTATCCCTCGGCAGGAGCCACCTATCATCCGGCTGGTCATTTACCTGCAGGAGCTACCTATCATCCGGCTGGACATTTGCCAGCTGGTGCTACCTATCATCCCAGTGGCGGTTATGCTCCCGCTGGAGCCACCTATCATCCGGCTGGTCATGTACCGGCAGGTGCCACTTATTATCCAACTGGTGCAGTGCCTCATGGTGCTACCTATTATCCACAGGCTCCAGTTGCTGCTGTTCCCGTGGGTGCTACCTTCTTGCCAGCTGGAGCTGCTATGCCAGCTGGAGCCACCTATTATCCCCAAGCTCCTGCGAAATCGGGCTCTGGATTCGGTTTGGGTAGGTGTTGCATTTAAAGGAATTTATCCAATTCTGTAATTTTTTTCTGCTTACAGGTACGGGTCTGATAGCTGGTGCTTTGGGTGGTGCAATTTTGGGTCATGCCCTGACGCCCACGCAGACACGTGTCGTTGACCATTCACCGTCTTATGGAGGCGGTGGTTATGGAGGGGGAGGTGGTGGTTATGGAGGAGGTGGTAGCCATGGTGGCGACGACAAGGTTATTATTATTAATAACGGACCGCCAGGATCGGTGTCAACCAGTGAAGTTGGTTCAGGCACTACGGTTATTAACACAGGCGGACAACAGGCAGCACCTGCCTCATATCTACCCGCGCCACCTGCTCCCGCAGCACCTGCTGCAGGATATCCTCAGACTCAGTTCTCTTCATTTTCACCCGGGCCACCTGCTCCTCCAGCACCCACTGCAGTATACCCTCAAACCCAGTTCCCTTCATTTTCACCCGGGCCATCCGCTCAGCCAGCTGTAGAGTCAGCTGTACCACCGCCAGTTGCTGCTCCGGGTCCCTCGAATGCGGCTCCACCAACGCCTCCAGCAGCCGCAGCAGCAGCACCCTCACCTGCTAATCCCAATGCAGCGCCACCCGCTCCCGGGGGTATAGTATGTATGCCTGTGCGTGTACCCGAACCAGATCCCAAAGATGCCAGCAAAACGATTGAGGTAGAGAAAATTTCCTGCTTTCCTGCACCCCCACCAGAAGCCACTCCAGCTGGTACACAATCAGTGACGGGAACTGGAGCTGTCCCTTTGCCACCACAACCTGCTGTAACGGCGACGCCAGATTCAGCGCAACTTGCACTTGCACCATTCCAACAAACTACGCCTATCGTAGTGCCCGAGGGTTATGTGCCGTTGGCTCCTCTGTTGCCAGGTGGTCGTCCAGATTTTATGCGTATGCCATAACCGTGTGATGCCCACAATGTAGGTGTCAAAACTCCGTCCCACCTCAGTACATTCTCGGCTTTGTTGACCCTTGTGGTTTCCCATTGTTTGCACTAGTTCCAAGCTGCAATCCAAAATTAATTTATTATCCAAGACGGAAGAACTTTCATATATTACTCAACTTCAGTCGCATCGCCTTATACTTTGTAAACCAAAACGAAGATTTCTAATAAAAAAA
>JAEIFT010000353.1:0-273313 GCA_018904225.1 Lordiphosa mommai | reverse complement strand
TATACTCTGTACCGAAGGTACACAGAGTATATTGGGTTTGAAAATGTAATGTAACAAGCTGAAGGAGTTACCTTTGACCCTATAAAGTATATATATTCTGATCAGCATCAACAGCCGGATGATATAGCCATGTCCGTCTGCTGTCTGTCTGTCCGTCTGTCCGTCTGCCCGTATGAACTAAGAGATCTCAGAGATGGTAAAATATAGAGTAAGGTTTGAGGTGTATGGAACATATATTTCTCATACTTGCAGATCAGTTTACTTCTAATTTTTGCCACGCCCCCTGCCTCCCCGCAAATTAAAAAAACAAAATAATTCACAATCTTTTCAAGATAGATATTCAAACATTCTAGACATATATTCTACCACTTATTTTGAATCAGACCCACCATACATCATTTTTAATTGTGATGTCCATTACTCGTAGAGCAAAAAAGGGGGGGAAGGGGGTACTAAGTTCGGTGCAATGTGAAAAAAAAAAAAAAAAAAAAAAAAAAAAAAAAAAAAAAATTTTTTTTTTTTTTTTTTTTTTTTTTTTTAAAAAAAGGGAAGTGGTAATAGGACAGGCAGAAGGAAGCATTTCCGACCCTATGCGCATATGGTATTTTGATCATCACAAGCCATTTGATATAGACATGTCCATTTTTCTGTCCGTCCGTCCGTCTGTCCGTCCGTCTGTATGAACACCTAGATCTCAGAGACGGTGTGAGCCAGAGCTACAATTTTTCAGTAGACGTGTATTGTCTGCACGCAGATCAAGTTACCTCCAAATTTTTGCCACGCCCTCCCCACCCCGCAATATGAAAAAAAACCTCATATCTCCACAATTTTGGAAAAATAGATTACCTGAACTTTAGTTATATTAAAATCATCATTACCTATCGATCCTACATACATCATTTTTCCGATCAGATTAACTATAGTAGAGTTGCCACCCCGCAATTTTAAAAATACCTGACACTTCCACACTTTCGGAAAAATAGATTGTTTGAACCTTCAGACATATATTTTACAATAATATTGTCAATGATCAGCCATACATACTTTTCCGATCAGATGAACGATAGTAGAGTTGCCTCCCCAGCAATTTGAAAAAAACCTCATGATCCCACAATTTTGAAAATAAACGATTCAAACCTTTCTAACCATATATTCTAATCATCAATAACTCATTTGATCCGCCGTACATAATTCTTTTCGATCAGATGAACGATAGTGTAGAGTTGACGACCCCGCAATTTGAAAAATACCTCATATTCTGCCAATTTTTGAAAATATCATTTGAACCTCTAGGACATATATTTTATTCATCATAACTTATCGATCCGCCATACATCATTTCCCGATCAGATGAGCTATAGTAGAGTTGCCATGTTGTGATCTACTAAAATATTCCTAAATAAACCTTACACTGAGTAACGGGTATATCGAAGTCGAGCAGGGCTGACTTTTAACTTACGCTTCTCGTTCGATCAGATGAACGATATTAGAGCTACACGTAAAAGAAAATAAAACCAACAACAACAACAACACCGTAGCCATTGGTAGAACTTACGAGAAAGAGAGAGCGAGTAGGCAATAGCTAACGGTAATTTCCCAATAATTTTATTTTTATTTTTAAACTCCTTAATCTTTTATGCTGTTTTGATTTGATATTTATACATTTTCGAAAAAGAAAGTTGCAAAACATCTTTATATCCGGCGTTACTCGGGTCCTAAAACTTAATTTAGTACTATTTATTCAATATTGAAGGCTGGAAACCTCTAAAATTCTGCAGAAAGGTTCGGTCCAGGTATTCGAATTCACAGTTTTTGTTATTTGGGTCCAATTTACCAATGGTCAATCAATGGTCGAATGGACTATGTTCATTTTTGAGATACTTCATACGAAAATGTTTCTCGTCTTTGAAGGTAGCCTCAAGCTTCTATGTACACAATATTACTTTTGTTTTATTTCCTTTTTCGAAGTAGTAATGTACCGAATTTTGATTGAATTCTCAAAAGGCATCTTTACTAGATAATGCATTAAAAATTATATAACTTCTATAAAATTGGTTTAGGTCAGTGCTCTGTTATACCAAAAAATACGGGTCATCCCTTTAAAACTAGTCTCAGGAACAAATGTTCCCAAAATAGGTATATGAGTGCCCTATATCCAATTATTATATAATTTTGCTAAATCATTTATAATACGTTTTGTTTGGATCGCAATTCTTTAATTAAAGATGGTCAACATTGCTTTCCCGACCAAAAACAATTTAGTTACTATTTATAAGGAAAATTAAGAATTTTGTTGAACCGCGCACTCTTCATCTGAAGATGCTCAATAGCGTTCGCTTTCAAAAATTACTGTTCGAATTGCATAAGTAAACTAAACAAAATAATGGATTTTACCGCAAATTTTTAGATGAAAATGATCGAAAATATTTCTTGATTGCATAACGGTAACCATAACAGGAAAATAAATCGTTTGCTTTGCTTAAAAAATAAATTAATAAATCACTGATCAGCTTAACAACACAGCTGTTATTATTAAGCATATTTTTTGGGGGCGACTTGTTAAATTGACATTTGAAAAGCTTCATGTAAATATTATATTGACCGTGTTAAGCAGAAGATCTTGCTCCCTGATCAATGATATATTTCTTGCTAATTTACGTAGCCTACTTTTCAACTTGTGTTTAATATGATCTTTACATGGCGCTTTTCCAAATGTCAATTTAACCAGACCCCCTAGAAGTATGCTAAATAATAAGAGCAGTTTTGTTACGCTGATCAGTGATGAAGTGTCTGAATTTTTACATTTTCTACATTTCGATAAAAGTTCTCTAATTGTAAACTGTCAAAAATAAAGAAAGCACCAATGTTGTTTCTATATCTTTGGGAAACAACTTTAAAGCCGACTAAGAATTTATCGCAGCTGCGCATTGCATCACCTTCTATTTTTGAAGGGGGGGTTCAAAGGGCACTTCGAGTGTACTCTTTCAAGGTTCTTAGTGTACTCTTTCAGTGTACTCTTTCAAGGTTCTTATACATGCATTCAAGAAGTAAATCGAGTACATATCAGAGAACTGCATCGGTGTTTCGAAAATTTTTCCCACCGCAAAATACATTCCATTATTAATTAAGTCGATCTTACTTATATACAAAATGCATCGCATACGGGTTGATTAACATCCAAAATCATAGAGAGATTTAGTTTTCAATATCGTATCACCGCCTATTGCCGCAAATATCGTAGACACTGCATTTCTACCGCATTTTAAATCGTTATTATCAGAAGTAAAATTCCTATATTTGAATTTTAGAATCATGTTGACTATGTGATAGGCTAAGGTCTCACAGGCAAATAATTTTTCCAAATTTTGATAAAAAATTCACCTAAATAGGCCTAAGTAGGGAATTTTTGGACAATTATCCATATCTTAAGTTTTAAGTCCCGACAAATCTAAGGTATTCGCTATTTAGATAAATTTGTGATAACTATTTGGGCAAATTATTAGCCCAAATTATTAGGCCCTATCTTTAGAGTCGTGCCGAAGTTCATTAACTAGTTCAAATGAATTATTGATTAAAATGAATTAAACATTAAAATGAACTAATGAACTAGATCTCAGTGTTTGAACTATTTACTTTTTGAGTTCATATTTTTGAAGTATAATTAATTTTTTTAACAATAGTTCATTTTTTGATCTAGATTTCATTTTACGAACTGTAGTTTATTTTACAGAATATCCCATGTGTTCTCAAATCGCTTTCGACCCAGAAACGACCCTATTCCCATACGATTTGAGTCGTTTTCGGGACGAAAACGATTTGTAGAACACATAGTTCATTTTTTGAACTATAGTTCATATTTTGTATAGTTATTTGTCTGTGAATTGGCAAATTTACGCGACGCCCTTTAGTAAGTGTGACCAACTGCCCACTGGACAAAGCCAACGCTGCAAAAAAAAAACACACCTCCAATTTTTGACGTCGAAAATGAACAATAGTTCAAAAGTTAATAGTTCTTCAAAAAGTTAACTGTTGAACTAGGTTATTCAAATGAACTAGATTCTACAACTCTACTTTTGTATTGTTTAAAGGCGCATTACAGCAATGACTGCCTTTCAATATCGTATCACCGCATACTACCGCATTTTAATATCGTGGACAGCGCATTACATTCATATTTAATTTTTAGTTGCATGTTGACCATGTGTATATGCAGCTCAAAAGATACGTATACAGATCTGTCAACAAGATATATATGTATATTAGTTTTCAATTCTAGGAAATTAATTTTTGTTATTTTTTATTTCTTATCAAATTTTTATGACTACGTGGGGGAACAATGGAATATTTTATATAAATGTGTGGGAAGTTATGTCAATTGAGCTTTGCCCGTTTGTCTGTTTGTTTCAACGCAAACTTGTCTATCAGTTCTAGAGCGGTAGAGCAGAAATTCGTCACAGAAATCTCTAAAATCCATCGGTGGCACAAGAACTTCAAAAGATTTTAAATTCTTATTCAAAATTCTAGTTGAAATATTTACTATTTATCAGATTGTAAGCTGTTCTTACTTTTCTTTTTTTTTCTAACATTTCCCCCCTTTTCTTTTCATTATTTCAGATTCGGCTCTGGCAGCAGTCAAGCCTCCCAAAACAGTGGCGACATCTGTCGCATCTGTCATTGTGAAAGTGATCCCCAAAATCCTCTGCTAACGCCCTGCTACTGTTCGGGTAGCCTTAAATATGTGCATCAGGCATGCCTGCAGCAATGGCTTACGGCATCCGAGACCAACTCCTGCGAACTGTGCAAATTTCCCTTCATCATGCATACAAAAATCAAGCCCTTCAACGAGGTAAGCCGCACACACACACACACACACAGACAAATTGCAATTGCATTCTAATTTATTTTGTTTTTGTTTTATTGTTTGGCTTCGTCTCTGGCCCATCGATTGCGGGTCACAGTGGCGCAGCCTTGACATCTCCGGCATTGAAAGGCGCCGGCTCTGCTGCTCTGTGCTATTCCACTGTGCGGCAGCACTTTGCGTCATCTGGTCGCTGTGTGTGCTCATTGAGCGGGCCGCAGATGATGTACAGCGTGGACAAATAGGTTGTGTGCACTTTACTTTTATTATCTAACAAAAAAAAAACAAAACCCCATTATAAATGCGTTTGATCTTCCAACACTTAGATTGGCCTTTCTGGACCAAGTTGGCTGTGGTAACTGTGGGTCTGACCGGTGGCTTTGTGTTCATGTATATACAGTGCAAGGCCTATTTGCATCTATGTCATCGCTGGAAGGCACGCAACAGGTTAGAAATGAATTCTTAAGTTATAGGAATGAAATTGCATAAATATATGTACATATTTGCTAGCTGTTTTTTGTTGAACTTATGTGGTAACGGTGGCTCTTGCAACGGCGGTTTCCGTAATAAACTGGTAATAGTAATTAGTAAAGTTGAGCGTTGTATGCACCCGCAGCTAGCTTCTTATAACGGTACACCTGCAAAGTAATGTTAAAAATTGTAGTGCATTTTAATGTCATTGTTTATTAGTTCATTTTTGCATAAACTTTTTAAATTTATCAACTATGTGGGAACAGCAAATAAAAACAAACATTTCTTAATTGTTTTTCAAAATATTCTTCATGAAAATTAATTAATTAATCGAAGAAAATAAAATCCTTTTAATTGCACAAATTCAAAATTATTGTGGAAAAATTGTTGCTTTAAAAATTGTACTCAAAAATATTGTTTAAAACTAAAAGAGAGATAAAAGGATGATAACATTACAACTTCGAGACAAGACAAATGCACTGTAGACACTTCATTATTGTCTTCATCGACTAACACTAGCGATGAAAGATCACAGCTGCCTATTCAAAGAGCCAAAGTCAGAAAAAACGAGAGCGTAAGTTGAAGTCGGCCCTGCTCGACTTTGATATACCCGTTACTCAGGGTAAGGTTGCCCAAATTGTGGGAGATAGATATATTTTTCAAATTGCGTGGGTGGCAACTCTTCTATCGTTCATCTGATCGAAAAATGATGTATGGCGGATCGATAGGTAATGATGATTAAAATATATGTCTAGAAGGTTTGAACAATCTATTTTCAAAATTGTGGGAGATATGAGGTTTTATCATATTGCGGGGGCGGGAGGGGGCGTGGCAAAAATTTGAAACAAACTTGATCTGCGTGCAGAAGATACAAGTCTACACTGAAAATATGGTAGCTCTAGCTCTTATAGTTCCTGAGATCTAGGTGTTCATACAGACAGACGGACAGACAGACAGACGGACAGACAGACGAAGGGACATGTCTATATCGACTCGGCTATTGATGCTGATCAAGAATATATATACTTTATGGGGTCGGAGATGCTTCCTTCTGCCTGTTACATACATTTGCACGAACTTAGTATACCCTTTTTACTCTACGAGTAACGGGTATAAAAATATATAATAAGCTGGCAGCCTTAATGTGGCCAAGTTAAGTAACAGAAAAGCAGCTCTAATTATACTCTGTACCGAAGGTACACAGAGTATATTGGGTTTGTGCAAATGTATGTAACAGCCAGAAGGAAGCATCTCCGACCCTATAAAGTATATATATTCTTGATCAGCATCAACAGCCGAGTCGATATAGCCATGTCCGTCTGTCCGTATGAACGAAGAGATCTCAGAGATGGTAAGAGATAAAGGTTTAAGGTGTATGGAACATATATTTCTTATATTTGCAGGCAGATCAAGTTTAGTTTTTTTTTTGCCACGCCCCCTGCCTCCCCCGCAAATTGAAAAAAAAAACTTAATATCTTCCACAATTTTGGAGTTAGGTTGTTCGAACCATCTAGACATATATTCTACTCATCATTTCTTATCAAGCCCCCATACATCGTTTTCCGATCAGATGAACAATAGTGGCGCTATATGTAAAAGAAAAATTTAATGCAACGACAACACCACGGCCATTGGTAGAACTTACAAGAAAGAGAGAGCGAGATGGCAATAGCTAACTGGTAATTTCCCAATTGTACCTTGCTATGAGAGGAGCGATGTAATTGAGATGGCCTGCGGTCAGAAATCACGCGTGATTCCCGCGTGACTAATATAGATACGTTTATGTTAATAGGAAATTATATACAAATTTTATAATTTTACGAGTAATGTACTAGGGTAATTCTACTCATCATTACTTATCGAGCCCCCATACATCGTTTTTCAACCAGATGAACGATAGTCGAAAGAGTTGCCACCCCCAGATTTTTAAACACCCTCACACTTTAAAGTTATCAGTTACATACAAACAGGTACAGAGTATATTACAGTCGGGCTTGACCGACTTTCTCACTTGTTTTAACTTGACTGCTCCTAGTGTGACCATATGAATATTCACAAACGCACACAAATAATTTTTTAAAACATAAATTGCCATAAAACTACAATATCTGGTACGTACCAAAACTAATGTTTCGGTAAAAGGTTCTGTTTAGGTTTTAGTACCGGTAGGTACGTACCGGTATGTACCGGTATAATTTAAAAATCCTTTAAACCGAAGATATAATAGAACGGGTAGCAACCAACACAACAGAAAGTAGTTATAAAGAAGGAAAATTAAACATAATAAACTTTACCCCATATGGATTGATGGTATGTGAAACGTTCAGATGACGTAACCGATCACAATTTATCCCTGCTGTTAGGTCCATTTATTAATTCTTTTAAATGCAAAAATTAAGGAAAAATTAATAGATTCATTAGAAATAAGATGAAATGGTTATTTTTATTGAAAATTTCAGTATATACCAAATGGTCCTTTACCTAAACATTGTAAGTTTTTTCTAACGTTTACTCTGCGTTTTACCCTAAGGAAATCTCTGATTGAAGCAATAAAACTGAAAAAAAAACACAGAACCGAAACTGTACCGGTACAATGTTTCGGTTCTTTTCGGTCATTTCGGTTCCAAAAATAAAGGTTCCGAAATACCGGTTCTTAAAAAATTAATAATAACGGTTCCGGTTACGGTTCTGGTTCTGAGTTTCAATCGGTTCTTTTCGGTATACGGTTCGGTTTCCGGTTTGACACCCTGGGTAAAAGGTAATTGAAATTTTAAGTACCTAGGTATATACCTAGTTACAAACAGGTACTCCCAATGTTTAAGGAACCGAGCTCTAGAATGTTCTAGAAATTTCTAGAAATTCGATTTTGGTAGAACATTCTAGAAAGCTCTAGCTCTTCGAAAAATTAATTGGGTATGTACTTGAGTATGTTCTTGAAACTGATATAAAAAATATTTTAGAACTTTGTCAAAGAAAAAATGTATAAATATTTTAAAGCCCGAGCAACGCCGGGTATATAACTAGTCAACCATTATAGAAATCTAACATCTAACAACAGAAATAAAAGGATTTTAAATAATCTCGTCCCTGAGTAACGGTTATATCCAAGTCGTGCAGGGCCGATTTAAACTTAAGCTCTCGTCCTCTCTTTTGGTTCGAACCTTGGTTCGCCCCAAATTTTACCAAATTTGTATAAAAGAGCAATTAAAGGGTATTTAAAACACCTTAACACCAGTTTCGCGCTATTTCGCTTGTATTGTTTGTTTAAAAATGAACTTAACCTTAAAACCACTTGTCATTTTACAGAATTCTGCTCATACAAAACGCCCCGGAGAAGATACATCCACTGACACCTCCCTCACCAGTGGCGGCCCATCATCATCATCATCACTACAGTGAGCCGCACAGCTCTGTGGCTCATGGAGTAGCCGCCGGTGCCAGCGGCACAGTGGAGATCAACACGGGAGTTTCTTCTTTGGGTCATCCGGTTAGCCACGATACCAACTGTGCTGGTCTGGAGAATGGAGTGCCAACGGCTGTACATCAGCAACAAATGCAACAGCGTCTGCTAAATGCCACATTGGCCGCCGAGCTGGAAGTGCCACATAGCAGCAGCAGCTGTGCCGGCACCCAGACAGACGAGGCGCATGCCCAACGCCAACATCAGGGACAACAACTGGGCCAAGTGGCGGTGGCCGCCAACATTGAATGCTCCCAGTCGCAGCATAATTATGATCGGGACTGGGCGTTGGATGATGTTGTATCACAGATCTCATCGTTTCGGCCCTGCCCGCAGGGTTCGGGTAGTATGACACCGTTCCATGACTCCATACACAATGTGCTAGAGCATTCGGAGAGCTCTAGTCGGGGTTCGGCAACGGATTTGTGTGCCGGCTCAAGGCAGGATCTCAGTGCCAGTGGCATTTCAACGGACACGGGGCGTGAGCATGCGCTGCAGTTGAGTAGTTTTAGTGGTGAGTGGGATGAAACGGGGTGAGTGGTGGAATGATTACTAATTCGTGGTCTTTTTTTAATAGGCAGCGGTGAGCACAAGGCGCCCTCCATCAGTTCTGGCGTGTCACATGCCGTGGCGAATGGTCTGGGCGGATTTGTCTATAAACCGCATCAAACCAAACGCTACTCCAACTCGTCCATCTTTCTGGAAAACCGTGATATACTCAACGATATAAGTGTGGGTCTGGACTCTGCCCATCCGCATCCTTATGATTTTAGTTCGCCGCCAAAGATAGACTACACTCATTCAAGCATATTGGGTACAGATCAGCCGCTGTCCTGTTGCCTGGCCTCTGACTGCCTAAGCAAGGAGTCGGACTCTAAGCAAGAGCAGGAGGCCATGCTGGCTGATACGGTGCTGGATATAGAGCTGCCCACATCACCCTTATCGCCACCAGCGGCCTATGCCAGTCACCAGCAGCATCAACAGCAGCAGTTGCATTCACAACCGCAGGCCTTGCATCGCTCCTTTGATGCGGGAGTGGATGAGGCCAGCCTGGTAAAGAGCCGCATCAATAGTCACACTTTGACCGATGTCCAAATGGATCGCTCTCGCCTGTTCTTCAAGTCATTGCCAAATCTCAGCAGCAGCTGTGAAAGTCTCATCAAAAAGTGATTGCCTTCCTTCTCTCTCTCTCTCTCTCGTTTGTCTCTCTTCTCTCCATTTCGCCAGATTGTTTTTAAGTATTTACCGCTGGTCGCCACAGACCCACAAAGAAATTTATTTTATACCGTAGCTACCCCCCCCCCCCTCCCTGTTTTCTCATATGTATATCCCATGTTAGCAAAAAACAAACCCCATAAAAACAATTTGAGACTGCATAGAAAACATGACAAAACATTAAAATGATAAAAAAAAAATAAAACCAACAACAACAAATACAAATAATTATTAACAATTTAGAACAAAAAGAAAATAAAACAACAAAATATTTCATTTAAAAAATGTAATTAGTTTTAGGCGCTGAACAAATTTGATATAACCAAAATACAGTCTTAGGGTTGGTTTCATGTTTAAAAGACATTTTGATTATAAATTTTTGGGCTGGAAATAATGTGGTATTTATGCTGGAATATTTTTCTTCTCCCTTTGAGGTATCATCCTTTTCTTTCATCCCAGTAATTTTATAAATTTGTTCCGTGGATCCCCAAGTTTCTCGAAACTTAAACGAGGAATACAAATACAAGATAATTAATTTAAATAAAATAAACTAATTTGGCCAAAAATATTTAGGGCTGTTCTCGTTACCGAATTCGATCGTTCGGAATTGGTGAAGGTTCTTTTTTCGAAGAAACGATTAAAGAATTTGACAAAAACATTTTTTCCTTAGATGGAGATAAATCGAAATTTAAAGTTGTTCGCCGAATAACACAATCGGTTTTAGAAAACAGGAACAGGCCTGATTAAATCTAAAAAAAAGTCCTGTTTATCCATGACGTAAGATTGATGAATTTTGTCCATTTTTTGTGTTTGTTTTTTTGTATCAAATAGCATAAACGAACTAACCTAGACTGCCTGTTTGCTTAATTCCTCTTCTCTGCCAGCAAAGGCAGCGTTTTGATCGGATACGTGTATGGTGTGGCCTACTAATTTGTACTGAAAATCTAAGCAACAGCAGTTCGCAAGCTCAGTTCGACGCAATTCTCTCTCTCAAACCATCGAACGTCAGCGTTTTTCTCTCTAGAACAATCTAACGTGAGCTTGGCAACCAAAAAAGCAGCGTAATCGTTCAGTCTATATTTCCCTAGTCTGTGCAAATAGCTTGATAAATTGAAAGGTTTATTCAACAAAAATAATGCCAAGGGCTCAATTTTTAATGATTTGCTACAATTCAACGAAATTCAAGGACTTGAGGTTCGAAACAAAACCTTAGGTTGGGGGTTCTGTTAACTCTTAGACTTTATGATGGGTTCGACCCTCCGGTTCGGAGGGTCCCCCGAAATAGGGGATAACCGATAAAGTTGGTCATGTCCTTTTTCGACTTGCACAGTGTTATTAGAAATTGCATACTTTTTTAAAATAATACCTTGCTTGACTCCATCTAAAGTTTCTAACTCGAGATATGGCTTAAAACGAAAGAGTAGCTACGGAAAACATAAAAAAAAAAATCGAACTCAAAAACGTATCCATACAAAAATTTGTGAACTTCATTTTCCAAATTTTGCGGCATTTCAAAATACATTAACAAAAAATACCGGCTTCAATGGGTCTTTTTGGCTGTAAACTAGTGTAATCAGTAATACGACTCGAAAATAAGTCTAAACTTATCAGAGAAGCGAGGTTATGAACGATTCTTCAGAAGAGTCGCGGCTAGGGTAATATAAAAGTATCATTTATGATCAGAAAATGATCATCAATTGAGAATCGAAGTTATTTAAATGCTTGCTAAGAAATCCATTTTTGAAATACATTAAATGCGAAAGTTAGGGAATTCGGAAACGGGATAAGGTGCTTATATATTATCCCTGAACC
The DNA here is from genome assembly GCA_018904225.1 of Lordiphosa mommai. NCBI lineage: Eukaryota > Metazoa > Arthropoda > Insecta > Diptera > Drosophilidae > Lordiphosa > Lordiphosa mommai. The sequence goes on along the minus strand of JAEIFT010000353.1, from coordinate 261,497 downwards.
ACTGAACCGAACCAAAACCGCGGTACGGATTGCTACAAAAACCATATTACCGAACCGAACCGAACCACTCCTTATTTCCGAGCGGTTTCCATCCCTGCTTTATATGATTCAAAAAACTCAACTACCTGAAGTATTTTTCAGCCATCTCCTATGAGATCTCAGACAAGTCAAAATACAGCTTAAACCTACAAACTTGTAAAGTTTTAATATTTTTGGTAATAAAATCGATTATATTAAGTTCGAACATCTCCGACCCCATAAAGAATATATATTCTTAATCAGCATCAATAGCCGAGTTGATCTAGCCCTGTCCGTCTGTCTCAGTACTATAAGAGCACACATTTTTTCAGCATAAAATCGTATTGTCTGCACGCAAATCAACTTTGTTTAAAATTTTCGCCACGCCCCCGCTACAGAAAATGTTGAATAACTCCTACAATTTTACAGATAACAAGCTCTCCTTTTGCATTTATATATATATGCTCAATATGTATAATTTGTGAAATTTTCCGAAAAATCTAATAATTTTTCATAATTTATAACAATAAAAATAGATCGGTGTTTCTTTTACCAAATTTTCTCTAATGATATTTAGATTAGACATATTTTGATTAACTAAATGGTTGTCAAACCAAACCTGATTCTTCTCAGCCGACCCTTAAGTTTAACAACGGAATTCAAACCTCCGGACCGAACCTTTTTAAGAGTTTCAGGAGTGTGTAGCCTTGGTTATTACCTGCTGGTTTAGAATTCCTAAATTGTAATCATTAAAAAAAGCAATTGCGATTAGATTTTCAGGAAAAAAGAACAAGCAATTTAAAAACCATTTTCATTTTATTTACCTTTAAATATATAGCATTTGCTGTATAATATAATCAAATTAAAATCCAGTGTCTTATAAACATGAAACCGACCCTATATACCCATACATTTCAATTCTTTATTCACAGCTCCCGCCTGCTGATCTAAGCCAAAAAACCCAAAACAAAAACCTAAACATACAATATTTTAGTCCAAGTGTACGAAAAGGAAAGGCTCTAAGGCCGCGGTCAGACAGTCAAAATACGTGTAGATTATATACAATATTTTGCTTGTCTGTCCTTAGCTAAAGCTGAATATGAATTATGTATTTTGTTTCTTAACTTCTAAGTCAAATGAAAAATTAAAAAAAAAATTGATCTGTGATTAAGCGTCATTGAATTTGAATATACAGCAGATGCAACAAATGTAACAACAATTTTACTTAACAACAAACAACAACAAACATGACAACCACTAAAAAAAAAAAAAACAGCTTTTTCACGGTTAAAAGTGCGTAAGCTCTCTCCACCTTACGGGTGAGTGAACAGCTCGCAGCAGCTTCAACGGCCATATGAAAGCCGTTTTAGTTATAGATATAGCATAATACAGTATCATCAAATACTTATGATCGCTACAAAGTTACGAGCATAAAAACAACTAAATTTTTTATTATGTATTAAATATTTAAATAAATATGTGCAAGAAATGATTACATTATGCCAAAACGTATTTTATTGTTCTTATTACAAAATTTAGAATATTTCAGAGTACACCGAATTTTTTTAAATTAAATGAAAACTCTGAACCGAAACCAAATCTGATATGGTCGAACTTTCGTACAACGAAGTTTTATATAAAAAGAATTTTAATTTTCAGAACACAAAAAATTTGGTCAGTATTCAATATGATTTGCCCTCCCTATACCTGAAGCAAATGCTTTATAACTCTATGTCACAGTCAAAATGAATAATTGTGGAAATATGGTTATTCTTAAAAAAACCTGGGTAGGTATTTTTCAAATCTCAAAGCTGTTGCCGACGAATGGGTCAAAGTACCAGATTGAGAGTTACAAGACATAAATAGCTCGATCGCATTTTCTCTGCAGGCATAATTATTTGAATTTGTTTATTAATTGACTTATATCAAGACTGACTTTTATTTCATTAATCAGTCAATAGCGGGGATTAGTCCAGAAACATAAAATTTTATGGCTCAGGTTGAGATATGGCTCTGAACCACTTTTATAGCGGTTCGGTCTTGAACCAGTAAAAAAATATCAGCCTCCGTATAACTAACCTTCACACCAAATTTTAAGTTAATAGCCTTTATAACTTTTGAGATATGGCTCTGAACTACCTTTGAACCGCTTCAGTGAAAATTTCTTGAAGATGGGCTTAGTGGTTTTAGAGATTTGTCTCTGCACCACTCTTGAACCGGTTCACAGACTTGCGACATAGCCTATGATTTGTTACTGATATACATAAACATACTGTAAAAATTTCATGAAGATCGCTTTAGTGGTTTAGACGCCTATAAGGAACAATTATACCTACATACAAACATACTTTCACTTTAATAAATATGTATAGATTAAATCAAAACTTTCTCAAAATAGGAAACAATATATATAAATTTCTTAAATTTATAATATAATTTTTCGAACATTTCAATATTTAATGGAGAAGCAAGGAGGACCCAGAAATCAATTACATTTAATTAGAGGGCTTATATTTACCAAAGACAAGTTTTTCTGCTTTTAAAAAAATATTTTTCTATATTTGAATATATATTAAAACAAGAATTTGAATCTGGTTTTTTTTTAAGGGCGAATTTGTAAAATGTAAGAATTTTTTCTGAGTGTATATATTGCTATTATTATTTATTATTATTTGAAAATATTGAAACACAATTACAAATTGTGTCCAATTGGAATGCCATAGCATCTTAGGCCTTAGGCTATATTGCTATTAGCAATTTGCTATTTTACCAGTTGAAATATATATTTGAAATAATCAAAAATCCGTAAGCTAAATAATAAGAAACCGAAACAGTACCGGTATTAGCGTTTCGGGATGGTTCCTGTTTTTTCGGTTTCTATAATAACGGTTTACGATTTGGATTGAAAAAATTTTTTTTCCGGTTTCGATGACGCCACGTGGCTTGAAAAGGTTTATATCCCTGGTTAAAGGTTTTTTTTTATGAAAAATGGAGAAAGATGATTTTACTTCAATAAATATAAGGGGGTCTCCCGAAAATCTCTAGTTATTTTTGTATAAAGGAAAACGGTTTGACTTTATACGAAAGGTAACACAAATTTACGCGCTTATTAGATCAGATGAATTAAGTTGAGAGCTTTAAAACCGACTTCTTAAAGCCAAGTGGATTAAGAGCCGAATTCTCATCTCCTACATAGCACTATATGTCATATAAGGCTACTAATAACAGAGTACATTTTAGGTTTATCGGACACATAGCACCTATCTAGGAGATGAGTAATCGGCCCTTAATTCGTACAATTATTCTTCCATTTAATTTAGTAAGCGCATCAATTCTTGTCATTTAACATATAAGTCATTCACGTTTGGTTCTCTAGAGTATTACTGGACACACCTGATTGTGTTGTCTACTTTCTACTTTACTATATGTTTACTTCACATATGTCGTAACCGCCCGAATCGGATGACTATATCTTATAGCTGCCTTAGCTGCTAAAGGACCGTTGGGTTGATTGGCTTGCAAACAGTTCTACAAGATTTGGTGATAATTCGATGACTATAAGGAATAGCTGACACAATACCAATCGGTCGGAAAATGGTTCTTAGAAAGAAAAACTTGTTTGTTCTTCGTTGTAACATTCTTAAACTAAGGAATTATGCATATTTTAAGCTTCTAAAGAGTTCTGCCAAATCAGATTCTTAATGATTCTGAATTAATTAAAATCTGGCATCTATATCCGAAATATCCTATAGTTGAAGCGAGCTTTTGCAAGAGTACTAATACTTCGGCACAGACGAAGTTAGTTGGGAATAAAAAAAAATCATAAGATGATGCCAGATCAGGACTGTAAGGAGATAAACCATTGATTCGAAAAACTCCGCTGTGTAAGGCGACGTGTGAAAGCTCGAATTATCGTGAGGAAGGAGAATCCCTTACAATTTTTATGGGATTTGACCCATTTTGCAACACCCATACAATCGACTGCTGTTTGTTTCGGGCGTAAATGCACAGATCTATGATTCGTCAACTGTTAAGATCTTATATACTTGTTTTGAATTTATTATAAGTTTTTCACAGTGGGAAAGCATGACGCTTCATCGCCAAAAGTCAAAGTAAGTTGGTTGATCGATTTTATAATCCAAGTCGAAAATCGTCAAAAACTTCGGAGCAAGTTCTTGTAACAAAAATATTATAATTTAAAATGAATGTGGCCAAAAGCGGGCCACGCATATTTTGCCTATCTCAATGCATTTGCCACTCAACTTCAATTAAATTTGTTATGCTACGAATCGTTAATTATATTTATGAAAACAAAACATGCTTTCACTTTCATTCTTTGGCAAAATTAGAATTAAATATTTTCAAGTGTCGCATAATTATGTTAAGCACCTTTTCAAATAAATAAATAAGTACAAGGTATTATGTATTTAGGTAGCTTTCTTACTTCTTTATTGTAATTTACGCACAAAATTAAATGCAAATGAAAAAGTTAGTTTTCAAAACTGTAAATGTATGAGAAACTGAAAGTGCAAACGTGTGCTCTTCTTTTGTAATTATCTTAAATACTTAATACTATTACAGGACTTATACAAAACGAATTTAAAAATCGCTTAAGACTAAAAAAAATTATGATGCGGGGGGCGTGTGTTGTTATGTGTGATGCGATGATGTGTGTAAAGTCTTGCACTCCTTCCGGTATTTTCAGAAATACCGTTTATTTGCCCGTCTCCATCTTCTCGCCGCCGCCATTTTCAGTCTTACCATCAGCGGCAGCAGCAGCAGCTGCGGCACCCTCTGGAGCTTTGACACTCAAGTGCGCAGGACCGGTTTGTTGGATCTGCACAATACGCTCTGGCTTCGCCAGCTCCTTGCTGGGCGGCGGGGGTGCCTTCAGTGTAAGCACACCATCCGAGGAGACAGTTGAGACCACCTCATTGGGATCAAAGTTCTTGGGTAGCGTGTATTTGCGCACAAAATGGCGCTGTATCAAACCATGGCCATCCTCGCGCTCCTCATGTTTGCCCTCCACGACAACAGTTTTGTCCACAACCTTGACGGTCAGCTCATTGGGCTTGAATTGCGACACATCCATACAGACTTGGAAGCCATCTTTACCAATGGCTGGCAACAGAGAGCTCTGTCCCGCAGAGGAGCGATGGCGCGGCAACAACTGATGCTGATGATGGTGATGGCTGCGCTCATAGGGCAAAACGCGACGGCGTGTAATGCCGGCTCCATGGTGCGGCAACATCAGGCGTGGCCGATGGAAAAGCTCATGGGCATGGACACCAAATCCAAAATCATCATCCAGAAAGTGATCCCAGTCGTTGAAGGCACTGCGATAATGACTCTCATGATCGAGTTCGCGTGCCAAGTTCAGGAGTGGAACAATGGACATTTTTTTAAAGTTTTTTTTAATAGTTTTAGCGAAATAAAAGTTATCTGCACAGCAGAAATTTCAATCTGAACCGTTTGAAGAGAGAACTGCAACTGTGAGGCGACGGCGTTTGCCACTGCCTTTTATACCGACGCCCGACTCACACACACAATTACAAAGCAACAAGCGGTTCTGGCTCTCTCGCGAATTTTCTGGCTCTTTCTTACGCAGCCGGCATAGTGTGTGTGTGTGTGTGTGTTAACCGGCAAAATAATTTGTTTTTTCTTGCTCTCTCTTTCTTTGGCTCTCTTACACTTTCAGCCAAGGAAAGTTCTTGAAAATTCTGCGAACTTCTCTATGCAACACAGTTAAATAACTTGAAATGGAAATGCATGTTTGTTTGTATGTATTTGTTTAAAGCATATTTTTTTCTTATCGTAAATTAAATTGTTTAAAATGTTAAAGTGCAAGGAGTTTACATATGGGCAAAGTGCATTGAACTCTTGCCATCTCTGTCGTTTGTTTGTGTGTGTCTCTTTTGTTTGTGACAAACATTTTTGCCTGCTGATTCTCTGAATTCAAACACCAGGGCAAGTTCAGCTACAGTGAACTTTCGATATTCGTCAAAACAAAGATGTTAATTAAGATAAAAATAAAAAAAAAAATAAAAAAAATCAAAACAACATTAAAAATTATAATTTATATTTCAAACATAAAAACAAAAAAAAAAAAACAAAAAACCAAACAAAAAAAATTAAGATTTTAAAATATAAATAAATAAAAAAAAAAAAAATAAAAAAAATAAAAAAAAAATAAAAAAAAAAAAAACAAAAAAAAAATTAAACCGGAGAATAAAACCCCCAAAACCAAAAAAAAAAAAACTTCCCACCCAAATATAAAAAAACCGAACCGATATTAAAGTTTTTGAGACGATACATTTAAATCCTTTATAATAAGAACCGAAAAAAAAACCAAAATCATGCCGAATCGAATAATATCGTTACTTTTCCTGTTTCTTATTCATATTGATTTATGATTAATTTAAATATATATGTCAACTGATAACATTATACACATTTAAAGAAAAGTCTTACATCAAATATTCGGCCTTAAAGAATAAATAATTTTCTTTTTAAAATATATAAGATATTTAGGGGATTCGACAACTTGCTTAATAGATAACCTGTTAAAAAATGGAAATCTCCAACAACAAAATGTTTTACATATACATCACCAGCCTAAGCTGGGTCATGGGTTCTTGGTTAAATTCAATTTCAGTATTGGTAAACACTTCAAACAACTATTAGTCCAGAATTGTAAATTTTCTTTATAAAATGGTGTATAGGTTAAGGTGTGAGACTGGAAGTCAAAAAAAACCTGAGTTCAAATTACGGTAAGGTCGGTCTATAATTAATTTTTTTTGTGCTTTAAGAACCTTTTAACGATTGCAATTACATAAAATGCGAATCACATATTATTTTAAGCCATTGTCTTTTCGTATATTTTAAATTAACGTAACATAAAATTTTTCAATATAGTTGGCTCTGATTTCATTGAGTTTTAAAATCAAGAAATTTACTCAAAAAGTGTGTTCACGACAGATGAAGATTAAATATTATTTTTCAATAGGTTATCAAATAAGAGTTGTCGTGAATACCTAATAGAAAAAAATCTAATAAGCTGAAAAAAATTTTTTGTTTTGTATATAATAAACCCTCTAATTAAATGTTAAGGATTTCTAAGTCTAAATAAAATCCTTGCTTAAATATAGAAATGTTCAAAAATTGATAATATAAATTTTAGAAATACAGTTTCGGATTTTCATCAAATTTCATTTAAAAAAAAAAATTTGTTTTAATATTTCGAAAAATGCAATGCAAGGAAAAGCTAGGTGGATTTTATGTATCAATCTGTCGTAGATTTGAACCCATAGTCTATGCAAATAGCAAAAATCTCTTTCTAATTAGAAAATTTTAAAAGGTCGCTCTCTATTCTTCTTCTTTTTCCATTTTTTTGATCAAAACGTCTGTTTAGAATGAGCTCTATTAACATAAAGTCATAGCTAGTGATTGGAAAGGTATTTATGTATGTGTCTTGATATCTTGCTAAGACACAAGCTTGATGTCTGAAAATATGCCTAGGTAAGGTAAAGGGTACTCAGACTTTCTAGTACCTAGGTAAAGGTTCAAAAAAATTAAATTATTCCTTGATAAAATCCACAACTGATTCCAAGATAATTAAAAATTTAGTAACACGAGAAATCTCTAAAATATGCCAAGCTGTTTTGGTTCGGAACAGGTTCAGCTATTTTTTTCAAAAGAGGTTCGGTTCAAGGTTCGGTTCACAAAAAGAAAAGTCGGAATTCCGGGTTCGAATCGGTTCGGTTCAAAACCGGGTTGATTTACTAACACTTCGAACTAATTGTCTGACTAATTAAAAAGAAGGTAATTTACTCGGTTACTAGATGACGTAAGTTTATCGATTTAAAACCGGTGTACTTTTTTATCACTAAATATAGTAAGCGTATCAATTCTTTTCATTTCACAAGTAAAGTCATCTAATTTGGTTTAAAATGCAGTAGTTTGTGAGTTTTTCAGGAAACACCTGTATATGTTCCCATTTTCGAATTCGAACAATCGGAATTGGTAAAAGTTTATTCAGGGAATCAATCCGGAAATCGGACCGTTACCGTAGACCGAAAAACCCGATATTTTTAATTTTTTTAGAACCCGTATTCGAGAACAGATATTATTGGAGCCGTAAAGAATCAAAACATGATATCGCTATAGTTTCGGTTCTATTTTTTTTCTTTTTGTAGTTTTGTTGCTCCAACAAGGCGTTAAAAGTTTACAAACTTATGAAGATGTTCCTGAATTGTCGTCGATAAAGTTCCCAGAACTGCTGATATTCTGATAGCTGATATTTCATCAAATATACCAAAATCATCTTTCTGTTTCAGCTAGATGATACACATGGTTACTCAGAAAGTTTTTTTACAGGGTAAAATATATTATGTTTAATAAGGTAGGAATGCAAATATAATTTTTTTAATTTTTACCGTAAAATACCGAATCTGAAACCAAGGTACCAATACGGAACCAAATACCGAAGAAGCTAGCACCTTTTACCGAAACATACCAAAACCGAAACGGCAAAACGATTCGGATAGATAATCGGACGGACCTGTTTCCAGATCCGATTCCAATCAAATCGTGCGGAATCGGAATTGGTAAATGTTCCCGTTTCCAAAAACCATATGTTATTGGACGAATAACTTCATATATCCACTTATCTTTAATCGACTGTCTTGATGAACAAATTTTTTAACTGAATTCTCTAATCGTTTCTTGAAAATAAAAACCTTTACCTATTCCGATCGATCAAATTTGGAAACGAGAACAGGTCCGAATATTTTAAAATTTTTACTTCAGCCAAATTATTTCCCCATAAAAATACAAAACATATATTTTCTATATATAATTAATACTTTATTTATTAAGCATTTTAAATATTTTAAGAAGCCGAATTACAGTTATAGATATAGTATTTCAAATTAAGATTAACGCAGGGCAACCTTTATACCAAATAGGTGAATGCCTCCGCTTAAAACAGTTGATTACTTTGATATTCTTTATATAACATATATTCTATATTCATTTGTCACTGTTGCCATTGTTCTGCTCCTGCTCCTGCAACTGCTCCTCCACATTCTGCTTGACATTCAGATGAGCTGGTCCCACCTGCTGAATTTGGACAATACGCTCGTTGCCCTTATCCTCAATGGGCTGTGGCTTGGGTGCGCTAACAGTGAGCACACCATCCGAGGAGAGAGTGGAGGCCACCTTTTCAGCATCATAGCCCTCGGGCAGGGCATAGCGACGCACAAAATGACGTTTAATAAAACCATGATCATCCTGACGCTCTTCATGCTGGCCCTCTACCAAAATGGAATTGTCCTGAACCTTGACATTCAGTTCGCTGGGCTTGAAATGCGATACATCCAGGCACACCTGGAAACCATCCTTGCCCATCTTTGTCACGGGTGCGACGGAGTCCTTGCCCAATTGTTTTTCTAATTGAAGCAACTGTTGCTCGATGGGACCGGCCAGACTCTGGTAGGGATTACGCTGACGCTGGCAGTAGTAGGGCTCGTAGAAGGGCACCATGGATAGGCGACCCAAATCATCGGCGAGACTAAGTAGCAGTGGTAAATTGGCCATTTGAAGTAAAGAAATTGTCTTTGATAAGATGTTGACGCTTCGGTTGTATGAATTAAACTGACGCTGAGAGACGAATACGCCGGCTATTTATAGCCCACATTCGGTGGTGGCAAACATTTGTGTATGAGTGTGTGTGTGAGTGAGTAAGTGTGTATGGGATGACGGGGACTGTGGCAACATCCAGAATATATGCGAACCTTCGGGGCAATGGGAGTAGTTTAACAATTTTGCAAAATGTTCTGGAAAACGCTAACAGAAAAAAAAAAATTACGCATTATCTGGCAGCTGAAAGTGAGAGTGAGTCGTGGATGATATGAAGAAGGGAAGGTAATGAAGCGTTGCTTTTGCTTGTGTGGTGGTATGATAAGCCTATAGGCCAACGAGTCAATATGTGTATAAATCAGTAAGCAAAGACCACGAATTATGGAGATTATTCTCGAAGCTAGTAGACCTCAAATCAAATATTATTACTCAACATTTATGATCGTAGTTATGCATGGATTTTTGAATACATATACTGGCTATAGCAATGGTACATCAAAATTGAATTTAAAAAATGATTTTGGAAAACAGCATTGCATGACTCATATTCATCAAATAATAACGATCTAGTTTGTGATTCACAGTATTTTCAAAGTTGTGTAATTGGATTGCTTTACATTGATTAAACAAATTAAATATCAGAATATTCGAGAAATATTGAAATATTTTTAAGAAAATATTTGAAGTCAGGCTTAAGCTAAGTTTGGGTGGGTCATAAATCTGTATCTTTCGAACTGGTGGGCACGAATTTGTGTTTGGGGAGCAAAAATTCACTAAAATTACTTAGGGTTTTGAAAAACTTTTAGGGCTGCATTTTATTATAAAAGTTTTTAATACACTGGAAAAAACTATACTCCAACTGATTTAACCAGTAAAATATATATAGGACATAGATATCAGATATTTAAAATTTAAAAATCATTGATAATCAAAATTTGATACCATAAAAAACGAGAAGGCAAAGCTAACTTCGACTGTGCCGAAGTTTTAATACACTTGAAAAACTTTTCTCCAACTGATTTAACCGGTAAAATATATATAGAATATAGATATCAGATATTTAAAACTTTTAAATCATTGATAATAAAAATTTAATACCATAAAAAAACTTTTCTTAGTAAAATACATTTTCCGACCGATCGGTCCTATGGCAGCTATATGATATAGTCATCCGATTTTGATCAATTTTCCAGAATTATGTGGAACTAATAAAACTAACATATTCCAAGATTAGTGCCGTACGATGGAAAACAAAAAGTTTTTATACCCGTTACTCGTAGAGCAAAAAGGGGTATACTAAGTTCGTGCAAATGTATGTAACAGGCAGAAGGAAGCATCTCCGACCCCATAAAGTATATATATTCTTGATCAGCATCAATAGCCGAGTCGATATAGACATGTCCGTCTGTCCGTCTGTCCGTCCGTCCGTCCGTCCGTCCGTCCGTCCGTCCGTATAAACACCTAGATCTCAGAGACTATAAGAGCTAGAGCTACCAAATTTTCAGTGTAGACTTGTATTGTTTGTGGCAGATCAAGTTTGTTTCAAATTTTGCCACGCCCCCTCCGCCCCCGCAATTTGAAAAAACCTCATATCTCCTACAATTTTGAATATAGACAGTTCAAATCCATCGAATATATCTTAATCATCATTACCTATCGATCCGCCATACATCATTTTTCGATCAGATGAACTATAGTAGAGTTGCCATCCCGGCAATTTGAAAAATACCTCATATCTCCCACAATTTTGAAAACGATTGTTTGAACCTTCTGAACATATATCTTAATCCTCATTACCTATCGATCCGCCGTTACATCCTTTTTCGATCAGATGAACGATATAGAGTTGCCGCCCCCACCAATTTGAAAAATACCTCATATCTCCTCAATTTTGAAAATAGATTATTCGAACCTCTCTAGACATATTTTAATCATCACCTATCGATCCGCCATCGTTTCTGATCAGATGAACGATAGAAAAGTTCACGCCCCCGCAATTTTAAAATACCTCATATCACCCATAATTTTGAAAATAGATTGTTTGAAACCTCTGATATATATTTTTAATAATTATTACCTATCGATCAGCCATACATCATTTCCTGATCAATGAGCTATATTAGAGTTGCCTCCCCCGCAAAATTGGGAGGCAACTCATATCTTCCACAATTAGGGACATGTTTATATCCTGAGTAAAGGGTATATCGATGTCGAGCAAGGCCGACTTTAACTTACGCTCTCGTTTTAACTCAGAACTTGTTCTTGACCTATCGTTCCTATGGCAGCTATATGATATAGTCATCCGATCTGGCCGGTTCCGACATATTAGTTGCGAGCAGTAAAAAGAAGACTCTGTGCAAAATTTCATATCGATAGCTTTAAAACTGAGAGACTAGTTCGCGTAGAAACAGACGGACAGACAGACGGACGGACGGACATGCGGAATTGAACTCAGCTCGTCGTCCTGATCAAGAAAATATATGAGTTTAAGTGGTCGGAAAAGAATATTTCTATGCGTTACAAACTTCTGGGCAAAAATTAATATACACTTTTCGATGTATTAAAATATAGAAAACGGACAGATTTTGTTTAAAAGGACAAAGAGCATAGCCGGGCTTACTAGGCGGATCGACCCCAATCCTATCCATATTTTAAGTATGCAGTTTCAAGCAAGTACATCAACAGAAAGTAATTTATCGATTTTGTGTTATACATCTAGTAGCAATCTGAATTTTAAATAACGATTTTTATCCTTTTTCCATCACAAGCCTTATCTCTTAACAAACATTCTAAAAATACCCCAAATTTTTATAGCATGCCATGTCAGCACTCCTTCAGAAAAATTTATCTGATTTTTAAAATGAAATCCGAGACATAAAATTCTGGAAATTTTAACTTCCAATTATTTTAGACTTTTTGTTGAGGAACCACTTTAATATTTAACATGGTTCATTGTCATTGCAACTTATGATTTGTATAGTTTTTGCAGAATTTTTGAAGTTGGTAAAATTAAAATAATTCATAAATTAATTAAAACAAAAATGTTAAAAAACTTCTTGAAGATCTCATTCAAAAATTACATTTTTTCCGAATAGGGGACAAATCAAAATTTTCCGGAAATGCCTGTTTTAAAAAGGACAATCTATCCGGGAAAAGGATAAATTTTGCAACACTGCATTTAGTCATGTGATCAAACCTAGCAAAAATTGTGTTGAAGCAAATAATATTTACGATTAACTAGTATAAACACGCTTTGATAACAAAAAAGTTTTTAACACTAAAACTCGATTTTCATTTGATTGTTCTTATGGCAGCTCATGCTATTTGTCATCCGATTTTAATCAAAACTATTGAATGCCAAGTTGGGTGACGCTACGACGAGAAACAAATAAGTTTTTCTCACTAAAACTAGTTTTTTGACTGATCTTTTCTTTGGCAGCTTTATGAAATAGCGATCCGATCCGCCCGGTTCCGACAAATGTGCAGCCTCTATGTATTTGAAGACTTTTGGCAGTTTGGTCAAGATAGCTTCAAAACTGTGGGAGGAGATAGCATAGAAACAGACAGACGGACAGGGCTAGATCGACTCGGCTATTGATGCTGATCAAGAATATATATAGTTTATGGGGTCGGAGATGCTTCCTTCTATGCGTTACAAATATCAGCACAATTTTAGTAAACCCTCTGCAAGGGTAAAAAAAATGTTGTATGCAACCATTGTGATAACTCAAAAAAGTAATGATGCAGTTCGATTCCTAAGGCCCGGAATTGGGGAAAACCCGTAAAATGTTTTATGAAAATAAATCAAATTTCTAGAAACATTAAGGGCAAGCATTAGCTTTACTCTTTTTTTTTCAATTGTGAAAATAAATTTAATTCCTCCCTTAGACAAATTTGGATTTTGTTGACTTAACGATTGATTTAAGCTTAAGTTCATGCGTTTTCCTAAGGATATCCGTTCTGTAACTCTATGATTTCTGTTACAAATACATTATAGCTATATAGCTACATACTACATAAAAGGTGGACCTATGTATAAGCATCTATATTTCCAGGTATTCCCATACTTACATATGTAAGTCTTTACTTTTATACATATGTATGTAGCCTACACTAACACAAACTTCAATTGTATTCATTAGCGCATCCCGTCTGGTTTTCCATGGCCAGCCAGGCACCCAGCCAGGCAGCCAGCCAGCCTCAGTTCTCTGCTCGCATTAAAAATTGCCAACATAGCAAGTCTCCACACTGGATGGAGTGAAAAATGTCTGGCTCTTGTCTGGATGTAGACGCAGTTGGAGGCTTGCGAATGTGTATGTATGTATGTATGTATCCGGTTAACTGCACACAGTTGCAATATAATATATATATACTCCAGACGTGCAGTCAGTGCGCATGTTTACGCTATGCCGGCCCTGCCCCACCACCATCATCATCATCGCTTCCAACCAGCTGTTGTTGTAGTTGTAGCCGGCTCGGCAACCGGCGGCCTCTCAGCTGTTCAGCCGGCGCAGGGAATTCAGCTGCAACACTTTACATATATATGTATATGTATGTATATGGGGAGATGGTATCTCTCTGGTTGTACATAATGGTCTGGGGGTCTGGGTGAGCCGGTTTTTTTTCTCATCGTTTGCCGGTTACTTTTTGGCTGGAATACTTTCTTTGTTCTCTGATGGTTGCAGGAAAAGTGGCTTCATATATATTTTTGTTGCCCAAAATCTAAGCAAATAAACAAAGAGTGCATATAAGTGTTGAGGGGGGTGGGGGCCACATCCAGCTCACTTTTGCATAGGTCTGGGGAGAGCCATACACAGGAACCGAGCCAAGCCTTCCAGGCCAGACGGCACATTTTCCATTCAGCGCTGCACAGACGTTTAAAAGCCTGAACATTCAGCCATAAGGCGTCAAACGTAAGCCAGTTAGAAACCGGAACGGATCGCACACGGATAAAACGCGAAAACCTAAAAAGAAAAAAAAAAAAAAGGTTGATAAAAAAAAAAAAAATTTAAATAAGTGAAAATGTCGCTCATACCCTTCATACTCGATCTCGCCGAGGAGTTGCATGATTTCAATCGCAGTCTGGCCATGGATATCGATGATGTGGGATTCGGTATGTATCCGCTGGAGCAGCTGGCCGCTGCAGCTCCTACACAGCCACAATCGTTGTCGTCATCATCGTCGCACCCACAGCTGAGCGGCAGTCGCTCGGCTTTGCGTATTGGCGCACCCTCTCACTCTTCTTCGTCAGTCTTGTGGGTGCCCATTAAGGGGCAGCAGGCCACCCAGCATCAACGCCATCATCCCTATAATCGGGTGGCCGGAGCCAAGACTGTCTGCTGCAATAAGTCACTGCTGGAGCTGGAGAAGGAGCTGTGCGACAAGGTTAGCGGTGGCGGTGGTACGGCCAGTGCATCAGCCGGCTCCAAATTGGCCAGTAAATCCGCCTATTCGGTGGTCAATCGGAATGGCTTCCAGGTGAGCATGAATGTGAAACAATTCAATGCCGAGGAGCTGACCGTAAAGACCATTGACAACTGCATTGTGGTGGAGGGTCAGCATGATGAGAAGGAGGATGGTCATGGGGTCATCTCACGTCATTTTATACGCAAATATATATTGCCCAAGGGCTATGATCCGGCCGAGGTCCATTCGACTCTATCCTCAGATGGCATACTCACGGTGAAGGCGCCACCGCCCCCACCACCCGTCGTAAAGGCGGGTGAAGAGCGTCTGGAGCGCATTGTCGATATTCAGCAGTTGCAGGCCAAGGATGCGCAGACGCCAAAATCTGCAGAAGTGGTGGTGGTGGCTCCTGAAACCGTGGCCGAGCCAAAGAGCCTGGAAGTGGCCATGGAGAGTAATGGCAATGGGGAGGCTGAGGCGGAGGCAGCTGTCGTTGTTGTATCGGAGGCAGCGGCCAAAGAGACTGAGGAAGCTGTGGTGGAAACTACTACAACTTCCCCCACCAGTGCCAAAAATGGTGAGCCCGAGTCCATGGAGGTGGTCACAGCCGAACAGCAGCAGGAGGAGGAGGCCAAAGTGACCATTGTTGTGAGCAGCACTGAGGAGCCGCCGGTTGAGGCCAAAACTGAAGATGCCAATGCCAATGATGTGGAGGTCAGCTCCAACAATGGCAATGGCAGTGTGCCGCCTCCAGCTGACCAGGATGAAAAGGCCAAGACTGATGAGACTCCGACTCCTACTGCTGCAGCTGCTGCTGCTGCTCCAACTCCAACTCCAGCCGAGAAAGTGGAAAAGGATAAGCCCAAGGGGGCCGAGGAGCTGGCTGCTGCCGATGCGGCCATACTTTTGGCCAAAAATCAGTCCATTAGCGGTGAGAATGGTGCAGCAGCTGCCGCCAAACCGGAGGAGGTGGCCAAGTGAAGAAGACTGAACAACAACAACAATTAATAAGCGTGTGCGTTTTATTCCCATAAATGTTTCTTGTGTTTTTTCGTATTGCACCATAAAAAAAGAAAAAAAAAAAACAACTATAGACATAGCAGATAAGTAAAAGGAAGAGAAAGAGAAAGAAGAAGCAGCAATTAAACTATGAGAATGATAAATATGATTTCCTAAAACATATGTGACAAACAACAACAACTACAAGTATTCCACTAAAATTAAATTACCAGAAAAAAAAGACATGAATAAATGTACTTAATATTAAATAAAGAGAATTCAAAGCGTAAGTTTGAGTTTTGTTTGCCGTTATCACACACACACACACACCAGAGTTTTGCTCTCACACATACACTGCAGTTGCAGCACACACACACACAATATCAGCAGAGTTTCGCTCTTACACTTACACTGCAATTGCAGCAGAGAGAGAGAGTGAGAGCGCACACACCCACATATAAAAGTTTTTTCCCTCTCTCGTCTTTGCCAGACTTTTCTAGTTAACCGACACCCGGCAGCTATAAAAGCAGCGCCGACAGCTTCACACAAAGCAAATCAAAAACAACCGTTGTCTGCATAACACCGCAAGTTCCAAACTTAACCTAAAAGTAAATTCAAGTTTAATTTGAAAAATTTTAAAAATGTCTCTGTCACAATTGCTGTCTCTGGTCGATGAGCTGCAGGAGCCACGCAGTCCCATCTATGAGTTTGGCTTGGGTTTGCATCCACATGCTGCTGCCCGGCAACATCATCGCAACTCGATCAATGGCTGCCCCTGCGTGTCGCCTGTGTGTCCCGTTTCGCCGGCGGCTCAACTAGTAGCCAAACGCCAATATAATCGTGAAATGGCCAAACACTCGAATAGCCAGTGGTCCATGGCTCCACAGCTGGGCAAAGATGGCTTCCAGGTGTGCATGGATGTGTCACAATTTAAGCCCAATGAGCTTATGGTCAAGGTTCAGGATAATGCCATAGTGGTCGAGGGCAAGCATGAGGAACGTCAGGATGATCATGGTCATATTATGCGTCACTTTGTGCGTCGCTATAAGGTGCCCGAAGGATATGAGGCTGACAGGGTGGCCTCGGCGCTGTCCTCCGATGGCGTGCTCACCGTCAGCATTCCCAAACCTCAGCCCCTGGAGGACAAATCGAAGGCGCGTGTCATACAAATCCAGCAAGTGGGACCGGCTCACTTGAATGTCAAGCCGAATGCAGTCGAAGACGAGAAGGAGTCCAAGCAGAAGGCTACCAATGGCAGTACCAAGTAGAAGCATCCCCATCATTCGCCATTTTCCAAATTATTTATTTCCTAATTAATTGCATTTGTAACGAGCAAAAGACTTGAATATTAATAATAAAACTAATTTATACACCTGGTGTGAAAAAAATCACAATTTTCTAAAGTTTTCATTTAAATGGGGAAATGGGTATGAAGACTGTGCTAAGGAGAGAGCAATTACCAGAAATTAGAGGAGGCTGGAGGCTGAATTAAAATAACTGTAACTTCATTGTAATTGTATGTTGCTCACATAAAATGTCGTCCTCTCATCAACTGTTTTTAATAGAGATCATGTATGGCTTCCTTTAATTATGTACTGTTAATTTCCTTTTCATTGTGTGGCTGGATATACATAAATTAGGGGATGTTATAAAAACTGATCACTTATTTTTTATAATGAAACTAGAAAAAAATTCAAATTAATTAAGTAAAAGCTCGTGCACATTTGTACAGGGTGTCTCAAAATATGTCACCCTCTCGGAATATACTACAAATTTTGCAAATTACGGCAACTGTCAAATTGGCCATGCATTGGTATATTTGGTGGAAAAAGCTCTCCTTCGTACGTAAGGCATCTTCCAAACACTGAAAACAATCCCAAGTACACTGCAAGACCATTAAACATGGAGGCTCAAGTGTAATTGTGGGTGGTTGATTTTCTTACTGTGGAGCAAGTCCACTACATTGTATCTAAATCTAATGGATCAACATGTATACGTCCTTATTTTGGATATTTGATGCTACCCTTCAAGGAATATGAGAATCCGCTATTTTGGGTCTTCCAACCAGACAACGACCCCATGGCATAACAAAGAAATAGTTAAGAATAAATTCTGAAAAAGTTTTGAAGTGCCCTGCGCAGTTACCAGACCTCAATCTTATCAAAAATCTAAGCTGTAATTACTAAAGGTAGTTACTACAGCACCAGATCACTATGAGCAGTCTTTTAGGACTCCTGAAACAAGATTTTTCTGAAACGGTGTCAGGATTTGGTTTAATCGATTTCAAGATGTTGCGTTGGCATCGTAACTAAATATTAAATTTATAGAATAATCTTTAAAATACCAATTATCTTTAAGAAATCATTTAAGTGATTTTTGTAATTTTTGGTACATATTTGAAAAGTGGTCCCATTTTTTTTTGGCCTAATTTTTCTTAATTTAAAAAAAAAATCGTTAAATTCGTTCGAAACGGTAAATAAACAAAGATTTTATTCTTTTTTACATTTTTAAAGTCTTCTTATTCTAAAAACGTTTTCAAATGTTTCTAAAAACCACAAATGTAGTTATGAATTATTGGAAAAATTTCTTGTGAGGGTGGTTCTATTTTTTTTTCGTAGCTTTATATTTATTAACCTGAGTATTAAATATGTTTAATGTAAAATTAAGAAAAACTTCGATATTTTTTTATATTTTTTTCATATTTCGATAGATTACACCTTTAAAAATAACATATTAAAATTTCAAATCGATATCTCAAATAGTTTTTGAGTTATAGCCATTTAAAGAGCAGCCGCTCGGCAGCTAGAGAGTTTCATTAGCGTTTTAAAACGCGTTTTTCTCGAAACAACGTTTCCGATTTTGCTGCAGTGATTATTCAAAGACAAATGATCCGATCACTACCGAATTTTTATACCCTTGGTAGAGGGTATATTAAAATTGTCACGATGTTTGTAACGCATAGAAGGAAGCATCTCTGACCACATAAGGAATATATATTCTTGACCAGCATGAGGAGCTGAGTTCATTTCCGTCTGTCCGTCTGTTTCTATGCTTTCTCCTATCTATCTCCTCCCTCAGTTTTAAAACTATCTTGACCAAACTTTGCAAAAAGATAGGCTGCACATTTGTCGGAATTGGCCGGATCGGATGACTATATCGTATAGCTGCCATATAAACGGTCGGTCCAAAAACTAGTTCCAGTGGGAAAAATTTGTTGATTTCTATCGTAGCGTCACCAATTGTGGTATATATCAGTTTTATATGCTTCCACATAATTCTAAAAGAATTAATAAAAATCGGATGTCTATAGCATATAGCTGCCAAATAAACGGTCGGTCCAAAAACTAGTTCTAGTGAGAAAAACTCTTTTGTAACGTCACCAATCTTGGTATGTATTAGTTTCATATGCTTCCAGACAATTCTGAAAAATTTTTATCGAAATCGGATGACTATAGCATATAGCTGCCATAGGAACGATCGGTCTAAAAACTAGTTCTAATGAGAAAAACTTTTTTGTTATCAATAGTAACGCCTTTCAAAAACTGCATGGGGTTTTAAAACATCGGCGTAGCCGATGTTAACCTTCTATTTTTTTCTACATGTTCTTTATATAGTTCTCCATACAATGACCTAACGATCTTATGATAAAAAATATAATTTTGACAGGCCAAAAACGACAAAAAAATTTGTGTGAAATTCGATTTTTATACAATGCCGCCATTTTCTCAATTTTGGATTTTTTTTATCGTAGTTACGGATAATATCTTCTTGTTTAACGAGAATTTTTTTTTAGACTTCATCCATGGAGAAGTTCGGTATTACTGCAACAGTGAATTACATTTTTTTACGCCGTCGGAGATCGTGTATAGCCTAAAATATATTTAATTTTATTTCAAAAATTTTTCTGTATATTCTTAAAACATTAAACAAACAAAAAACTCTTTAAATTTTAAAACAATTAATAAAAAAAGTTTTTTTTTAATTAAAAATTCCGAAAAATCACCTTTTTTTTAGGCCGTTACACTAGATGTGTCCTTTAAGTGTTTATCTTTAGAAACAAAGTCGATGCAACTGAGTTTTTCCAAACTTAATTAGACATTTTCATACTAATCAGCTATATTTTGCACATAGATCATGAACTTTTAACTAAATTTTACACATAAGGGTACGTTCTACGTACTATACCATGTTAAAATTTAAATTTCAAAATAAGCTGTTTTGTAGAGGATAAGAATGTCATAATTTTCTCCATTTTTAGCATATATTTAGAGTTTAACCATTTGAGATATAGTATTTCTGAAACCAGATTTAAATTTAGCTTAAAAAATGCGTCTAAAATCAATAATTTATTAAGCATTTGAGGTTCTGAGAAAAAATCTATTTTGAAATCTTAACAAAATACTTACATATGTCCAGCCACGTTATTACCAGGAATGCAAACCGGTTCTGAACCGAACCGAAGAAAACCCAAGCGAACTGCTAATTTGTGCTCGGAATCGATTTGGTTTGGTTCGGTTCATTGCCTCGCCTTAACTAAGTCAAAGATGGTTTGAAAAAAAGGAAAAAAAATCGACTTTATACATAATATGTATTATATATAATAATGTACGTGAATATTAATATTTTTAATATTTTTTACGGGTATATTTATATACAGTTTATACCACTTACAGGTGTGTCTGTGTGTGCAGGTGGATGCCCAGCAAGGAAAGTGAAAGATTGTCATATTTTAAAATTTGAAATCGAAAACAAAGAAAATAACCACAAATATACTTTCGTTTAGTTCCTTCCGACCCTCCTACCCTTACACTCTCCCATGTTTTCATCACTTTCGTTTGGTGACGTCCACTTTTGAGCCGCATCCAATTTGTTATGCTCGTGTGTTTGTTGGCCTTCTCGTTGCACTTGGCCGATGCGCATCGGCTAGATGATTCATCATCCAAATCGCCATCCGCATCCGGCGCTGCCTCCCATCGGAGGTCACTCGGCCACCTATAAAAGACCACACGGCAGCGTCTACGAATTTTATAAGAATTTTGGTAGCGTTCGCGAACGAATCGTTATTGACATGACTCTTGTGCCGACCACATATCGCGACCTGTCGCGGGAATTCGACCGACCACGTCCGCTCTATCAGTCGCCCTATGATTTACCACTATATCCCTACCAATGGGATGACCCGCGTGTTTGGTGGCCCAACAGCATCAGCAGCAGCGGCAGCAACAGTGACTTGTTGCGTCCTCTGGATGAGTTGGTCACGCGTCGTGTTAGAAATCAACTAATCCAATCGACACCCTACGAATGGGCCTATCCCATGCGCTGGGATAACTACTATTCCGGGGAGCGTGTGCATGTGGATGAGAAGGGATTTCGCATCGACATCGATGTCAGGCAATTTCGTCCACACGAGATTGTGGTCAAGACCACGGATGACTATATTATAGTGCAGGGCAATCACAACAAGCGGAATGAGGGCTCCAATGGCCTGGTGGAGCGACACTTTGTACGCAAATATCTACTGCCCCGTGGCTACAATGCCAATGAGGTGATCTCGGACATTTCAAGTGATGGCATGTTGACCATTAAGGCACCACCCCCGCCACCAGCCAAATACTATAGCCCAGGCGAGCGTTTGGTGCGAGTTCACGAGACTGGAAAACTGGCCCTGCCCTGGAAGTAGTCCACTTCCTTTACAAAATATAACATCAGACCAAGGCATTAGAGGGACGACGTCAATCCACCCAGAAAAATTTCCCAATTCAAGGTCAACTATTTTCAGATCCCAAGCAAATGTAAAATTTGCAATGGGTAAACGAAATTTCAATTGGATTTAATTATATGTATGTAAATAAATGCAAATTGTACTCGTAGGAATATATAAAATGCGCAATAAATATTTAGATATACAAGAGAAACAGCTGTAAATCTCATAAAGGGGTGGAGACTAAGGTGTGCCGATATAGAGTGAGTTTATTATGCCCATAATGGACTCGGATGGATCATCTTTTAGGTGGAGCTAGCAAAATAGCGAAGTTTTTGAATTCAACAAATATTTGAAAATTTATTTAAAAACAAATTTTTTATCAAAATTGGATCCACTGCAGAAAGAAATTGTATCTAAATAAACTAACCTCAAAAAATTCTGCAGAAGTTAACGTGCGGAGTTTTCGAACCCGAGCCAAACCTTAGGAAGTATTGTTTCGAGCCTTGGTTCATAGCTACTTAGATCTTTGAAACATTTTTTCCTGTATTATTATTTTTACCTCGGCTAAAATTGATCAGATTCATCTGTGATTGAAAAATCCATACCTTCTCACGATCCCAATGATACCATATAGAATGACGGAACCAAGAAAGGCCGACCTCAAAAAGCGTTCGATGATATCAATGAGCGTTCTAAAAGACGAAGAGTAATTAGTTTACGCAAATCAACCAGATCGGTACTAGCATTTGGTGCATATTACTAATTCAGGTGCGAATTTGGTACGGCAAGTGGCATTATCTTCTAAAATTGTTAGTGGTTTTCAACTTGTGAGCACTTTCACAGCATTTATTAACGATGAAGCTTTGACTTTAATGATATCAAACAAATTGAAAAAATACCAATATCTTAATATTGGATCAGAGGCATTAATATGTATGCTTACCAGGGCTGTAAACAGGTTTTGAACCTAATAGGACTAGGATATAGATATCAGATATTTTAAATTTTTAAATCATTGATAATTAAAATTTGATACCATAAAAAAAAACTTTTCTTCGTAAAACACATTTTTCGACCGATCGGTCCTATGGCAGCTATATGCTATAGTCATCCGAATTTGATCAAATCTTCCATAATTGTGTTAACGCATATAAAACTAATATATACTACGATTGGTGACGCTACGATAGAAAATAAAAAAGTTTTTCCCACTAGAACTAGTTTTTTGACCGACCGTTTATATGGCAGCTATATGCTATATTCATCCGATTTTGATAAATTTTTCCACAAATATGTAAAATCATCTAAAACTAATATATACTAAGATTGGTGACGCTACAATAGAAAATGAAAAAGTTTTTTTTCACTAAGACTTATTTTCCGACCGATCGTTCCTATGGCAGCTATAAGATATAGTCATCCGATCCGGTTCCGACATATTAGTTGCGTGCAGTAAAAAGAAGACTCTGTGCAAAATTTCAGCTCGATAGCTTTAAAACTGAGAGACTAGTTCGCGTAGAAACAGACGGACAGACAGACGGACGGACGGACAAGCGGAAATGAACTCGGCTCGTCGGCCTGATCAAGAATATATATAGTTTATGGGGTCGGAAATGAATATTTCTATGCGTTACAAACTTCTGGGCAAAATTAATATACACTTTTCAAGTGTATAAATATCTGAATCTGAACCTGTTCTGAACCAAAACTTTCAGTTCGGTTCAACAAAAGTTATAAGTATTATTTAAGCGAACATTTTACTGATAAAAGAAGTAGCACAGACCAACAATTGCTTGAAGAAATAATACTCAAAAATTTAAATTGAAAATAATGGAAATTCAGAAAATTCGGTATACATTTTTATCAAATTAAATACTCTTCTATACAAATTTGGTAAAACTTGGGACGAACCAAGGTTCAAACTAAAACCTAAGCACAAAAACCTTGATCCTAAAATTTCGGAACCTAAACCATTGGTTTCAACCCGCGAACCGGACCTCCGCAAAAATTATTTTGGTTTGCATCCCTGATCCTTACTATCATAAGATTATATAAGCTAAGAAAAGGTGTTACCCAAACAACATTACAACTACTGAACAGAGTGCGGATATTCAGTTACAATGGCCGTGTTCAGCAGAAGAACTTGCTTCCTGATCAATGATATATTTATTGGTAATTTATTTAGTCAACTTTTCCTTTGGTATTTAATATTTAATATGATATTTACATGAAGCTTTGCCAAATGTAAATTTAACAGGAACCACTACAAGAATGCTTAACAATAAGAGTAGTTTTATAGAACTGATCAGTGATCAAGTGTCTCTGCTGAACGAGCGCTATGAGGTTAAATCGGTTCAAAAGTGGTTTAGAGTCATATCTCTAAAACCATTTAATCAGGAAAATGTTAAGGCTATGTGGAAAGTCTGTGAAACAGTTCGGGTTAAAGCTGGTTCAAACCGATCTTTATGAAATTTTCACTGCATGTTTATGTCGATCAGGAAAAAGTCATAGGCTATCGCCCAAGACTGTTGCAGACCCATAACTCAGAAGTTATTAAAGCTATAAACTTGAAAATTGGTGTATAGCTAAGACATTTGGAGCCAGTTTTAATAGTGATTCAGAGTGTGAAATTGTTTAAGATATGAACTTAAAACCTACGGGAATATAAAGTTAGATATTTTCTTGATCCGTAGCAGTTTGTGCGATTTGAGCTTCATCATAAACTCTCACATAATGGTAATGCATTTTTATACCCGTTACTCGTAGAGTAAAAAGTGTTACTAGTGAAATTATGTAACATATGAACTTAAAACCTACGGGAATATAAATTTTTATATATATATATATTTTTTTTAGATCCGTACATCAGTTTGTGCGATTTGAACTTGATCATGAACTCTCACATAATGGTAATGCATTTTTTTTTAATATTGTGATAGAATAACGTCATCACAATGTTTAAGGACTCGAGCTCTAGAGTGTTAACTATCTAGAACTTTTCCGATTTTTGTAGAACTTTATAAATAGCTCTAGAATGCTACAGAAATTTCTAGAAAATTGGGATCAACTTTCCAGATTGTTGTATAACTTTCTATTAAGGTGTACAATGGTATAGAAATTTCTAGAAATTTTAGGATAAGTATTAAAATATCTAGATCTTTTCCGTTTTTTGTGGAGCATTTTAGAAAGCTCTAGATGTGAACAATTAATTGGGTATGCAGGCTGATCAACGCCTTGCAAAAAGTCAAGCGTTGTTGAAACTGATATGAAATATGGAAAATATTTTAGAACTATGTTAAAGGAAAAATTAATACATTTTAAGAGCCCGAGCAACGCCGGGTGTATAGCTAGTGATAATATATAATAAGCGATCCCCAAAAACCCCCGAGTAAACATTTTTAGCCCTCTAGGTTTTGTTTCTGATTTATGAACGTTCGGTCCCACTAGCCGAACCACTGTGCAGCGGTAAGCATGAAATTTTAGTTTGGGAGCAGTCCGAAAACAACAGTCAAAAAACGTATAAGTGTTGTACCTTTACGATTACCTAATACAGGGATAAATTGGGCGCGTTCAAAAGAGACTTTGATCACTGATAAGCATAACGACACTACTCTTATTACTTAGCACACTTTTCGGGGGTCTTGTTAAATTAACATTTGGAAAAGCTCCATGTAAATATCATTTTAAACATAGGATGAAAAGTATGCTACGTAAATTATCAAGAAATATATTATTGAACAGGGAGCAAATTCTTCTGCTGAACACGGCCAATGATAGGTTCTCACCTAAAATTGAAGCCTCTCTGAAGCATTTAAATATTTAAGATTAGTTTGTCAAAAGTTAATAAAACAGTTATTTGGTATGTTCATATTAATATTCTCATATTTATTTAATTTTTATCTAACTACTAAAACAAACAGTAGGATTATTATTTAATTGGAGTATCACTAGCTTTAGCTCTTGCATATGTACAGATCTTTCTGCATCTACTGCTTTCCCGCTTCAGCGGAGCTCGGCTCTTCCTTCTTCTCTGCTTCTCCAATATGTTCAATGGGAACCACACGTTCTTTTAGTGACTCTTGTACAGCTGGTGGATTGGGTACTTTAATGGTGAGCACACCATCACTGCTCAAAGTGGAGGTAACCTTATCTGCCTCATATCCTTCCGGAAGCACAAAACGTCGTAGAAAGTGACGTGAACTGTAGCCACCGTGTTCACCCTCCTTCTGCTCTGACTTTCCCTCAATAAGTACCACACTATCGTCCACCACTTTGACATTAAGATCGTTGTATTCCTTCACATCCAGCTGCACCTGATAGCCCTCTTTATTAACCAGGGCCGAAGGACCAAACTCCTGTTCTTGCCAGCGTGCGATTTGCTGCCAATTGCGTGGCAATGCCACACTCCAAACTGGTGGCTCATGGAACAGTGCCTGAAAGGGTGACGGCATTAGACGTGGCATCCGCGACATCTCCTCGGCCATACGCAGGAACATGGGTAGCGAACGCATTGTGATTTGTGATGAAATTTTTGCTTATATTCAAGAGCGAGAGTTCTTATCGCTTGCTCGTGTTTTGTTTAACTGTGAGCAACACCAAAGTGCCCGCTGCTATTTATACTTCTCGGCGACCGTGCCGAGAACTATCCGGCACTCTCTCGAATACCCCGGCGTCTGATGCAATATCTTGTCTGGCGATTCATTTTAAGGGTTGTTTGTTAGCGCGGTGTTTCTAGAATATACGGGAACTCCAAAGTATTTTTTGTTGTTGATATTTCATTAGCTTATTTGTGCCCGCTCTTCTGACTGCTTTGAGCTTTAAGGCAGGTCAGGTTTTTTGGTCATGCGCGGTGTTTGTTTGAGAGAGGGAACTGTTGAATATAGTGAGAGTGAGATTGAGAGCTTGTTTGTGTTTGTTTTTGTGTCAGTGTGCATTAAGACATTGATTTGGGACATGGACGTGGTTAGAGGGAGTTCACTACTTAAATATTACAAATTAATTATACTCTGTACCGAAGGTACAAAGAGTATATTGGGTTTGTGCAAATGTATGTAACAGCCAGAAGGAAGCATCTCCGACCCTATAATGTATATGTATTCTTGATCAGCATCAACAGCCGAGTCGATATAGACATGTCCGTCTGTCCGTATGAACGCTGAGATCTCAGAGATGGTAAGAGTTAGAGGTTTGAGGTGTATGGAACATATATTTCTTATACTTGCAGGCAGATCAAGTTTAGTTTTTTTTTTGCCACGCCCCCTGCCTCCCCCGCAAATTGAAAAAAACCTCATATTTTCCGCAATTTTGGAGTTAGGTTGTTCGAACCTTCTAGACTTATATTCTACTCATCATTACTTATCGAGCCCCCATACATCGTTTTCCGATCAGATGAACGATAGTAGAGTTGCCACCCCCACAATTTGAAAAACACCTTAAATATCCCACAATTTTGGAGTTAGGTTGTTTGAACCTTCTAGACATATATTCTACTCATCATTACCTATGGAGCCCCATACACCGTTTTCCGATCAGATGAACGATAGTAGAGTTGCCCCCCCCCCAATTTGAAAAACACCTCAAATATCCTGCAATTTTGGGTTTGGGTTGTTCGAACCTTCTAGACATATATTCTACTCATTAATACTTATCGAACCCCCATACTTCGTTTTCCGATCAGATGAACGATAGTAGAGTTGCCACCCCCGCAATTTGAAAAACACCTCAAATATCCCGCAATTTTGGAGTTAGGTTGTTCGAACCTTCTAGACATATATTCTACTCATCATTACTTATCGAGCCCCCATACATCGTTTTCCGATCAGATGAACGATAGTAGAGTTGCCACCCCCGCAATTTGAAAAACACCTCAAATATCCCGTAATTTTTGAGTTAGGTTGTTCGAACATTCTATACATATATTCTACTCGTCATTACTTATCGAACCCCCATACATTTTTTTCCGATCAGATGAACGATGGCAGAGTTGCCACCCCAACAATTTGAACAAAATCGAATATCTTCCACAATTTTAAAGACAGATTGTTTGAAACATTTTGGCATATATTTTAATCGTCATTACTTATCGATCCACCATAAACCTTTTCCAGATCAGATGAAAGATATTCGAATTTTAAGCAAATCAAATAATTACGCTGGGCAGCACTGCCCGTAATTGTGTGACCTCACACTTTAAAGTTATTAGTTATATACAAACGGGTACAGAGTATATTACAGTCGGGCTTGACCGACTTTCTTACTTGTTTAAAGATCGGATATCGGAAAAAATCCCATGTATTTTTAGGATAAATTAAAAATTAAAAATTTAATTTAAGAGGTACATATTCGACTTTCAAAAAATGTTTGCACCTAATTTATAGTTAATCAAAGTCCATGGAATATTGTTTTAAAGATATAGCACAGGTAAGCTTGCTTCTTTGAAGATACGTGAAATGTTTCTCAAAAATACAATTATAAATTGATGTTTAAACCAAAAAGTTTCCAAATCGTATTTATTTAAAAAATGCAAATATTGTCAAAAATTTTATAAATAGCTTGAAGCAAGATTTTTAGTTAATGACCGCCCTCTTTCTGGGACCATTCCAGCCAGGAACCACTATAGACTTGAACGCTGTAAAGAAGCCAGAATTGTCAAGAGGTTGAGATGCCTCTTTTATGAGTTCCTTAAAAAAAAAACTCACTTGACAAAGCCTTCAGCCTCGGCGATTTGCTTAGCATCTTGTGCACGCTTTCCGGAGCGACAGGTGAATATGATTGGGGAAGTCTTCTCAGGCTTAGCCCGGCAATAGGTATGCTGAAAATCTTCAGATCCAAGCGACAAGGCTGCTGCCAATTCGGGTACTGAAAATGTCAAGTTTGTTTTAATATATTCAACTAGGGATGGATCGCGAGCCTTAAAGCACAAGTAAGTTACTGTCTCAACCAATTTATGTATTCTTACAGGGTATATTAAGGCTGGCCGGAATGCTGCCCGTCTGGCTTAGCTCATCCTTGTTGCGCACATCAATCAAATAGATTTCGGGATGATTGGGTACATTTTTAACCTGCTCGTATGTGGCCATTTTGCTACTAACTTTCACCTGGTTTGCCAGTCTCAATAGAACTGACTTGCCACCTCTTCCCAGCAGCCACATTTATTTGTACTCAAAATTTGGATTTGTTTTGATAAGCGGTAGAATGTGGCTTTGTGGTATTGTTTGCCGTTGACGTTGTCGTCGGCGTCGCTAATTGGCGACGGAACAGACTATGAGAACATTGAATTTCAGCTGAGAGTTGACTTAGAATTTCTTATTTGATATTGAAATGTCTCCCAGACAATGTTTACTACATGTACGTATGTCTAAACTTTCCATATCAAATTCGAATGCTGTCTGCGGTTTCGGCGCAACTACGAGGGTTGCCTTTCATATTCTAGCCTAATGGTGAAGGAGGAATAATTTGTCATTCAAAACGACTTCTGTATGAAAATGTAAACCATTTTGCATGCGTTTACACCACGGAATCAATATTTTTAAAATGTTTGAAAATATTCGTCATAAAAGATACTCCAGTTTGTATATAAATTTAAAAAAAATCTTAGTAAAATACTCGTCAAAGGAAAGAAGTCTTGAATTGAGAAATATTGTACTTAATATTACCAACCTAAACGCCGAATTTTATTTTCATAGCTTATATAATTTATAAGAAATGTCTCCAAACCACTTTTAAACTGGTTCGGAACCAGTCTTAAATTAGTAAAATATCAAACTTCGTATTACACGCCAAATGTTTAATTCCTAGCTCAAAAAATAATGCTTTTAACTCTTTGGGAACTACTTCTTACTGGTTCAGAACCAGTCTTAAACCAGCAAATGTTTTACTCCATATTGCCAAACTATCCACGAAATTTTAAGTTCATAGCTTCAAATTTTTCTCAGATATGGCTCTGAACCACTATTTTTTAACTGTTTCGGAACCAGTCTTAAACCAGTTAAACATCTTACTTCTTATTATCAAACTTCACATAGATTTAAAATTCATAGCTTTAAAAATAAGGCTTTGAACCACTATGGAACTGTTTTAATCTGGTTTGAAAACAGTCTTAAACTAGTAAAAATTCGGACTTCATATCAGTAAGCTACACCCCAAGTTCATAGCTTAAATAATTTCTTAGATATGGTATTGAACCAATTTTTAACCGGTTCAATCGGGTTTGAATTCGGTTCTGAACCAGTAAAATATCTAACTCCGTATACAACCCTAAAGCACAAATTTTAAGTTCTGAGCAGGGATTAATCCCGAAATGAATATCAGTTCCGGTATTTACCGAAATAAGAATTTCGATCAAAGGTTCTATTTCGGTTTTCAGTTAATTTCGTTTATCGGTTCTGATACGGTACCCAGATTTTCCTTTCGGTATACCGGTACATACCGGTAGAAGTATAATTTTTTGTAATAATCAAAAATTAAAATTCTTTAACGATATTTAAAAAATTAATGGATGTAATAGAATTAAAAAATTGTATTCTGAGAATATGCCCCATTTTTTTTATTCATCAGTTTTTATATTTGGACAAACAACTTTCGCTAAACGCTTCTGTCCGCGCTTCGAGTGATATTCCAACACTCAGAAAAAAAACGACCCACAGGCTCGCCTTAGGGCCGATTTCCATCCAAATTATAGAATCGATCTGTCACAATAATCTTAGTAAAAATAACATTTTATTCATAGGAACCGATTTGGTTCGGGTTTTACTTTGAATTTATCGGAATCGGAACCGACCATAACCGGTAAACACCTTTCGTAACAATTTTTATCCTTCGAACCTAACCCGAACTTGTATACCACTTATCAAAAAAAGGTTTGGTTCAAGATATTAAGTAATTTTTTTTTAGCCGGAAGAAAATCTCGATTTGGTTATTTAAAATTTAACTTTAAATGACTTTACGACTGACTGTAAAGAAGGGAAGTTTATAAGAACAATAGAAAGCAATGAACTGATGTGAAATATAAAATCGGTCAATAATGTTATAGATTCCTTCGAAAATTGACCAAGAGAATATACATCGAAAATAATTTAATAATTTGGAAATGTCTATAAAAAATATTCTTCGAACTTAGTTGTACGAGCATTTTCAACACTTAAAACTGTTTCTTTTAATATAAGATTTAGTTGAAATGAGCAGTTCCAGAATGATATGACATGCTATGCCTAGACAGTCGAAAAAAGATATCCGGACTTAAATCAATCCCAATAAATGTTAGTTGATGGTGGATTCCAGATTTTAAGAAACCAAAGTACACTTAAATTCGACTCGTACGTGAAATTTTAATCCGAAGTTCGGGACTTGAATTAACTTAAACAAGGCAAGGTCGCCTATATAATATTATATAATAATAGATGATCAAACTAATCGTAAATAAAAGCTTCATATTATTTTTTGGGTAAGTAAACCGAGGTTCGAACCAAAACTTGGGGTTCAGAGGATCCAGGAACCGGACCGTGAACCGAACCCAAAGATTCCTCACTGGTTCGAACCACCGAACCGAACCTCTTTCAAAATTTCGGAGGTTTGCAGCCCTGTTAAAAATATAATATTTCTAAAATTTATAAAACCATTATTCTAACATTTCAATATTCAAGGGAGGATTATTCTAAGACTTAAAAGTCCTTCACATTTAATTAGAAGGATTATTATTAGGAAAGAACAGTTTTTCCGCCTTTTTAGACATTTTTTCTATGTATTATTTATCTTAAAAAAATAATTTGAGCCTTCTTTTTTCTTTAAGGCCGAATTTATTTAGTGTATTTATTGCTATTTTACCGGTGGAAACCTATATTTGAAATACTCATAAATCATTAAAAAAACCTAATAAGAAAGCGAAAAAGTACCGGTATTAGCGTTTTGTTATGCTTCCGATTTTTTCGTTACCTATTATATCGGTTTTCGGTTCTGAAAAAATTAGTAATATCGGTTCCGGTTTCGATACTGTTAAGTGGCTTTTGGTTTACGGTTCTGGTTACTGTATTATCCCCTGAGATTAATGAATTTCTGAGATATGGCTCTGCACAACTCTTGAACCAGTTCAATCTGTTTTAACTAGGTTTAAACCGGCTAACATCTTAAATCATACTATCAACCTACACACCGAATTTCCAATTTATAGCTTCAATAATTTCTGATATATGGCTATGAACCACTTTCGATCCGGTTGAAACTCGGTTTTTGGAAAACATCAAATTTCTCAGATATAGCTCTGAACCACTTTTGAACAGCTGAAATAAAAAAACTAACTTTCCTGCAGAGTATAAAAATACCATAATATATAATGTCTTTAATATAATTAAATTACATAATAAAGGGTTTTTGAAAATTTCAAAAATCGTTTTAAATCATTGCACGGAAACTTTAACATCTTAATTCCATTTTTCTCCCAAGAGTTGTTTATCTTCAACTCAAGTACAAGAAAATGTTCTGAGTTTGTGCTTAAATAAACAATGCTAAACTTTTAAATGCAATTGAATTGCTGTCAACCCTCGTAAACATCTGCCAAAGCTGCCCTAAAGGCCCAGAATATTCCCCGTGTTCCTGAAAAAAAGCTTGTAAATTGGAGCGAAAGCTTTGACTTGAGCGGGTTATAAAAGGCAGCTACCTGCTCGAGCAACTCCACATTTGTAGTCCAAAAGTCAACTTAAATTGTGCAGTTGAAAAAACCACCCTTGGCATCGCATCCAATTGAAAGCAGGTCGTTGGTTCACAGAACTTGTAACAGATACATAAACGGAGGAAAAAGTTACTACAAAGAAAATGCCAGATATACCATTTGTCTTGAATCTGGACTCACCGGACTCCATGTACTATGGCCATGATATGTTTCCGAATCGTATGTATCGCCGCATGCATTCGCGACAGCATCAGGAACTCGATTTCCATACTCTGGGACTGATTGCCCGCATGGGTGCCCATGCCCATCATTTGGCAGCCAAAAAGCGTAATGGTGAACTGTCGGCTTTGGCGGCGGGCAAGGACAAGCAGGGCAACTATGAGGTGCATCTCGATGTGGGTCTGTTTGAACCGGGCGAGCTGAGTGTCAAACTGGTCAAAGATAGCCTTGTGGTGGAGGGCAAGCACGATGAACGCGAGGATGAGCATGGTCATGTCTATAGACACTTCTTGCGACGCTATCCATTGCCCAAGGAGTACGATGCCGATGCAATTGCCTCTACCTTATCAGAGGATGGTGTCTTGACCATAACAGTTCCACCATTGGTATCCAAGGAGGAGCCACTGGAGCGTATTATCACTATCAAGCATGTGGGTCCCTCCGACATGTTCCAGAACGGCAATGGGCAAAAGAAGGAGCTGGAGCAGACTACCAATCCAGCCGAGACAAAGTGAGCTAACTAGCGGCAGCTGTTAATGCAGCAACCAAGTGATTTTGATCCAAGACTCTACCATTGCACTCCACAAAAGGATTTAGAAATTATGCACGCATTTTATTCAACGTAACTATAGATCAATTTTACTTTATTCAATATAAAATATGCAGATAATCAAATTTTACGATCCAATTATTAATTCAGTATTATAATAAAAATATATATAAATGTCGATAATTTGCACTATTAGAGCGGAGGATGATGATGATGATAATGGGATTCAAAATGCTATGCATACTAGATGTTAAGTTTGAGATTGCGCAAATATTTCGGATAAGCTTTAAGACTAGTTTCCATCTAAAGACGTTCGAAGACCAACAGAATATGATTAATAGAACCTCCAAGATTCTAAAGATTTTTTCGAGTTTCCACGAGAACTAAGGTTGGAATGGCGTTCTTGCAAATTGAATTATGTTTCTATAAAAATTTGTTTAATTCGAAAAAAATATCCGAATTATTTAGAAAAAAAACTAATTTTAAGGAAAAAGTTTCCCGAACATATTTTAATTATTATAATTACACAGTGCAACACATAAAATCTGAACCAATTTTTGAGAATCGCCACTGAAAGAACTTGCAAAAACTAGAAATTCTGCATTATTACTTTTGCCAAATTGGTTCGGGTTTCGATTTTATGCTATCATCCATTTTTTTATCAAACTGGATTTTGACAACTTTTTCGATATTTTGATACGGCTATATCTCATAAACCGAGAGAAAATTTTTTTTTCTGTCTTCAGCAAAGTTGTAGGTATCGAATGGGAGAAAAAATATGCGAAACAAACTTACCCGAAAAAATTGCATCTTGTGCCTCAAAATCGAAAAATTTCAATTTTTCAACAATTTTTCTGCAATTGTTGGTCAATATAGCTGAATGCTGAAAAGCTGTTTGCTGTCAACTTGAATTTAATTTTTTTTCTTGTTTACGCGATGTATGGTTGCGTCTTTGGTTTGGGAGCATTCCAACAACAAGATAAATAAAAACGAGCCTCGACTCCAGAAGCCGTCGCAATTGCGATCCCGCCAAGTTGGCGGCAATTGCCAAAAATTAAGTCGAAGCAATGGGAGCTGCTGGGAGCAAGGGCTTGCCCATCGCTGATTTAGAGTGACAAATTTTTTAAAAGCAGAAAAACATTCAAAATTTCAAAATTAAAATTACCAAGTGCCCAAAAATAAATGATTTTTGTTCCATTTGTGGTCATATAGTGTTGAAAAAAGACGAAAAAAAGCAAACAAATTTGTTTAGTGCGGAATTCATAGAAGCTTATACTGAATATTTCGATGAACCTGATTTAAGTGCTGAAGATTATACGCCAAAGACCGTGTGCAAAAAATGCTACATAACACTTTTGGATTGGAAACATCTAAAAGAAGCACATTTTCGTTTTATGAAGCCAGTAATTTGGGTGAGAGACCCAACCGGACATGATGCAAACAGGTGTTACGCATTCATTAATTCTTCTAGGATTGAACAAGGGTTGAAAAGAAGTATACCTGTTTACTGCCGCACTCCCGGTGCTACGGCCAGAAGGTGTCCCACTACCTACACCTCCCGCTCCGGTGGATAAACAGTCCCAGCAAGCTGAAACTGTTCACACCAATCCGACCAATTTGCACGATGTAAATTGGGTACCGGATTTTGAAGATGATGGACCACAGAAATAGATATGCCATTGAATCCTTTATATTCAGATTATAATGAATGATAATGAAGACTCAGATTATGATTTTGAACCACCCACGAGAAGTTTGAGATCATCAGAACCAGGGTCATCAAATTCAATGGATGTCAACAATTAACATATTTCCATCACTATTTCATACACAAATAACAACAATAAACTCATATTTTCTATGTAATAATAGCTATAAGATGAATTGAAAAACATTTTTTTCATTCGAAATAATGCAAAAAAAACACGACTTATTTGTGGATGTGTGGTCGAGTTATTGACCAAAAATTGTTAAAAAATTGAAATTTTCGCGATTTTGAGGCACAAGATGCAATTTTTTCGGGTAAGTTTGTTTCGCATATTTTTTCTCCCATTTGTTACCTACAACTTTGCTGAAGACAGAAAAAAAATTTTTTTTCTTGGTTTAAGAGATATAGCCTTATCAAAATATCGAAAAAGTTGTCAAAATCCAGTTTGAGCAAAAAAATGGATGATAGCATAAAATCGAAACCCGAACCAATTTGGCAAAAGTAATAATGCAGAATTTCTAGTTTTTGCAAGTACTTTCAGTGGCGATTCTCAAAAATTGGTTCAGAATCGATGACCGTAAAAATGTTGCGCAGTGTTATTATATTCCGATACCTAATAACGGAAAAAGGGATACTAAGTCATTTTATACCAAAACTTTTTTCAAATTTTGGTGTTTCGGTTCGGACTCTTGTTCGAAAAGGCACTACATTCGTAAGTTCAAACTATTACCCAGTTTCGGAGAATCAAAGACCCCAAACCGGTTCGGCGAGTTTTGAATCCGAATAAATTTGTCGCTTTTTTTTGGTTCCATAAACCGAAACATGATACGAATTTTTTTTTAATTTGATTCCCTCCGAATGTAACCATAAAAATGTTTTTAAAAAAGTGTATTAGACGGGATTTACATGATGAAGCAAACTTCATGAAGTTTTCCTAGTAGGCGAGAGATTACTATTTGTTTAAAAGGTCTGAAAGATTTCCTCTAAATTCCACGCCTACTAAGAAAACTTCATGAAGTTTGCTTCATGGTGTAAATACCGACTCTAGGTAACAGCCAAATAAGTATCTTTTACAAACAAACGTTATTTTCTGACTTGTTTCTGACTTTTATTTGTAGGCCTAGCTATATACACGGCACCGCTCTGGTTCTTTAAACTTGTGTTCATATTTTTCATTCATAAAATTCAGAAATCTCTATATAATTTACATACATTTCAAATTTCAAGTTCATAGCTTCAAAAATTTTTGCGATATGGTTTGAACCTTTTTTGTACCGGTTCTGCGGGTTGGAATCTGCTTCAATAATTTCTAAATTATGTCTCTGAAGCACTTTTGAACCGGTTTAAAGCCCTTTTGAACGGGTTCACAGACTTGGCCCATAGCCTATGAGTCTTTCCTGATCGACATAAACATTCTCTGAAAATTTCGGTTCGTTTGTTTGGACGCGTATAAGGAACAATCAAACATACACACATTCTTTTACTTTTATATAATATATATGTATAGATTACGAATATTATGGCGAAATATGTAAAACCACAGACAAAAATTCTTTAAAAATAATTTTTCCCATAGGAAAATCTAAACAATATTTTTGTCCTTTGCATAACTGTTCCGGTTTTCACCATACTTAATTCGAAAGTGGTACATGATCACTTTTCTAATTAACGATCAAGGTAATCGGTATTAAACCTTGAATTACAATGACTTTTAATTCGACTTCAAATGCTTTAAGCCGATTCACTCTATCAGTTTTACAAAACATCACATGTACCACATTCGAACTCGACAAATTTTGTCGAAAGTGAAAACCCGTAAAGGCCCGATAGATTTAACGATCACTCAGTTAACACCATTTCAATCAAAAATCGGTAGGCTGCATCCTATGGGTTCTATAATTTTAAGTAAAGTATTTTTATTCATACTATAAATCAAAATAATACTCATTGCTCAATGACGACTTCCAAAACAAAAATTATATATATAGCTTGCTAGACTTTTTTCTCGAATTTTTATTTTTTTAGGAAGTGACAGTTAATACCTCGAATGATAAAAAAATCTTTTTAAATTCGATAGTCCAAAAAACCGCCACTTTAAATATAAAACGCTTATATATCGATAGTACGAAAGCTATCGATACATATGTATCCTAACTTTCGCTCATCTCTATAACCTTAAATAAAAAAAAATGATTTGTTTACTGTTTCGGCAGTCGCGTAATACACGGCAATTAATCAGCAAACAATTCATCAAACCCGCCCACACATTATTAGGCACAGTTAGTAATAGTTTACATACCACAAAAGGTAAGTTTACCGCTTTAACTGTAATTCTTTGATGAGATTATGAAATTCCGCTCTACAGCTGTGCAGCATGGCGAGTACGAGTGGCAGGAACCCAAAACGCCAGAAGAAATGTAAGTATATGTACATATGAGTTTATCCTTAACTGACTTCCGCCTCAATGTAGAATCAACATCACCTACATAGACAAGGAGGGCAAACGTTATAAAGTGCAGGGCAAAGTGGGTGACAATGTTTTGTACCTGGCCCATCGACATGGCATTGAAATGGAGGGCGCCTGTGAGGCTTCATTAGCCTGCACCACCTGTCATGTCTATGTGCAGCATAATTTTCTCGAAAAACTTGCCGAGGCTGAGGAAAAGGAAGATGATCTACTGGATATGGCACCATTTTTGCGTGAAAATTCCCGCCTAGGTTGTCAAATTGTTTTGGACAAAAGTATGGAGGGCATGGAACTGGAGCTACCAAAGGCCACACGCAATTTCTATGTGGATGGACACAAGCCAAAGCCCCACTAGCCCACAAACAAATAGTTATAATATTTTTCGTTCCCAACATCTATATTTTTTTTTTTTGTTCTTAGATTTGTGTTTCATCTTGGAATTAAACTAAAAGCAAAAATTTGTTAAGTTGATCCTATAAAATAATATTTTCTAATTGATGAATATTACAATTGATTACAGACGAAAACTTTCATAAACGGGTGTGGAAAATGGAACAATATTGTAAAACTATATTACAATTGAAAATAAGTGACAAACTAAAAATGGGGGGGTGTACAACAATTGTTCAGTTCGAGGAGGGAGTGGGGCTGCTGGAGACAGAACGCGAACGGGAACGCCCACTGTTACGATCCTCGGGCTCGCTGCGATCTTCCTCACGGTCGCGACTCTTTTCATCATCCACGGCTTCTGGGGTGGTGGCAGCGGGGGCTGCCACTACAGCTGCCTTGTTTTGTTTCTCAGCAGGCAACGCCGCCACAGCTGTAAGCAGTTCCTCTTTGGGTGATAGATTTTCACGCCTGTTGGCTTCCCTATCGATTTTGTTACCCTTTTTGTTGGTGCTCTTCTTGAGCACAGCCAAATCCCTAATCAGACTGGCTATCTTGCGATTCAAGTTATCCACTTTCATGTCATGCAAACGTTCTACCTCCTTCAGTCTGTTTCGCATATCATTTTCTTTTTCAAAGTTTTTGCCCTTCAGCTCGGTCAACTAAGGGAAAAGAAAGTTTAAATCTTTTTTAAAAAAAAAACTAGGAAGATTTCCACCCACCTGCTTATCCTTCTCCAGCAGCTCTTTGTCTTTTTGATTCAAGCGTTTCTCCAGACTGGCTATACGCTCCTTCAAGTAGGTAATGGCCACCACATGATCCGATGAATTGGGATCCACACTGATGACTGCCGGGGCGGCAATTGTGCCATTTCCTCCATTGCCACGTGACATTTTATCCGGCAAATCCAGGCCAGCTCCACTCACGGCTGTCACATTATTATTCCCTCCACCGCCGCTTTTACCCAAATCATTGCGCGAAGGTTTCTTAGCCGAATTGGAGCTATCTCTGTGCGATGATGAAGAGGATTTCTCATGCGGTCGCTTTTTGGTCATGGGTATTCGGCCCTCCTGCTGGGCCTTGAGCAAAGCGCGCTTATAGGCGCAGGTACACAGCCAGCAAAGCAGTTTGCCATTTACCTGAAAAAACACACAAACACAAACATATGCAAAATGAATCCTAGGTCTATAAACAGGCGACTCTTATGAACGCAAATACACATTTTTGTCTTAAAATTAAGGGTAGATCTCCCACAGGGCTTCCTGTCCTTTTGGGTTTTATGCTGACCTTTTTGTTCTCATCGCGCCTGTCAAAGGCTGAACGCAGCTTGCACTCATCGCATTGCACGGGTGGTCCATACTTTGCTTCATAGCTGGAACATCTTTTGGTTTTGTTAAACATTTTGTTTTGTTTTTTTTTTTTTGTGGGGGAAAGAGAAGAAGAAAAATGTTTTGCGTTCATAAGAGACGGTATTTTATTTTGGAAGAAATAGAAAAAAACTACAATGGAAATGTACTTTGAAGGCACAATTAGTTAGGGTTAGGAGGGGGGGTGGGGGGTAGGTTAATCAAAAGTCTAACTCTGAGAATGGGTCCTTTCAAAATACATTGTGCATTCAAATTACACGTCAGTTTATAGTAGAAAAGTCAGAGAGAAGAAAGAAAAAGTAACAGATTCTTACCTCATGCATTTCGAGCTACCAAAAGCGGCCACAATTTTGCAGCATTCGCAGGGGCTGGGCTTGCCGTATTTGCCCAAATAATGTTCACATTTTTTACAGGCACTCTGTGATTTGCTGTAATAAGGAAAATATTAAATTAAATTCATTAAAGAGGCGGCACAGTGGTTTGTTTTTAGAAGAAATCCTGGCAAAAACTATTTGGAAAATTTAATTATTTTTTTAAAATAATTTGGAAAATTGAAAAAAAAGGGAAAATAAAATTTCAAATTTTTATTGCCATATTGATATAAAAAGCACGATTTTATATAAATTTTGATTAATATTTTCTCCAATTTTTAGGAAAATAATATTATAAATAATATTTTTTTAAATTTAGAAAATTGAAAAAAAAAAAAATATAAAATTTTAAATTTCGATTGCCAGCCAAGCCAGCTTAAATGATTGATATAAAAGATGGCACAAATATCTTAAATCGGTCACGATTTTGCATATATTTTGATGAATATTTTTTCCAATTTTATTTAATATTTTTAAATAATTTTGAATATTGAAAAAAAGGGAAAATATAAAATTTCAAATTTATTATTTAACGGTCAGTTTTTTTATATTTTTTCATGAATATTTTCTACAATTTTTAGAAAATTTGGGAATTTTAATTAATATTTTTTTAAATAAATATTAAAAAAATAATTTAAAAAATTGTAAAAAAAAAGGAAAAAATAAAATTTCAAATTTTGATTGCCAGCCAAGCTAGCTTAAATGATTGATATAAAAGATGGCAAATATCTTAAATCGGTTACGATTTTGTATATATTTTGATGAAATATTTTTTCCATTTAATTTTTTTAAAATTTTAGGAACGAAAATATAAAATTATACATTATTTAGAATATTTTAAATTAATATTTTTTAAATAATTTTGAAACTAGAAAAAACTATAAAATTTCAAATTTTGATTGCCTTGCCAAGATGGCTTAAATAATCTTAAATCGGTCACGATTTTGTATATATTTTGATGAATATTTTTCTCAAATTTTTAGAAAATTTGGGAATTTTAATTAATATTTTTTTAAAATAATTTAGAAACTTGAAAAAAAGGGAAAATATAAAATTTGAAATTTTAAGATTGTTATTTTAAATCGGCAAGGTAGCTAAATGATTGATATAAAAGATGGCAAATATCTTAAATCGGTCACGATTTTGTATATATTTTGATGAATATTTTCTCAAATTTTTAGGAAATTTTTGAATTTATTTATATTACAAAAAAATTCTTAGAAATTTTTTTTTTATTTGTCTTAGTTTGCGTTTCTTTTAATTAGGTTATTTGAAAAAGGAAAAAAATATATATATTTTTTTTAAATAAAATTTTTCCAAAATTATAAAATAGTAAATTTAGTCAAATTTGTAATAACATTTATCTACAACCTCAAAACTGAATTTGCCTCGATTTTTTCGAAAAACAAGCCACTGTGTTTAGGGGTCTTCACTTACGTGGCGGGTTGAAACTCCGAACGGCAGTAAGTACATTTAACAACTGAGGTAGAACCACGGCAGCCCTGCAAAAGTAGGATTAGACATACATATTAGTTTATTGGCCTTAACATTGTTGGCTATTGCTGTTGTTGTTGTTGTCTTGGTTGTCTTCATTAGTCACGACGCTTCGTCTCCTTTGCCTTTCCTCTTCTTCCTCCTCTTCCTCTGCCATTTTCACTTTAAAATGCGCAGCAAAAATTTTCGCTAACGCGTCATTTCGCCTTTTGGCTTTGCCAAAAAACACACAATTTACACAAACATTGTTTTGTTTATTTGCAATTTTGTTTAACAATGTTTTTTTTCATATATATTTTTGCATTCCATTTTTCGATTTATCCATTTTTTTTCTCTCTCTTCACCTTGCATAGCTGCTGACCCGATGAAAGTTCTTCGTACGGATGACGTGAAAAACATTTGGAGCAAGCGAATAATACTTTTCCACTCATTGTTTGCGATATGAACTTTGTGTTTATGTTGTTTGTTTTTTTTTGTTTAATATTATATTGTGCTTAATATAACTTGTTGTTTCTTGTTGCTCTTGAAAATAAAATGATTTTCATGGGTAAGATGGCGTCGGTGTACGCAAGTCTATCGAACAGCAAATATATCGATATATTGGCGAGGGAGGAACGTGAGTGTGATTGGTTCGTGAGAACACAAATATCTAATGAAATGGTAAAATTTAAAAATTTCACTAAGAAAAAACTAAAAACTTACAAAATATATATATGAGACATTACCTATCAAGTTAGTAATCTTTTTTTTTAGTTTCAATTCAGAAGAACGATTTAACGATGATTATATTTTGTAATTGTTTTCCCCCATCATCGATGATTCTCGTAATAATCCGTATAAACTTTGAATTTTCGAAAAATCAAAATTTTAGAGCGGTTAGTTGGACCCAAATAAAAAAATACTTTATTTTCTTTATTTAAAAATTTTAGAAAGGGAAGGACATATTTAATAATACTCTGTAACGAAGGTACAAATGATAAAATCCCATGTGTTCTACAAATCGCTTTCCATCCCAAAAACGACCGTATTTCCATACGATTTGGGCATAGCTCGCAAAATCCGCTCAAAACTTTCAGGGTGTCTGCAAGCAAACAGTCTTTGCTCAACACGTTTAAAATTTGGAAACTAAAAATTCTCGTTCTGTTTCTAAATGAAGCGATCACCGCTCCGAGCTAAAACCAATTTTATCGTTTTGTCTGTGTAACTGCTATTACAAAGCACACTTTGTATCTCTCTTACTTGCAATCCATGTGCTAGTAGCCCAACAACAAAAACATGACACTTTAACTAGACACTTCATTCATTTGGGCCGCTCAAAAATACTTTTCGTTGTGCAATTGACGAAATCGGTTCTGTTAAGTGGACTCTGTTAGACAGATCAGTGCATTTGCTCAACCCAGAGCCACCGAACAGCCTTTTTTCGTGTTTTTAGGCCCGTTACAGTCCCTGTAATCGGAATTTTTCGGGTTCTTCTACGGGTCTGTGCTAAACCACAAAACGACAAAGCCCGTAGAAGAATAAGTTGCTCAGATAGTGTAATAGTCAATCTTAGAAGTTCAAATGTGTACAATTTTAGTGCGAAATCCTATCAAGACTTTTTTCTATGAGTTTCTCATATGAGTTTTTTGACAGCCAACTCATAAGAGATCTCAGACAAGTAAAAATACAGCTTTAGCTTTTCGATGAAAATTGACGAAACATAAAACATGCGTTTCCGCCAATTCTTACATTTTTATATGAAACAATTTTTGATAAAGGAAATTTCTTCTGAGATATATATAGAAAAATCAAATTGTTAAAATTTTTTCCTTGTTTTTTCGTAAACTTCCACCGACGAGAAAAATATTATCCACCAACTTTGAATATATTTTTCGTCATTAGCACCCT
This sequence comes from Lordiphosa mommai, assembly GCA_018904225.1. Classification (NCBI taxonomy): domain Eukaryota; kingdom Metazoa; phylum Arthropoda; class Insecta; order Diptera; family Drosophilidae; genus Lordiphosa; species Lordiphosa mommai. Next base: position 218,618 of record JAEIFT010000353.1, on the reverse strand, counting down.
AATATACAAAAAAAAAAACTTCAATTTTTTTGACATATGGCAATAAAGTCATGGCGCTTCTCAGAAATTATTGATAAAAACAATAAAGATTGGACGCTCATGAAAAAAATTAGTTTGTCATCTAATTTGAGTCGTTAAGAAGTTTTGATTTTTGTGATGTTTCAGTTATCTTTCAAAGTTTTTCGAAAAGACGCGTATTAAAACTGGTGCGTTTTTATCTACAATTTTCTTTATTTATGTTATTATTAATAAAATTAGCAAGCTGTTTAGTTTTGCTACTTTACAAAACAAATATTTTGAAAAGATTTAATTGTCTAATCATTTTGTGAAGTGAAATGAATTAAACTATTTTTAAATCATATTCGCTGCGATATTTAAATATCTATTTGTGTCCCACCTCTGGTCAGCATTGAAAGTGGCAACACTGTGCCAAAATTCTTATCGAAATCATCCCTGAACCACTGGATCGATAACAACGATCGTGAAAAATCAACCCTGCAAATACAGTTTTTTGTTTGACTGCGAATGCGCGCAAAAGGAAATTGGATAATGATGCCCCACAAAAGCGAAAAGCCGATAATTTCAATTTCAAACAACAACGTACATTTCCAGGCTGTTTGTACGTAAGAACAAAAATTCTATGTATTTTATTGTGGCAAGAATTTCAACAAAAACTGAAATCATAACTTAAAGCCTGAATTAAATCAAAACTCACTCAAAATGCCGGCGGAGCCAACAACAACAAATATCAAAGTGGCGGTACGCCTGAGGCCCTACAATCAGCGCGAATTGGAGCACAATCAAAGATGCATTATCAAGGTGATGGACAGATCCTCACTGCTTTTCGATCCGGACGAGGAGGAGGATGAGTTCTTTTTCCAGGGCACCAAACAGCATTACCGGGACATGACCAAGCGCATGAACAAGAAGCTGACCATGGAATTCGATCGCGTGTTTGACATGCACAACACAAATCAGGATCTATTCGAGGAGTGTACGGCGCCGCTGGTTGACGGTGTGCTCAATGGGTAAGGTAGAAGCATTACTGAAAACTCGAATAACTGTTTTTTTACCCCTCCAGCTACAACTGTTCGGTGTTTGTGTACGGAGCCACAGGTGCGGGCAAAACCTTTACCATGCTGGGCAGCGAATCGTGTGCCGGTCTGACCTTTCTGACCATGCGGGATCTATTCGAGAAAATACAGGCCCAACATGAGACTAGAAAGTTCGATGTGGGCGTCACTTATCTGGAGGTGTACAATGAGCAGGTGATGAATCTGTTAACCAAATCGGGACCGCTCAAGCTACGCGAGGACTCCAATGGAGTGGTGGTCAGTGGTCTGGCCTTGACGGCCATCAATAGTGCCGATGAGCTGCTGCGTATGCTGGCCCTGGGCAATTCACATCGCACCCAACATCCCACCGATGCGAATGCAGAAAGTTCCCGCTCTCATGCCATCTTCCAGGTGCACATACGCATTACCGAACGTAAAACGAATACCAAACGGACTGTAAAGCTCTCCATGATCGATCTGGCCGGCAGCGAGCGGGCGGCCAGCACTAAGGGCATAGGTGTACGCTTCAAGGAGGGCGCCAGCATCAACAAGAGTCTCCTGGCCCTGGGCAATTGCATTAATAAGCTGGCCGATGGACTCAAACATATACCCTATCGAGACTCCAACTTGACACGCATTCTCAAGGATTCCCTGGGCGGTAATTGTCGTACCTTAATGGTGGCAAATGTGTCGGTGAGCTCATTAACCTACGAGGACACCTACAACACCTTGAAATATGCCAGTCGAGCCAAGAAAATACGCACCACCTTGAAACAGAGTGTCCTGAAATCCACCATGCCCACAGAATTCTATATGAAGAAGGTCAACGAAGCGTTAAGTGAGAATGAGCGTTTGTTGGAGCGCAATAAATTGCTAGAGGCAAAGGTGGCACAACTGGAACGCAGTCAGGGCTCAAATAGTACGGCCTATGATACGCAGGAGCTGAAGTTATGGTACAGCAAAATTGATGTTGTATATGCCACGGTTCAAAGGGCACAGGAGTATGTGATAAGCATACGCAGCAAGATCAAGAATCTCAATTATCGGCACACGCTGAAAAAGGATTTTGAGGAATTTCGCAAGTTATTGACGCTGGAGCAGAGGGTGTTTCAAGAGGTGAGTGGAAAAGGGGAGCAGTTTTTTCATTAAAACAAGTAAGAAAGTCGGTCAAGTCCGACTGTAATATACTCTGTACCTGTCAAAGATTGTACAATCTGTGTAAGTGCTGCCCAAAACGATATAGGCCAGTGCTGCCCATCGTAATTATTTGTTTTGTATATAACTCGACTATCGTTCATCTGATCGGAAAACGAAGTATGGGGGCTCCATAAGTAATGATGAGTAGAATATATGTCTAGAAGGTTCGAAACGATCTATCTCCAAAATTGCGGGATATTTGAGGTGTTTTTCAAATTGTGGGGGTGGCAACTCTGCTATTGTTCATCTGATTGGAAAACGATGTATGGGGGCTCGATAAGTATTGATGAGTAGAATATATGTCTAGAAGGTTTGAACAACCTATCTCCAAAATTGTGGGATATTTGAGGTTTTTTTTAAATTGTGAGGGTGGCAACTCTGCTATTGTTCATCTGATCGGAAAACGATGTATGAGAGCTTAATGAGTTTTGATGAGTAGAATATATGTCTAGAAGGTTCGAGCAAATTATCTCTTAAATTTTGGGAGTTTTGAGGGGTTTTTGAAAATTGTAGGGGTGGCAACTCTGCTGTTGTTCATCTGATTGAAAAACGATGTACGAGGGCTTAATGAGTTTTAATGAGTAGAATATATGTCTAGAAGGTTCGAACAACCTAACTCCAAAATTGCGGGATATTTGAGATGTTTTTCAAATTGTGGGGGTGGCAACTCTACTATCGTTCATCTGATCGAAAAAATATGTATGAGAGCTTTATGAGTTTTGATGAGTAGAATATATGTCTAGAAGATTCGAAAAACCTAACTCCAAAATTGCGGGATATTTGAGATGTTTTTCAAATTGTGAGAATGGCAACTCTGCTATTGTTTATCTGATCGGAAAAATATGTATGAGAGCTTAATGAGTTTTGATGAGTAGAATATATGTCAGGAAGGTTCGAGCAAACTATCTCTTAAATTTTGGGAGTTTTGAGGATTTTTTAAAATGTGGGGGGTGGCAACTCTAATATCGTTCATCTGATCGGAAAACAATGTATGGGGGTTCGATAAGTATTGATGAGTAGAATATATGTCTAGAAGGTTCGAACAACCTAACTCCAAAATTGTGGAAGATATGAGGTTTTTTTCAATTTTCGGGGGAGGCAGGGGGCGTGGCAAAAATCCAAAATAAACTTGATCTGCCTGCAGGTATAAGAGTTATATGTTCCATACACTTCAAACCTCTAGCTCTTACCATCTCTGAGATCTCAGCGTTCATACGGATAGACGGACATGTCTATATCGACTCGGCTGTTGATGCTGATCAAGAATATATATACTTTATAGGGTCGGAGATGCTTCCTTCTGGCTGTTACATACATTTGCACAAACCCAATATACTCTTTGTACCTTCGGTACAGAGTATAAAAATATTTATTTCGGTCGGTTTAGGACCGAGTACAAAACCAGGTTAATTTTGAGTCATAAATTTTATTTCTGTCAGTCTTCCACAATCAATTATCACCCATCAATTCCTTCTGCTTGCTGGCCAGCAATTTGTCCGCTTCGGCTATATATTGATCCGCTATGGCCGTGACCTGCGTCTGGGCCGTAAAGGCATCATCCTTGCCAATGTCCGTTGATTGTTTTTTCAATTTGCGTATTTGTTCATTTTGTACATCTCGTATAGCATCGCGATATTTAATAAACAATGCCTTGGCATTTTTAGACAAATTCTCACGATGCTCCTTGGTCACCTTGGGTATGGGTATAAAAAGTGTAGTGCCATCCTGTTGGGGATTCAGATTCATGCCACTTTTCTCAATGGCCTTTAGTACATCGGGTATGGTTTGCGGAAATGCAATCATGTTTACAATAATAGTTTTGGGATTCTTGCGTGATATTTGTGCCAATTCCTGCAGTTCATGCTCGTTCCCATCCACCTTGATGCGCAGCGTATCTATAGCTCCGCTGGTTGAGCGCAGCGACAGGTGCTTAATGAAATCATCCTTCATCTGTTGCACCGACTTTTGCATTTGTGTATTTAGGCCATCCAAATTGATAATCTGTCGCAGTTGCTGCTCATTGATCTCCACTTTGGCTGGCTTCTTGCCGCCCTTTTCCTTTTTCTTGTCTTTGCCTTTTGCATAACCACGCACAGGTTGTTGTTGTTGTTGTTGTGGAGTGGGTAAGATGGAACGCGTATGCCAGAATAATTGTTGTGGGGGAGGCACTGTTGTCTGGCGCACACCCAAGTACATTAAATGCCACGCCCTTCTAAGCATTTTTTAAATTAAATTAAATAAAGTTTGTAAAATGTTTAAATGCGGCAGTGCAAGGAGCTGTTGTTGTCAAAAATTGATTTAGAGATGTGCTTATCATATCAAAATATATCGATATTTTAATCGACATAAGCTTATGACGATATACAATTGCAACGATATGCCGTTTTATTTGACGGTTTATTTTAAAAAATAAATCAGAAGTTTTAGTGGTTTGACTCGCATGTTGAACCATAAACTTTTATTTCAAGATGAGGCAAGTTAAGAAAGATTTAAGAAGATATAAACTTCGGTGCATAACTATGGCCGAACCCAAATTTTTCGGGGTACGAGTACTCAGAGAGACATAAGCTTCTAAATGGTAATATTGACTTAGCAAACCTACGTCGAGACTAACACACTACCCTCTTATGGCTTCCAATTGATTCCACCGAATATGCTTTTAAATGCTTTTGCGTTTTGTGTAGGCGGCAAACCTTCAAATTATCAGATGCGGTTTGCTTCCCGTGAGGAATTGTAAATCTGTGTAAATCCCGTCTTAGTTTGTGAATAAAAATTACGCGAAGCATAGTTCTACGATTTTTAAGGAAATGTAATGGAAAATTGGACAGAATGGGTATAAGGCACGGTTCATAACAATGGCACTTATTCATTGGCCGTGTTCAGCAGAAGAACTTGCTCCCTGATCAATAAAATCTTTCTTCTACTTTTCCTTTTGTATTTAATATGATATTTACATAAACCTTTTCTAAATGTCAAATTAAAAAGACCTCCTAAAAGTATGCTAAATTATTAGAGTAGTTTTATTAAGCTAATCAGTGATCAAGTGTCTCTGTTGAACGTGCCTATTAACTCTTCTTGCTATAGCTAGAAGATTAAAAGCATTAGATCTATCGTTACTAACGAATTTTTACTTGATGGAACTCTTCTAACCATACAACATACCAAAAACGTGTCAAATCTGCGTGAACCTTCTTCACATCTCGTCTTTTTAGGGCAGAAAGAGAAGACAGCAGTTTTTCAGACTTAAAAATAGAAAGCTAACATCATGTTTTAAATACCCTTGTAGTTTTTAAAAGGCGCTACCATTGATAACAAAAAATTTTTCTCATTAGAACTTGTTTTTAGACCGATCGTTCCTATGGCAGCTATATGCTATAGTCACCCGATTTTGATAAATTTTTCACGAATTGTGTGGAAGCATATAAAACTAATATATACCACGATTGGTGACGCTACGATGGAAAACAAAAAAGTTTTTCTCACTAGAACTAGTTTTTCGACTGACCGTTTATATGGCAGCTATATGCTATAGTCATCCGATTTTGATAAATTTTTTCAGAATTGTGTGGAAGCATATAAAACTAATATATACCACGATTGGTGACGCTACGATGGAAAACAAAAAAGTTTTTCTCACTAGAACTAGTTTTTCGACCGACCGTTTATATGGCAGCTATATGCTATAGTCATCCGATTTTGATAAATTTTTTCAGAATTGTGTGGAAGCATATAAAACTAATATATACCACGATTGGTGACGCTACGATGGAAAACAAAAAAGTTTTTCTCACTAGAACTAGTTTTTGGACCGACCGTTTATATGGCAGCTATATGCTATAGTCATCCGATTTTGATAAATTTTTCACGAATTGTGTGGAAGCATATAAAACTATTATATACCACGATTGGTGACGCTACGATGGAAAACAAAAAAGTTTTTCTCACTAGAACTAGTTTTTGACCGACCGTTTATATGGCAGCTATATGCTATAGTCATCCGATTTTGATAAATTTTTCACGAATTGTGTGGAAGCATATAAAACTAATATATACCACGATTGGTGACGCTACGATGGAAAACAAAAAAGTTTTTCTCATTAGAACTAGTTTTTCGACATCATTTTGATCAATTTTTCGGAATTGTGTGGAAGATATAAAACTAATATATAACGATGGTGAGTTCTAAACAGTATTTGGCCGATCGTTCCTATGGCAGCTATATGATATAGTCATCCGATCCGGCCAGTTCCGACAAATGTGCAGCGTATTTGTATTTAAAGACTTTTCGCAAAGTTTGGTCAAGATAGCTTCAAAACTGAGGGAGGAGATAGCTTAGAAACAGACGGATAGACGGAAATGAACTCAGCTCGTCATGCTGATCAAGAATATATATACTTTATGTGGTCGGAAATGCTTCCTTCTATGCGTTATAAACATCGTGACAATTTTAATATACCCTCTGCAAGGGTATAAAAAGATTGTAAACTAGCTTGACGAAACTGTACCTAATTTTTTATATACATATTTTTGTTTGCCAGGACTACCTGAGATTCACCGCCTATCTGAGTGCATTGACGAGTCAAATCGAGAAATACAAGGAAGAGCTGCCTGCCTGGCGAACTAAACTGGAAGCGGGCTTCAAAGAACTGGAGAAACTGAAACGGGAGGTCAATCAGTCAAAACTTAGTCAAATCCTTACCCTGTACATCAAAAATAAGGATTATGAACTGCAGTTGTCGAAACAGCATGTCAATGGCAATCATGTATCCTCCATTAATTTGGTGCTGGTAGAGAATTCGGATCATTTGCGCAAATCCCTATTCATGGCCTGCGAAGTGCTGCATCAAGCCTATGATCGTCTCGAGGAGGCCGAGAATTTAACGCCCGATATACAAACCATTTTCGATCGATTGCAACGTAAAATGCGCTTTGAAGAATCCGAGGCTACGATACCCGAAACCGAGCTGGATTCATTAATTGCGCACAAGCGTCTACAATCCAGCGAGGATGATGAAGAGTCTAGCGGCACGCTTACGGGCAGCGCGAGAAAACGTGCACGCCAACTGCCGCCCACCAGCAATACCAATGATGATCTCCAATTGGGTGTGGATAGTTTCGAAAGTATAGAAACTGAGTCAGATTCCGAGGAGCTACACAAGACCTTCAAGAAGCCGCGTAATCTCAATGAGACAAAAGTTCTGGCCTCATCCAGTTTGGAAAATCATAAAGCACTCACCGCCACTGTAACCAAATCCAAAGCTATGCATCAGCGTATAGTCTCGGACTTGATATCAGATCAGAATGTACGCGGCGGCAATGAAAAGATCAAGCAGGGTGAGAATTGTAAAGTGGTTGTTCAGGGAAGTGACATGAACTTAATTGTTTATTATTATTGCAGCTTTGCTCAAGTCAAATAACTTTACCACACAAGGACTCCAGAGAACATTGGCAGCGGCTGCCATAGCTAAGGAGAATCTCAAATATAGTGCCAACTATGTAAGGAAGAGTCCAAGGGCGCTGGTGGCGAAAGGTAAGCAATAACCGAGTCAAGATCTATTCAATAATTATTTTTAACTTCCATTTCATTTCACAGCTCTGGCTGGTAACTCAACAACGGCGCGTAAACCCCTTGGCCAGGCCAGCAAGGAGGCGCCACTGGTGAAATTCAATCGAGCCGCCTCGTTTCGACTAAAGAAATAACATAGCATGGGGCGGCGTTTAATTTAATTTATATATTCATTTTGCGTTTGATTATTATTTTTAATTGTTCTGAGGGGAGTTTTAAACGCATTAACCATTAGAAATTAGTTACCTAACCCATCCCCTTGAATGTAAACCACACTATCCACTAAATATATTTATGTATGTATGATTTTTTTTTATAACTTTTAGACTTAAAAATATATTGCCGTTTCCTTGCCACCAGCAGAGCCAAAATTGTGTCGATAAAAGTCACCACCACCACCGCCGCCGCCAGCACCTCGAATTGGTCCTAGACCCAGCAAGCCGAGCAGAAAATAGAGCAGACCGCCTAGATTCAAGCCCATTAAAAGTAGACCAGGTGCCAAAAGAGGTGCCATCATGGCCAAACAATTAACAGGTGTTGAGCCGGGATGATGACCATAGGATAGACGACGCCAGGGATTTGTTTTCTCTTCATTTGAATGTCTATCGAATAACTCTATATCCTTGTCCTTGTTTTCCGCTATCAAAGTGTAACGCGGTTGCAATTTTTGTTCTTCTATTGTGGTTGTCTGGGCTTCGTTCGCAGAGTTATAAACTAAGGCCGCGGAGGCAGCCAAGAGAATGAATAGCCAGCGCATGGCTTACAGGTTGAGTGGACTTAGCTTTGAGGGGGTTTGCTTTTTTATATGTTTGGCTGTGGAAGCAATGACTGGAACAGGGAACAGTTGAGTGATTCTTTTGAGCTGTCATCAGGGTAAACAACAAGTTGACACATTGATTTAAGCCAAATTAAACTCGGTCACTTTCAGTTTGAACTCTATTTTGTTAATAAAATGTAAATCAATCTAAAAGCAGGGATTAATCCCGAACGAATATCGGTTCCAGTACCGGTACTTACCGAAATCAGAAGGTTCTATTTCTGTTTTCAGATTATTACGGTTTTCGGTGCTCTGATTTCACTGTGATAGTTTTTTTTTTCAAAAAATAAATAAGACATGACCGAACTGGACGGTTTCCCCCTATTTCTGGTCCTAGGAATCGAACTACATAATTACTTTTTTGAGTTATTACAATGTATTCATACGAAACATTTTTTTTAAGTTTTTTACGAAGTTCAAATTTTTTTGTAAATTCCAACAATTTGATATTTTATTCTCGTGAAATCTAAGACGGGATTAACATTTTGTAAATTTCTTTAGGATTCGTTTAAAAGGTCTGAAAGATTTCCTTTAAATTCCACGCCTACTAAGAAAACTTCATCAAGTTTGATTCATGGTGTAAATCCGATTTAATAAATAGATTTAAGTGCCCTCTAATTTCATACATTCACAGTTTTTCCATATCATTGCGCATTCAAAAGTTATAGATTTAAATCTAAAAAAAATTACAAATTTTTTTACATAATTTTTATTACCAAAATGACATTATATAAGGAAATATTTAATTAGAAATCAAGTTATTATTGGAGAACTAAAGGGAAGACTTTAAAAATTATTTTATTGTGATTTTACGTAATATTTGGAAATTTTAAATAAATTGTCCAAAATTTTAACTAAAAAAAGTTCCAATTATTTTAGTTTTTGGACCAAAACTTTTTAAAGCGCAATGATATCAAAAATCTGTAAATGTAGTAAATTAGAGGACATTTAAATCTATTTATTCAGATTTCACAAGAATCAGATATAATTTTTTTAACAATTTAGAAAAAAATTTTACTTGATGAAAAACTTGAAAAAAAATTGTTGTATGAAGCCATCGTTATAACTCATAAAAATAATGATGCAGTTCGATTCCCAGGACACAAAATAGGGGAAAACCGTTAAAATATCATTTTTTCGACTTGCACTGTGTTTTTATTTCGGTATACCAGTACAAGTATAATTTTTGTTAAAGGCTAGTATCCACCACTGCGGAAAATTCGAAGTATTTATTTGTGGAACTCAACTAAAACAGTGTGACAAAACGTAAAAAGAAAGGTAAAAGGCTCAACGTGCAAGGTAATATTAACGTTGTGTTTTGTAAGGCGCTTTTATTTAAATAAATTAAATTAGAACGAAATGCTAAATTCGGAGACTGGATCCCACATAGTGCAGCCTTGTAGGAAGATGTAGCATCAGAAACATTGCCACACATTGTCGCTTGGAAAAAGCCATAGAAAGCCGTAAGGCTCTAGATAATATCAAAGTAGGAAGAATGGAGATGGTGCAGGACCGAGTAAATCGATCCGGGCTTATTACGGGCCACCAGAAAACGACGAGCCCAAAAATACCCGGCCCTAGTGATAGCCAATAAAGCCATCGTGGTCGTATACCCCAAAGGATTACCCCTAATATATTCAAAATAATACTAAGAACTTTGTCAACTGTAAGGCCAAGTATCTTGGCAAGATGATTTGCTGGTGTGCAGCAGTAATAAATATCAAATTATTTTAAGATAACGATATAAACATTCTCCATTGTGCTCTCCAGCGTTGGAAATCCTTAATTCATTTTTATTGTTTTGCACCCAGGATTTGCCTCCATTTTTCGGCCCATCACGTCAAAAATAATTGTAGAAAATATATTCTGTGTTGTGTGTCGGAATTTTTAGCATCCACACACAACATGGCTAATATCGATAACAAACTGTGGATTTCGTTCATGTTGCTGGTTACCAAGAGGAAAACAAAAATTCTTTTTTTTTTTTAAAAGTATGGAATTTTTTGTTTTCGCAGTGCTGGATACTGGCTTAATATTAAAAAATTTTTTAGTATGTATTTCAGGATATCTAAAAAATTAATGGATGTAATAGAACTACAAAATTTTGTTCGAAGAATATGCCACTTAAAAACGTTTTTTAAATATACCGATTTTAGCCTTTTTTATTTTTGGACAAAACAATTTCCCTAAACTATTCTGTTCACGCTTCCAGTGGTAGAACCTAACAGAAATTAAGAAATTCTCTATTCTTATGTCGCCCAGACAAACTCGCTTTAGGGCTATTTCCTATAACGCTGGAAAAATCTTAATAATGGTCCGCTCTAAAATCTGGCGTATTTTCATCAAAAATCTCTATTTATGGATATTTATTTATTTTATGGATCTCTATTTATACTATAATACGCTGGTAAAATACTCAATATAAAATAATCTGATATACCCCCATCAGCTTTAAAAAACAGTAGAACATATTGAAACACACAATTTGCCTTAGCTTTTCACTTTATAAAATTTTTCTAAAATTTTCGAAATTCGAATAAAATCCAAAAAATTCATTTCTAAAATTTATATTATAATTTGGTAACATTTCTATTTTTAACGGAGGATTTTTTTAAGTCTTAGGGCCGATTTCTCAGCTCCTACATAGCACTATATGTAACATAAACTTACAAACAACAGAGTAAATATTACGTTTTTCTGATACATAGCACCTATTTAGAAGATGAGAAATCGACCCTTAGAAAATCTTTTATATTTAATTTTAGGGTTTATATTTACCAAAGAAAAAATTTTTCAGTTTTTTATAATATTTTTTTCTATATCTTATATATCTTAAAAAGAGTTTGATTCTGGTTATTTTTTAAGGGCTATAGCTATATTACCAGTTGAAATTTATATTTGAAATAATCATAAATCAATCAAATAAATTGTAAGAAACCGAAACAATACTGGTATTGGCGTTTCGGTATGGCTCCGTTTTTTTCGGTTCCTATTATAACGGTTAACGGTTTTCGGTTCTCTTTCGGTTTCTTTAAATATTGGTTCCGGTTACGGTATTATTCCCTGTATAAAAGTAAAATTACACCTTTTTCTTATTTTTTTGGGATAAGTCAATTTTTCACTTTAATAATTTCTCACTCCATACAAATTAAGCTAAAGTGGACAAAAATATGAGTCTATAAGATCTATATAATAATTGCAAAAGCTTTTATATTCATTATAGTGCCTGGTACAACAATTATTGTGTCTTTTTGTAAGTTTCGTACGAGCGAAGAAAACAATCATGAGCTTAGAAAAGAGTCATGGGCTACGGTTCGATAGTATTTTAAGCATGGATTTAACCCGATTCTGAATTAAACCGTACCGAAACTCTAATTCGTGCTCGACAACTAAACAGCGAACCGAAATTTCGAAGTTCACATCAGTAACTAGTAACTAGATAAAGATACAATAGTTGTAAATTTCGTGATTTGATTGATCTCCCATTAGAGTCATAGGCTATGTCCCTATGTCTGTGGACTGGTTCGAAAGATGGTTAAAATCGGTTTAGAGCTATATATCAGAAATGATTTAATTAATTAAAAATCAGGAAATCCAATTCTTATATAAAATACAAAAACTGCAAGGGAATTTATATATATTTTTTCTTATTTAAACTTTGTGGACTCGTCGCTCCCATTTGAACTGAAATAAAATTTTTTGTGTTTTGACATTTTATTAACTATTAAGGCCTATTCTCAGATGACATAAAAATAATTTTCGTCACTATGCTTTATATGAATAGAAACACTTTTGTAGAGCTTTGAAATCAGAATGATTTTGAACAGATGTCTTATTTATATGAAGCATAGTGCCTAAAATAAAATTTATGTCATCTGAGATCAGGCCTTAACAAAAATATTCCTTTAAGGGGCGTTCTCTGTGATTTTCCATTTTTGCAAAAACGTAAAACTATTTTGACTTAACTTGGGAATACTTATAGAACTATCTTCTTATTTTAGAAAATTATAAATATCTACCTAATTTTTGGAGTTGGGTCATAACAAGGGAATAATACCGTACCCGAAACCGGACCCGTTAATCGAAATAAACCGTTTAGAGCCAGATACCGCTATCGAAACCGGAACCGATATTGAATTGTTTTGAGAACCTAAAACCGTTATAATTGGAACCGAAAAAATCCGGAACCATACCGAAGCGGTACTATTTCGGTTTCTTTTTATTTATTTTAATGATTTATGATTAATTCAAATATATACCGTCAGGAAAAAGTCTTACAGATTTGCCCAAATGGAGATTTCTATTGCAGTCTAAATGCTCCTCGTAGATCTATCAAGTAACTGATAACTGTATAATCAGGGGTGTCACGAAAATCTCTAGAAATTTTATCCTCGCTCGAAAAATCCATCGATGTCACAGAACTTCGAAAGATTTAATTTTCTTATTTGAAAATCTAGTTAGAAGATTTGTGTCTAAGATAATGGTACATCTCATCATTGTTTGGGTGGTGTATTTAGCTAAATCTCTTTCCAAAACCGAAACAGACTTTGGGTTGTAAAAGATTTCCCTGACACCTCTGCATATGAGTTTCTCGAGAAAGTCTAGTTTATGTGCTTAAATCGCTTATATCGCTCTTGAATTTAGCATCGTTTCCTGTCAAATACATTTATTGAATATAAACACAATTTGCCATATATTTTTGTACCATGTTCCATATGAGCGTTTATTGTTAAATTAAGGTAATCGCTTTTGATCTTAAGGTATCAGAGATATAGAATATATATATATATATATGAATGTTTAAGGTAAATTGTTATACATCTTAAGGTATCAAAAAATTATTGTTGCTTGCCACAAACGAATCTCAATTTAGTTAATCTTTTGAGCTTTCAGCAACACTTGCGGCTGCTCAATCTCCCTCTTGCTCTGCACCAGCTTCAGTTCGCGTTCCCAGGCTTTCACGGGACCATTGCCTCCATTGGGTAGAGCAGCGACTGTGCGTTTAATAACCGCCTGCAAACTGGCTATGGTTTTCTCAAAGGCCTCACTCACATCTCCGCCGGCATGGCTGTGGGCCAAAAAGAGTGAGGCAAAGAGATCACCCGTGCCCGTAAACACTAAATCCTTGCCGCCCTGTTTGGGTATATCGATGGCCAGTCGAGGTCCATTTTGTTGGCTCAAAAAGGCACGCAATACTCCCGGCTGACCCAAATCGCTGCTCGATATGACTACAGTCTTAATTTTGCGCTCATGAAACCAATCCATGGCCTTCCATACAGCCGCCTCGCTGCGCACCTCTTGGCCAGTGAGCAATTCTACCTCAAATTGATTGGGCGTTATGATGTCAGCCAATGGAATGATTTCATCACGATAAATGGGCAACAGCTCCTTGGGTACATACAGTTCACCATTGTCACCCATGACAGGATCACAGACATAGATAAGTTTTGGATTGGCTTGACGTAATTTCTTTACAATAATTCCCACTTCACGGAGAAAAAGGGGATTGCCAATGTAACCGGTTAACAGGTGGGAATAGTGGGAAAGCAATTCGTTCTCCTCCAGACCCTCGGTAATTGCAGCTGTAGGGGTGATAAAGTAGTGAAAATTATGTAGAAGTTTGTATATATATACCTAAATATGGACATACAAATAGCACAGAAGAAAATTGTGAAGTTACTATTATCTTCTATTCGAGAAAAAATATGAGGTTCAAAAGAATTAGTTCTTAAGTAGGGTTTATTAGGACGTTGACGTACAATGCACAGTACGTTCAAGTTTCTCAAGCGACACCAAGCCGAAGTCTATTACGCGCGAACCCCATGCAAAATAGCAGCCCACCTCCCGCCCAACCGACCGAGGGGCGCAGCCGCTAACGTGCGACACGAAATCACGGTGGAAAATTACATACAATAAAACAAAATGAAAATAAATAGGCTATAAATCGTAATAGTGAATTCAAAATCAATAGCGGACTCCGAACTGACCACACGGTAAAGTTTGTGAGACCACACACACGATCCGTACTCAAGAATTGTACGGACAAGAGAATTATAAAGAATCTTGGTCGTAAAGGGATCTTCAAATTCCTTAGACCAACGTTTTATGAACCCAAGTACGCTTCTGGCCTTATTGACAGTAAAGATAACATGAGAGTCGAATTTAAGTTGATGATCCAGAATAACAATTAGATCGTTAACCTCATTGGCAGTATTGTTCAAGCGTTCCAATGGAACACTATCAAGAGTATAAGTGACTAGCTGAGGTGAGCTTCTATAAAATGTCATAATCTTACATTTTGAGCCATTAAGGTTTAGAAGATGAACTTGACACCATGTCTGAAACGCAACCAAATCTTCTTGCAAAAGATAGCGAGAGATTAGATCTTTATAAGTTAGACAAAGCTTCACATCGTCGGCGTACATGAGTACGCGTGAATGGTTGAGGACAAAGGGAAGATCATTAATAAAGAAAGTAAAAGTACCCTGAGTTACCCCAGAGGTTACCTCGATACATTTAGAATAAGAATTCCGAAAAAGAACCATTTGTGTTCTATTACTTAGGTACTGAGAAATCCAATTGAGAAGATTAATTGGGAAACAGATTAAAATTAATTTGTGAAGTAGCAAAGAGTGGATTTAAAATCAGTATAAATGACGTCAGTTTGCATTTTGGCAATCTTTAATGGTTTTTAGTCTTTTTTCAAAGAGCGCCAGCCGATATTTTCATGAAATATTTTTTTTATGGTATACATATTTTACAAAAAATCTTACGATGGGACAATCAATTAATGCGCGTGCTTTTTTGCTTTTTTTTTTTGAACAAACAAACATTTGTGTGCCTGAGTTCACATGGAATGACCCATATGTGAAATAATTGATTTATTTATACATAACGTTTTATTTTGTTAGATAACTTTTTCTAGAGATACATTTGAATCGTGCGTGATTATTCGTGACGCCTCCTTAAATCGTGCGAACAAAGATTTTTCTTTCGTGAAGCGGGCATGACGTGAATGAAAATTAGCTAACGGGCGCACCTCTAGTTAACATCCTTGTCGAAAACGTACGTTTTTGTCCCGAAAAAAGCTCTTTTCTGTGACTAGAGAGTTCGTTTCCATTTCAATTTGACCTGAATTCGAAAAGATTCGCAAGATCTCCTTTCGACTTTCAGTAAACCAAAACAAAAAATCAAACCAGAATGCGAACCAGAACCGTATACCGAAAATAACCGGTCAAAATCCAAAACCAATATTAAATTTAAAAAAAAAACCGTTATTTTTGATACCGAAAAGAACCAAAATATTGTACCGGTAAAGTTCTGAGTTGTAATTTTTACTATTTTAGTTAAATGGCTTTTATCGAGGATTGCCTCAGCACTAGTCGTTTACAAAACTAAGAAAATGTACTAGTTGACGACAAAGTACTTCTACTTGCTACTTCAGATAAAGATTATTTGCTTAATTAATCTTCTTTGTTACTATTTTAGGTTGAATATTGATAAGTAACAATACCAATACGTAACCGAATATCGAAATAACATATGTTTCGGTACGTGCACGTACCAAAATCGGAATCGAAATACTATTGAGTTTGAATCTTAAAAATTTAACATTATTTTGGTTCCATATTTATGAACATTTTAAAAAGAAAGAATCAATAATTTCTCTCTAAACTATCTCCGTGCTATTTGCAAGTCCAAGGCTAAGACTTACCCAATTCCTTTTCATTAGAAATGGGACCTTTGAAGCATTTATAGCCCGTGTGATTTGAAAATTGTACAGAATTTAAAGGATCCACATCAAAGCCCAGCAACTGAAATAAAAATATATTAATAAATTTACTAAATTATTAAATCACAGTCTAAAAACTCACCTGAAGGGGATAGGTGGCCACCTTATTGCCCACATAACCGTGTACCACATGACTCTGTATGGAGAGCACTCGCTTGTTGGATGACGCTGCGGCCATTTTGTGGATGTGTCTATAACTCAGCAATAATTGCACTGGTTTAACTGGTTGACGAGCAAATCTGTAAGCACTACTAGTAGAACCAAGAAGACATCTTATCAGTGGGTGGCTGGCAATAAATTTACAGATAAGCCGCAAGTGGAACGTAATGTAGTGTGGACTTCAATTTGCAAATGGCTGATCGTATAACAAAACAAAATCTTGTCACTGGCCTTGGGAGTTAAATTATAACTAATAATGAAACTGTGCGGTGGTCAATTCCAAGCCCACACACCCCCACACATAAACACACACACACATACACATAAGTTTCTTATCAATTGGTGGGCTAAAAATAACAAATACCCTAACGCGTTTTTTTGCTCAAACAGCTGATGTGTGAACTAGTTCCAGTGAATGTGCATGGTTTACGTAAAAGCCGCATTTGATTTTAATTGTTAAGTTTTTTTTCAATTAAATTGTTAAAACAATTGCTATGGCTATGGCTGCCAGTTTAAATCGCATCCTGGAGCGTGGTGTCAGGCTTAAAAATCTTGGGTCCAGCAGTGCCAGGCTTTATAGCACTCAACCAGCCGAAATAGACGACGATGAGGGTAAACAAATTGAGACAAAACTCTGAATTTCCACATATAATTTAATCCAATTTCAGAATTCCGTATACTCAATCTGCGTGCGGCAAAAAAGCAATTCCAACGGCGTAGGGAAATAAAAAAAACTGAACCCAACCCACCGCGCACCAACCGCATGGCTGTGGATCAGGATTGGCCATCCGCCTGGCCGGGACCACGTTCCTTTCATCCTGCCAGTGTGCCGCTGCCCCTACGGCAAGGCTTTACCGAGCGTGGAGCAGCCGCTCCTTCCAAGTATGCCAATGCAGAGTTAATGAAAATACCCAATTTCCTGCATTTGACGCCACCAGCCATACGACAGCAATGTGAGGCTATTAAGAAATTTTGCACACCTTGGCCCAAAGGCTTGGAGAATGAAACCAAGTGGCAGCGTCACTTTCCCGTGGAAGTTATTACCACCGACTATTGTCACAGTTTGCCCACTATACGGCATCCGGAGGCTCGTCGCGTCACTGTGTCCCTCAAGCTGTCGGATTTGCAATTTGATGGTCATGCACGGGACAAGTTTCTGCGTCTGGTGGGTGAGCGTTATGACAAGGAGACGGGTGTTTTAACTTTTGTCGCCGATCGCTGTCCCATGCGCAAGCAGAACTATGATTATGCCTTGTATTTGCTTACGGCCTGCTATCATGAGTCCTTTGTCACCGAACCCTGGGAGGCCACAAAATCCGAGGCCGACATGGAAGTTTATTTGTTTGAAAGGAATCAGGCTAAGCAATCATCGGAGGCTATACTTAATTGGAATATCCCTGAAGGGAAACCGAAAGTGACAGCCAGTGCCACTTATGCCAAGAGTGTGGAGCAATTGATCAATGAGGGCGAAAATGAATATAATATTGGAAACTATAAGCAGGAAGTTCTCAAAATGCTGAATATTTCTACAAACCAGTGAATAAATTCATGTTGTTATAAAAAGTTGAATAAAAATTGAAATTGGTTGCATAGCTCTTATATGGTTATAATACTGGTAGTAACTAGTGGATAATATAAGGTGGACAAATAAATGGAGTTTGTGCTATTTATGCAGGATTCATTATAAACCACTTAAATTTTCACCATAAGACCTATTTAAATAGCAATATAAGAGCTATATGACTCGAATCTTATAAAAAAGTATATTCTGGAACCCCCTGATTATCCAAATACTGAAAAAATGGTGCTTAAGGTGGTCTTCTACCTTTCATCAGCGTTTTGTGAGTGTTTTTTAAAAAAAATAATGGAATTGTAACAAAAATAAATTTAAAATTTAAAAAAAAAATTTTGGAATTCGAGGTCTGTTCAAGAAGTTATCGACCTGCCAATTAAGGTCTCAAAAAAAAGGTGTAGAGGTGGTGGCCATGAATCAGGGACTCCAAATTATCGGAAATGGAAAAGGTTAATGAGGTTATGATCAGAATTGATGTAATTCTGGCCCGTACCTCAATTATATTTTTCAATATTTTTTGGAAAAATTGGCGGCAATTTAAAAAAATTTATTAGATTTTTTAAGTTTTTTTCCTGTAGTTTAGTCTATAAAAAGAGTAAAAAAGTGTTTTTCCTCTTGATTGAGGAATGGGCCAGAATAACATCAATTCTGCGTCGATTACAACATGGCTAATCAAAATCGGTTCAGTAGAACTGGCGCAATCAAGGCTACCAGTTCGAAGAAATGTGGTTTCGAGAAAAACTCGCTTAAAGTTTTGAGTAACGTAAAATATACTCACTATAGCGAGAACATTGCTCCACTAAAATGGCATTATCTGCTAAACTATTTCGAATATTTGAAAATGGTTTGAAGAGGATGAAAGGGGAATGTCCAAACTATATTAATAATGCAAAAAAAAAATTTAAAAAAAAAAACATTTTTTAAAGGTAGAAGACCCCTTAAGCTAATATAAACAATTATGTTAACTATGAACCACATATGAGGCATTCTTTCGCAAACGTCCAAGTCAAAAAATGAAAGTTTTGGGATTGGCTTGATACTTTGATGAAAGTAATAAATTCCCAAAATATTAACTCAGTAAAAAAATTTGTAGAAATTAGGGATGGGTATGGAAGTTTTGACATTTTAAGTAATATTGGTATTTTAAAAATCGTATAACTATGACAAAACTTTACCGATTTTAAATTGTAAATATGTCATTATAAAGCATTTTTCATGTACTGTTTAAAAATAACAAAATTTAAACATTAAAAAATATTAAATTTAAATAAATATTAAAAAATTAGCCCTATTTTTTAAAATTACTTATTTTTCAATATTGACCCAAATGGGTATTTAAATTATTTTTATCGAAAAGCTGAGATTATTTTCTATAAAATGTGTAAATATGATACTGGGACAACAATAACTTTAGGAAATAAATAAAAAATAAGGGTTAATTTTGAAAAATAGGGGGTTAATTTTAATTTTTTTTGTTTTTGTTGTTTTCAAAAAGTAAATGGAAAATGCTTTAAAATTACATATTTAAAATTTTAAATCGATAAAGTTTTATTTTATAATTATTATAAATAATTAATTATTTCCTAAAGTTATTGTTGTCCCACTATCATATTTACATATTTTATAGGAAATAATCTCAGCTTTTGATAAAAATCATTTTATTTTTTACATACCCCTTTGGGTCAAAATTTAAAAATAAGAGTTAATTTTGGAAAATAGGGGGGTTACTTTTTGTTTTTTTTTGGTTGTTATTTTCAAAAAAGGTTCATGAAAAATGCTTTAAAACTTATTTACAATTTAAAATCGGTAAAGCTTTGTCATAGTTATACGATTTCAAAAATACAAATGTCACTTGAAATGTTACCACCCCCCATTTTCAAAAATGTTTGTTAAGGGGGTCTTCGACCTTTGAAAATAAAAATATTCGATTTTTTTGTTTTGCATTATTAATATAGCTTGGACATTCCCTTTCAACCCCTTCAAACCATTTTCGAAAATTGGAAATAGTTTAGCAGATATTGCCATGTTGGTAGAGCAATGTTTTTGCTTAAGGGAAACGTTGCTCGAAACTTTAAGTGCGTTTTTCTCGAAACCACGTTTTTTGGCCTGGTAGCCATGATTGCGCCAGTTCTACTTAACCGTTTTTGATCAGCCATGTTGCAATCGACGCAGAATTGATGTAATTCTGGCCCGTACCTCAATCACAAAAAAAATTTTTTTACTATTTTTTTTACACTAAACTACAAAAAAAACTTAAAAAATCGAAATTTAAAAAAAAAATTTTAAAATTATGATTGAGGTACGGATCAGAATTACATCAATTCTGATCATAACCTCGTTTACCGTTTTCAATTCCGATAACCTGGAGTCCCGGAATCACGGCTACCACCTCTACACCTTTTTTTTGGGACCTTAATTGGCAGGCCGATAACTTGTTGAACAACCCTTGAATTCCAAACTTTCTTTTTGAAAATTGAAAAAGCTTTTATAGTTTTCTTTCCAGAATTCAGAGTTCAAAGGTAGAAGACCCCCTTAAGCCAAAACTTTTTGGACTCACTGTAAGTGACAATGGTTGTCAGCGCTTGTTTCACAGTCTGAATGGCACAACAGCTGTTGCTGCCGCAGTTGATGTCGGCGTGGCATGGTGAATGTAACAAGAACAGCGCGCATTGAGCAGCAGCACATTCACATAGAATTAGGGCCAACAGCAAAAAAAATATACAAGACTGATTTATTTGTGGACGTGGAAACAGTGATACCAATTATTTAGTAAACAACAAATTTAGAATTAAAATAAACACAGACGAGTTACGGGCAAAGAATTTGTGTGTGATACAGGTACAGTTATAAGTTAAGTAGCGGCATTTGAGAGCTGATAAGGCAGCAGCTGATGACGTTTTCGTTGTAATAACAAAAGCAATTGGCCGAAATGTAGATGAATCATATTAATGTATTTAAAACTCATTTGTGTAGGGTCTGCACAGGAAGTACTTCAAAGTTTTATCTCAACTTTGTTAGAAATAGCTCAAATTGTCTTTCGTGGCAGCCGCTTATCAGTTTTTTTTCTGTTGTTTGTTCTTAATTATAATGTCTGTGTGTTCTATCGTTTCAGTTGCTTTGACAAACCACGTACCTATCAGCGTTAGTTTATTCTTGACTTTGGCAGACACCTGAGCTAACACACACCCAAGCAAGCAGCAGCTATTGTTGTTGTTGTTGTCCATGCTCAAGTGGAGGGCGGCCAACATCATCCATCATCCATAAACTGACACGTATCCCACATCAAGATGCGTAGACCAAATTTCAAATGGATGGTCAAGTCCATCTTGTTGCTGTTGATATCGCTTACACTATTTGTGCTCATCACCAGCTGGATCTCGTCCAGTCCCTATACCAATAAGCCCGTGCATCATGGCATTGCTCCTGAACCGGAATCAGCAGCAGCAGCAGCAGCCTCCATAAAATTAGAGCCACATCAGCAGGTAGTGGCTCCCAGGCATGCGGATCAGCCCATAATCAAATCGGCAGAGGAAGAAGATTACGGCAATGATCAGGCTGCCCAGCAGCCCGATGAAGTGCTCTCCGATTTTCAAATGGCTCCTCCGGCTGATTCCCTAAAAAAGGATTGGAATGATTATACGGCCATGGCTAGAGATGAAAAACGTGTGGGCATAGGTGAGCAGGGACTGGCAGCCAAGTTGGAGGATGAGAATCAGCGCGAGTTGGAGCGTAAAATGTCTCTGGAGAATGGCTTTAATGCCTTGCTCTCCGATTCCATTTCGGTGAATCGTTCAGTGGCCGACATTCGACACAGATCGTAAGTTTCCTTTCTTCCTTCCTTACCTGCCTCTTCCATTAACTCTTTGTATCTTTCAGCTGTCGCAGTAAAGAATATCTGGCCAAGCTGCCCAACGTCAGTGTGATCATCATCTTTTATAACGAATACCTCAGTGTCTTAATGCGTTCCGTGCATAGCTTGATAAATCGTTCACCTCCTGAGCTGCTCAAGGAGATTATTTTAGTGGATGATTTCAGTGATCGTGACTATCTGAATAAACCATTGGAGGACTACATTGCCGAGCATTTTAAAAATGTACGCGTTGTACGTCTGACCAAACGCACCGGTTTAATTGGTGCCCGTTCGGCTGGTGCCCGTAATGCCACGGCCGATGTGCTAATCTTCCTGGACTCACATGTCGAGGCCAACTATAACTGGCTGCCACCACTGCTGGAGCCCATTGCGTTGAATAAGCGCACCGCTGTCTGTCCATTTATCGATGTCATCGATCATACCACATTCAATTATCGCGCCCAGGATGAGGGTGCACGCGGTGCCTTTGATTGGGATTTTTTCTACAAGCGTTTGCCTTTGCTACCCGAAGATTTAAAACATCCCTCGAGGCCCTTCAAGAGTCCCGTTATGGCGGGCGGTTTATTTGCCATCTCCACGGAATTCTTTTGGGAATTGGGCGGCTATGACGAGGGACTGGATATTTGGGGTGGCGAACAATATGAATTGAGTTTCAAGATATGGATGTGCGGTGGTGAAATGTATGATGCGCCCTGCTCACGAATTGGACACATATATAGAGGACCAAGAAATCATATGCCTAGTCCGCGGAAAGGCGATTATTTGCATAAGGTAAGAAAAGGAAAGAGCGAGGGGTTTTTTTAACTTTTTGAAGGGGAAATTATGGGAAATATTTTTGCAGATAATGAGAATGAATAAGTCCTTATACTTCTAACATATATCTTCAATCGACGTTATATATTAGGGCGTACTATTTTCTAGAAGGCCCTGACTTTGTTAAATTTATGACCGTAAAGCATGTAAAATAAGACGTGTTTTAAGTATGCAGTACTGATTAAGAACTGAGCTATGCTGAAGGCTTCTGAAAACGTTGAGTTTGCTTTCACCCTGATGAACCGGGTGAAAACTAAGTTGACTTCAACTGATTTGGCAAATTTTACCCCTTCTATGACTTGTCGCCGAAATATTTGTGAGTTTAATTTTAACTAGACAAAAATACACAGAAGATGGATTTTCTTATACGAAATCACTATCTTCCCTTTACTTCAGCTAGGTAACCAAATTAGCAAATTGTTATTTATGGTCGTACCCCAAAAAAAAGGCAGCCTACTGTACTGACCTCGCCTTATATAATTCCACCATGCTTTTTAAGTAGATTTGAAAGCTGAATTCTTTTAAATACCAACAATTTTTCTTACCAAGACTCATTTTTCGACCGATTGGTCCTATGAGAGCTATCGGATATAGTCTACCGATTTTTTAGATTTAAGAAAGATGCAATTTTTGCAGATCGATCGTTCCTATGGAGGTTATATGATATAGTCATCCGATCCGGGTGGTTCCGTCATATTAACAGCGTTTAGTAAAAAGAAGACTTAGTTCAAAATTTCAGCTTGATAAACTCTGGTGTATAACTATAGCCACACTCAACTTTTTTAGTTTACGTGCAGTTAGTGTGGGAAGAGTATCAATTGGCGATTATATATAAAAAGAGAATCAAGAATAAGATAATCAAGAATCAAAAAATCAACACTACAAAGTTTAACGTTAAGATTTAATTTTCGTTTTATGCTTGGTGCATAACTATAGCCGCACTGTAAGAACATCTGTAAAACGATAGACAAAAAAAAAAATTTTATTAATTAATTTAAAAATTCGATTTGGCATACTATTCACCAGTGGATGGGGAAAGTTCTTTCCATGCCTTAATTTTTGTCAATTTTAGCCTTGGACATCTTTTAATGTTTTGTTTTGGGAGAATATTTTTTGAACTAACTAAGCCCACAAGTTCTCAATAGGATTCATGTCAGTACAACATGCTGGTCACTCCCAAAACATTCACATTGTTGGCTTGAACCCATGCGCACCTTTCACAACTGACGTCCATCGATGCGTTTTCTTGCTCAAAAATGCGTATTTTGCATTTACGCCTGACTGATGACATATGTTAAGAGGACAGAATACAAATTCAGGAAATGTTCGGTACCAAGTGACGTGGGATCAATGAAATATTTGATCAGCCATTGTCACGATCGTCACTTAAGATTCGGCAAGAATTACTTCTAAGCGTGTACAAATAATGGGAGTCGCTCTTCTTAATGATAACATAAATCCGTCATTACTAAGGATTGTTTTAGACGTAACCTAACCGGAAA
This sequence comes from Lordiphosa mommai, assembly GCA_018904225.1. Classification (NCBI taxonomy): domain Eukaryota; kingdom Metazoa; phylum Arthropoda; class Insecta; order Diptera; family Drosophilidae; genus Lordiphosa; species Lordiphosa mommai. Next base: position 194,273 of record JAEIFT010000353.1, on the reverse strand, counting down.
AGAGATCAAAAAAATCATACACAGAAAATGGGGAGCTAAATCCAAGTTTCTCAAAATTGATTTGATCCCGACCTTCGGAATGAAGTTTTAAGCACGAAAGATTTGGAACAATCCTAGAATTCATGTATCAATCCGAAAAAGCTCATATCAAGTTCTGATCCTACTTAGAAATTAAATTAAATGGGTAAAATTCATACTCAAGTCAATTCTTTCGTACTTGGTTTTGAGAAATTCAGGGATAGACCTACTTTTGACTGAATTTTGTTTTAGGATTGATTTTGGTCTGAAAATCTAAATTTTTTGTTTGGGTATGTGATGCGAGCTATTTTGTTAATAAGATTTTCAGTAGAAAAATTAAAATATTTATAAATTTTAAAAATTTAAAAATTTAAAAATTTAAAAATTAAAAAATTTAAAAATTTAAAAAATTTAAAAAATTTAAAAAATTTAAAAAATTTAAAAAATTTAAAAATTTAAAAAATTTAAAATTTAAAACTTTACGTTACCAAACACATCGATGAAATGAATCGATTTTTATTTTGCCGTTTTTCGTTTCGGTTCAGAAAATCGATCTGTTCGGATCCAAAAATAATGGTTCTCCAATAACGGTTTTCAAATAGTTCAAAATATCGGTTCTAGTTTAATTTTATATATGCAATCTTGATGAGACCTTTTAAAAACTTTTTTGAAACTTTTTTTAAAACTTTCCAAATCCTTAAAAAAAACCTTTATTCTAACCTTTTTCCAGAACTACAAGCGCGTGGCCGAGGTCTGGATGGATGAGTACAAAAAGTATTTGTACGATCATGGTGATGGCATCTATGAGCGAACAGATGCCGGTGATTTGACGGCCCAAAAGGCCATAAGAACCAAACTGAAATGCAAATCCTTTAAATGGTTTATGGAAAATGTGGCCTTTGATTTGATTAAGTCCTATCCACCCGTTGATCCGCCCGATTATGCCAGTGGAGCCATACAGAATGTGGGCGATCCTCAAATGTGTGTGGACACGCATGGCAGGCACAAACACAATCGCATGGGCATGTATAGTTGTGCCAATGATTTGCAAAAACCGCAACGCAATCAATTCTGGCAATTGAGCTGGAAACGTGATATACGACAGCGTCGCAAAAAGGATTGCCTGGATGTACAGATTTGGGATGCCAATGCGCCCGTATGGCTGTGGGATTGTCATAATCAGCAGGGTAATCAGTATTGGTACTATGACTATCGCAAAAAGCTGATCAAACATGGCAGGGAGGGCAAACGTTGCCTTGAATTGTTGCCCTTCTCCCAGGAGTTGGTGGTGAATCAGTGCAATGAGAGTAATAAGTTTATGCAATGGAATTTTGGCACTTTTAACAAAACGGCGCTGGATAACTACGACAGAGATCTAACGCTGGATCTGTAGCGTAACATATAGTTCTATACTTGCCATGTACTTAAGTTAATGTAAATATTTTAGAGAAGTTAGAGTAAGTGTAACGCACAAACATTCCATGGTACCCAAACCTATTCCATTTGCCGTATTAAAGATGATTAAAATGCCTGTATTTAACTTGGTTTTCGTTTTATTTAATATTAATATCTGTTTGCTTTCAATACGCGTACTTTAAATAAATATAATTTATGTTTTTTTTTTGTTTGTTTTTGCATTTTTTGTTTCCATATACGTTTTACAATATGTATATCAACGCTCTTCTCTGTTTGCGTGCCTTATCAGTGTGTGTGTTTTGTTTTGTTTTTTTTTTGCCAATATTTATAGTATATATTTATACTTAGGTATATGCAATAATTTCATCTGCTGCGCGCCCCGCAAAATAAACTCAAAAAACTTAAATAATAAAAAAAAACTCACTTGTGTCTCTCTTCTCTGGTATAACTTAATAATGGCAAAAACGTTATTTTCTTTTGCTTTTTATTTCGAAAATCATTTAAAAAAAGCATTTTTTTTTTTTACAAACTATAATTAGTTATGGTTGTTGGTTGGTTGTTGGCTTGCATATATCAATCAATTATCATTAATTTATATAATATATATATATACTATATAAACATTTAAATATTTATCAAAACATGTTTTTTCTTGTTGCTCAAAAGTCTTCTTCGCTGCCTTAGAATTAAACATCATACAATACAATCATCATCATAATTTCAAATTATTAATAACCATTAATATTTTTTTTTGTTTTTGTGCAAAAAATATGTATTTTTTGTATTTGTTTTTAGACTAAATTTGATTTGAAATTCAGTTGTTGCGCTGCCACATTTTCTTTTTTTTGGATGGAAACAAATCAATTGAATTTTTGCTTTTTACAAAAATTAGGCAAATCATTTTTTCTTCTTCTTGTTGTTGTTGTTGTAGAGTGCTTAATACTTGCTTGGTTTCGAGTCTTTTTTTGGGGTTGGAGGAGGGGTAGGTAGGGTAGGGGAAAGTATTTGAAATGTACAGCACATTTTTAGTTTGCCTTTTTACTTGTCTTGGGCGCATAAATAAATATATAGTTTATTTTTGTTTTTTTTTGCTTAAACTTAGTTTAAATTATTATTAAATGTTTTATTTTTGTTTTTAAAAATGTCTTGCTGCTCTGATGCTTTCTCCTCTCTATTTAGGTGTGTGTGTGTGTGTGATGTGTGATGTGCTTAGCTTAAAATGCTGCCCCCCTTTCACGCGCACGCTGTGATTTCTCTGCTCAAAAAAAAATACATACATAACTTTCTTCGATGCCTTTTTAAACATTTATTGTGTGTTGTTTGTGTATCAGTAAATCAAGGTATAAATCATATGCCAGCTAACTGACTTGTGTAGTATCTAAAGAATGGGATAATACTCCACAAGCGAGTGGCGGCATTTGCTGCCTAAGCAATTTGAATTCGTTTGACACTAATTAAACTTCTCTGATACGGTGGAAATCCTAAAATCTGGCCATCAATTCTGATACTACGGAAATAGCTTAGCAATTTGACTGGAATTTTTATACTAAAACCACAGGTTTAGTATATAATTTTGGTTCAAAAAGTTCAATCTTATAATCTGAAATTATTTTATAAACCGTAAAAAGAAGAACCGAACCCCTCAAAACCCGGTTTGGGTCCCTAAAACGAACCTTCTAAATGTATAACCATTCGAAACTGAACACAAAGTGACCTACCAGGATTCAGATGAAAAAAGTAAGCCTAATTACAGAAATTTTAGTTCAAAACACAAATATGGGGCTTAAAACTTGATTGCAGTATCGGATCAATATTCCTAAAAAAATTTACCAAAAATTTTACTTAAATTTTTTCTTAATCTCATCTAAAATCTTTTCAGTTATTGCATTTTTTTTAACTAACTGAAGCTTTACAATCGATTTTCTGTAGAATTTTATAGGTTTGTAGCTTTGGTTATTTTCCCAAATTTTATACTTTAATAAAGTTTTGTACTTTTTTTAAAAGATATTTATTTTTGGAGCTAAATCAATGAAAAAAAAATAATTTATGTGTTAAGATAATTTCACAACATATAGCTTTAAAATTTTTCCGTTCCATAAATGTCTTGTAGATCAGGAAAGCACTAGATACAATAGGCATAAAAGGAAAAGTGCAAGCGGACGTTTTGGCTAAAGAAGGCGTCAGAACGCTGACAAATGATTGTTGTGCAGTAATCTAGAGAAACTGACACTGATTCGGAATGCGGAATGCAAGTTTTCTCAAACCTAATCTGGTAGCCGTAGATTTACTTATCTCCTTCTATATCCCAATATTAAAATACAACTCGAAATAGCAACGCTTACACAAAATTCGATTCGGAATATATACGTATATATAATTATTTTGTCGCAGCGTTTGTCACTGAACTCCTTATTCTCCTGATCCGATTTGGATTCAACTCAATAGGTGGCGCTGCAATTGGTTTAAACCCGGTTCAAGGGTGGTTTAGAGCCATATCTCTGAAACTATTTAAGCTATAAACTTGAAATTTGGTGTGTAGGTTCAAGACCGGTTCCGAACCAGTTCAATCTGGTTCAAAAATTGCTTAGAGGTATATCTCGGAAATTATTTAAGCTACAACCTTACAATTTGGTGATAGGATTGATATTATAAAGTTATTTATGTTCCCGGAGACAAAACGGTATTAAAAAGTGGCTTAAAAGTGGTTCGGAGCCATATCTCAGAAATTATTTAAGATTGGAACTTGAAATTTGGTGTGTTGGTTGCTAATATGGATTGTTATTTCATTGATTTTGTTTTTAGATTGATCCGGTTTAAAAGTGCTTTAGTTCCATTTCTCAGATATTATTTAAGCTATTAATTTATAACATTTAGTTATGTTTTTTTTCCGGTATTAGAACCGGTTCTGAACCAGTCTTAAAAAGTGGTTCAAAAGTGTTTTGGAGCCATTTCTCAATAATTATTTATCAATGAACTTGATATTTGGTTTTTGGATTCATAAAATGGAGTTATTTATTTTCCCGGAGAGAAACCGGTTTTGAAATAGTTTTAAAAGGGGTTCGGAACCATAAGAAGGTTAATAATTTGGAGTTAAACTCTTAACCATATTAAGACCGTTCTTAAACCAGAAAGAACTGGTTCAAAATGAGCTTGAGTGCCATTTCTCAGATATGCTTCAAGACATATACTTGAAATTTGGTGTTAAGTTTAGTTATATGGATTTAGAAAGTTGATATTAATTTGAACGACAAGTTTCATGGTGAAGTTGGTCTTCTATTACTGATCTCATTCCATTGAAAATGTGCATTATATATGAGCAGGAAATATTAGGCAAGCTAGCGTACGGGCAGTACAAGGTATGCCGGGACACAGCTAGTATTAGATAATGTTTTTCTCCAACTATATGGTATAGTATATCTCTGAGAGTTATTATACGGTAACTGTCGCACAAGAAATTGCGTCGCTTCGAAGTGAATTACAAAAACAAAATGCAAAAATACAACCGACTCGAGCCTAGCTAAAAACGTTTTTTTCCCTTAGGGCCTATTCTCAGATGACATACAAATTATTTTCTTCACAATGCTTCATATGAATAGAAGCACTTTTGTAAAGCTTTGAAATCAGAATGATTTTAAACAGCTGTCTTATTTATATGAAGCATAGTGCCGGAAATAAAATTTATGTCATCTGAGAATAGGCCTTTAAACTCAAATTTTGTGCCCACCGCTGTAGTATAGCATAAATTTAGAAAATTTCTTAAATACCGAAGTATCAGAGTTTATGGAACATTTGAAAGTCTCAATTAGCCTCAAACGATAGTCAAATTGTGGCTACTTAAATTGAATAAAAAAATATGTTTATTTTGTTTTGGTAAGTGTATGGATTTTTTAGTAAAAACTTGTTCTGTTTTTTTTTTCGTTAGTTACCCACTATTTTTGTATGTCTTGCGAAATTCTTTTTAGCTTTTTTTTGTTGTTTTTGTTTTGTTTTTTAGTAGCTTTAAAAAATGGTTTATTTGTACTTTTGGCAATGATCTTTTTTTTTTTGTTTGTTTTGAACTTCCACTAACTCTTAGCAAAAATTTCTTTAGTTTTTTGTTGTTTTGTATTAGTATTTGTTTTGTTTGTAGTTCTGTAGTTTGTTGTTGTTGTTGTAGTGTGATTTCATAGACAGAAAAATTAACTCATTTAACTGAAGGACATTTTGATGTGTGTGTGTGTGTGTGTTTGGAATGGTGCAGCGCCAACTAATTTCCTCCTCTCCTTGTTTGTATGGCACACGAAATCAGACGCATTTACAAAAATAATTTCAATTCTTTTTTTTTTTTTTTGTTGAGAGAGAGAATTTCAGTCAGTCAGTTGTGTGTGTGGGCTTAAGATTAGAGCTCTAACCAGGCGGCGGCGGCGCAGCAGGTGTGTGTGTGTGTGTGTGGAACTAAGTTGAGGGGGAGGGGGAGGGGGGTTTACCAGTGGTAGTAGGATCTTAACCTTCGGTAAACATTCAAGTCGGCGGTGGCTGCAGCTGTTGCTGCTGCTGTTGCACGGGCTGCGGCTGCGTGGGCTGGCCATTGCCATTGCCATTCGTGGACGAGGTTGGACTGCTATTGCCCTCCTGATAGGGCCCCGTAACTACACATGGATGCATAGGGAACAGGGTCGTCCACGACGTTGTTGTTAGTGTTGGTGCGTGGAGGGCAACTTTCTCGTTTTTTGGCTGCTGTTCGGTGTTGGATTGATTTTTCTTTGCTTCGGCCGCACTGCTGCTCTTCTTCTTTTTACTACCGCTCGCTCCGTTCTTCAGCTGATTGCCATTGCTTTCCTTTTTCACCACCACTATGGGTGGCGGCGGTTCATCGTGCATATCTTCGTCCAGTTCATCCAGATCCTCGCCGGCTGCCTTCTTAAGCAGACGTTCGCGCTCCTCTTTGGCTTTATTATCCAGATCCGTGTTGATTTTCTTCACACGCATCTTCTCCTCCCACTCATCGATGCCATGATGCGAACGATTCAAATTCCTATGCTGATAGAAGATCAAAGTCATGCGTGTGGGATGATGACGATCCGGTCTACGCACCGCCGTGGTGGCATGCATCTCATGTTTGGCACACTCAATCAAGACACTGCCATGATTCAGGGCAATGGCTATGCCACCCATTTGTGGATCCTGAAAGGCCTCGATATTCTCATTGATCTCGGCCACCTCGCCAATGGGTTCGATTTTGCTCGAATTGGTGCTGGCGGGCAGGTCCTGACTGGGAATTACACCGCCACCAATTGAGCTGGAACCATTTGCATCGTTTGAGTTGGACATTTCACTGGGCGGCGGTGGTACCGCGGAGGTGGGCGTGGCAGTGGGTGTTACCACTGGCTCAACGCTGGGCGGGCCCAGCTGGCCAGCTCCATTATTGAGATCAGGCAAAATGGTTTGAGGTGGTGTGGGTGCCAGTTGATGCTGGTGTTGTTGTTGCTGTTGCTGCTGCTGTTGTTGCTGCTGCTGTTGCTGCTGTTGCTGTTGGTGCAGTGTGGCGGGTGTGGCTATCGCAGGTTTCTGCAAGGGATATAAGAAAAGAAATTTAAAAATTTGAAAAGATTCTGACGACTGGAAAGTTTTTAGTGCGAGCACAAGAAAAAAAATTTTTTTTAACGGTCACGGTCCCCAATTTCTAAAAATTTATACATTTCTGAGATATAAGGAAAAAAATTAAAAATTTAACAAGATTGGAGCGACTGAAAATTGTAGTATGTGGTCTGCCCCATTTAAGTGGCTACTTTTACTGGTTTAAGCGTCAAGTTCAGTTTAAGGACAGCTAAAAAAGCTTTTTTTATTCCAGTAGTGCCCAAATGTTCCTTATGGCAGTGCGAGCACAAATACACTTGAAAAAAAATTATTTTCCAAACGGTCACGGTCGCCAATTTTTACAAATTTCCACATTTCTTCATTCACATAGAGATATAAGGAAAGAAATTAAAAATTTGAAAGGATTCTAGCGACTGGAATGTTTTTATGTGGTCTGCCCTCCCATTAAAGTGGAAACTCCTGGAGGTAGAAGCGTCATGTTCAGACTTAGTACAGCTAAACAAATTTTTTTTTATTACAGGAGTGCCCAAATGTGAGTTATGGCAGTGCGAGCACAAATACACTTAAAGTAAAAATGATTTTCCAAACGGTCACGGTCGCCAATTTTTAAAAACTTCCACATTTCTACATTCACATAGAAATATAAGGAAAAAAATTATAAATTTAAAAAGATTCTGACGAATGGAATGCTATTTTGTGGTCTGCCCTCCCATTTGTGTGGCAACTACTGGTGGAGGAAGAGTCATATTCAGACTTAGGACTGCTGAAAAAGCTTATTTTTATTTCAGGAGTGCCCAAATGTAAGTTATGGCAGTGCGAGCACAAATACACTTAAAAAAAAATTATTTTTCAAACGGTCACGGTCGCCAACTTTTAAAAATTTCCACATTTCCACATTTACATATAGATATAAGGAAAAAAATTAAAAATTTGAAAAGATTCTGACGACTGGAATGTTTTTATGTGGTCTGCCCTCACATTTGTGCGGCAACTCCTGGTGGTTAAAGAGCCCTGTTTAGACTTAGGACTGTTAAAAAAGCGTTTTTTATTTCAGGAGTGCCCAAATATAACTTATGGCCGTGCGAGCACAAATACACTTAAGGAAAATATGATTTTCCAAACGGTCACGGTCGCCAATTTTTTTAAATTTCTACATTTACGTAGAAAAAAACAATCCATTCAGTTTCATTTGGAATGGATATGATAATAAACTTTTTTTCAAGGGATATTGAAATATCCATCCAAATCCAAATATCATTTTTTTCTCCCTGTTTACTGAAAGGCATAGAAAAAATGAATCATAATTACCACTTGAACATATGATGGTGCCGGAGGTCCTGTAGTTCTTTCAATATGCACATATTTGCCCGAATCAGGCGGCACTGAACCATGTGAGGTGATAAGTGAGCCACCGGACCCTGCTGTAGGTCCTGGACCCGCATACCCAGCCGCTCCCCCCGAACCACCCTGATGATGACCGTACACATTCCAATTGGGTGACGGTGGTGGCGGTGTGGGTGGTGGCGTTTGCTGTGGATACATGCCATACGGGGTATATGCCTGATGATGATAACCATAATTGTAGTTCATATTCTGGTATGCATCGTAGGCGGAATAGGCCGAATGTGGCGGTGGTGGCGGCGGGTACATCTGATAGTTATTCGGATACTGCGTCGTATATTGATAATCACTGGGCGGTGGCTTTGGCTTGACAAAACCCTCCTGCGGATGATGATGATGATGGTGATTGGCGGCGGCGGCAACGGCGGCGGTGGTAAGTGGTGCCAGATTGGTCATGGGTTGCATGGCTGTCAAAGCGGTTAACTTGCTCTCGGTTAAATTGTGATTGACCAGGGTGGTAGAATCGGGATTCTCCTCGCCACTAATCACACGACTCTTGAGCTCTCCCACGGCTCCGGGTAGAGGAACTACAGTGCCCTGTTGCTGCTGCTGCTGCTGTTGTTGTTGCTGCTGTTGCTGTTGCTGCTGCTGCTGTTGCTGAGGTGTAGGTGGCGTTTGGAGCTGTGTGGCAGCTGTTAGTTCTGGTGGAGCAGGCGTTGTCAGGTTGTTGTAGCTGGGGGTATACCCATTGCTGGCATCATGCTGGGCAGGTGTGGGCGTTACGGAGGGCGGTAGAGTGGCCGTGGGTGCCGCAGTAGCCACTGTAGACGGTGTTAAAGTATGCTGACCCAGTTGAGGAGCCGTGGGTGTGGTAGGAGTCAAAGCAGCACTACCCGGTGGCACTCCAGCTCCCTGAGCCATACCCATGGCATGTGGTGGCCAATTGCCATAATAGTTGCGCGAATCTATATAGGAGCCCGTCTGGTAGTCATAGGAATAGGGTGAGTCCAGCACGGTGCTCGAGATCTGATTGGATTGCAACTGGGCATCCGTAAAGGTATCAATCATGGTGGCCATATTCATGAGGCTGGAATTGGAGCTCATCAGCTGATTGGGTTGGCCGGGTGGTGCCACCTGTTGCTGACCATTGTTGGCATTGGCATTGGGATTGGCGGCATGAACGGGGGGTGTGCTGAAGGCGCTACCCGCCGGACTGGGATTATTTGTCACGGGCGTCTGACAGCGTGGTGAGGGGGTGGAAGGCGGCGCTGAACCCGGCGTAGAGGCGCAAGATTGATTCGATTGATTCGACTTTGACTTGGATTTGCTGTTGGCCTTACTAGCGCCACCAGCGCCATTCTCCTTCTTGATGTGCGGCGGACTATTCTGCTGGGTTTGAGCCTGTTGGGCGCCATTGCTGGAACTGCTCTGGCTATTGCCATCACCAGTCGCATCTTGTTCGCCCTCGGGTGGATTGACCTCATCCTCTTTACGCTTTTTACCATGCCTTCGGCAGGGTATCAGGGGTGTGGATCGTACACGTACTTCGCAGGGAAATCTGTGGGAAGGTTTAAAGTAAAATGTTAAATTGGAGTCCAGCGGTGGAAGAGCTGCTCTTTAGCTCAAAACTCAACACTACACTCACTTGTCCAGCATTTGCACCGCTCCAGTTCGATGCTTGTCCCTTTGCCCCTCCACACTCTCGAACTCATCCGTTCCATCCATCGTGTAGAGTGGCAAAACATGGAACTGCTCGTCATCTGGCAGGCGGTTATCGCGATTATTCGGCTTGAGCAGGGCCACATGCACGGTGCAGCCGTCCTGCATGTTGTGCAAATCGCGATGCGAATGGGCACAAAAGTCCAGGCAGGCGGTCACTCCTGAGAAGGGTTTACCCGGCTCCAGACCCAGACGACAGTCGGATGCCTCGTGCTCGTACTTGGTTTGATTGTCGTAGGAGCGCGGACAGACCTGCTTGAAGACTGGTGCCAAGAGCGTGGCTATCAGATTCATGTGATCCTCGATGGCTGCCTCCTCACTCTTCACCGACAGCCGGAACTTGCGTACCGTTTTGGAACGGGCGTATTTGCAGCCATTGTAGTACATGGACCATGAACAACCAAAGCTGTAAGAGGCGCCTGAAGTCTCCGGATCGAGACCTAAAAAGGGAGGAAACGGTTAAGTCAGAAGGAAACGACCATATATCTCCCACAATTTTGAAGATAGATTATTTGAACATTCTAGACATATATTATAATCATCATTATTTATCGATCCGCCATACATAATTTTCCGATCAGATGAACGATAGTAGAGTAGCCACAATTTGGAAAAGACCTTATATCTCCCACAATTTTAGAGCTAGCTTGTTCGAACCTTTTAGACATATATTATAATCATCATTACTTATCGATTCGCCATACATCATTTCCCGATCAGATGAACTATATATATGAACGCAATTTGGAAAAGACCTTATATCTCCCACAATTTTGAAGATAGTTTATTCGAACCTTCTAGACATATATTTTATACATCATTACTTATCGATACACCATACACCGATTCACGATCAGATGAACTATCGTCTAGTTCTAAGCAAATTGGGCATTTTGTGATTTAATAATATATTTTTAACTAAACCTTTCCCTGAGTAACGGGTATATCTCGAAGTCAACCAGGGCCGACTTCAACTTACGCTCTCGTGTTTAAAAACTCACCTTGACAGGCACAGGTGCGATTCTCATTGGTGGCACAGCGGCGTGTGGTGGGCAGACCATATTTGTTGAGCTTGGGTATCAGATTCTTATAAGCATTGTCCGCCTCTAGGCGAGGCATGCCATCCCAGGCCACCATGCAGACCACAATATAGGCGGCTATACATCTAAAGCGGGAAAACGTTAGAGGTGAATGGTAGAGAGTGTGGAGACTAAACTTACCTGTGACCTGGTCGCTTCTTGACTACCACCAGTATTTTCTCTTCGAGATCGGCGCGACGTATTACCCACTTGGCCACGGGACAACCCTGCGAAGTCTTACCCTCTTTACCCGTATACACTATCTTTTCAATACGCAATTGACGTCCCGTCAGTTGACAACGCTCTTCGAACTCACGACGCAGCTCCATCAAGGAGGAGGCCGTTCCTGGAAATAAATGAAGGGGGTTATAATTTGCTTTCTTTTACTTTTTATACCAAAAGGTACAAAGAGTTGAAAATGAAAAATATGAAATGAAGCAATTGAAAAATATCTTGCACAATTTTGGAGTTAGGTTGTTCGAACCTTCTAGACATATTTTCTACTCATCATTACTTGTCGAACCCCCATATATTGATTTCCGATCAGATGAACTATAGTAGAGTTGCCACCCTCACAATTTGAAAAACACTTCAAATATCTCACAATTTTTGAGTTAGGTTGTTCAAAGCTTCTAGACATGTATTCTACTCATTATTACTTATCGAGCCCCCATACATTGATTTCCGATCAGACAAACGATAGTAGAGTTGCCACCCCCACAATTTGAAAAAAATCTGATATCTCCTACAATTTTGGAATTAGGTTGTCCGAACCCTTTAGACATATATTCTACTTATCATTGCTTATCGAACCCCCATACATTGTTTTCCGGTCAGATGAACGATATTCGAGTTATAAGCAAATCAAATAATAAGGCTGGGCAGCACTGCCCGTAAACGTGATGGGCAGCACTTGCACAGTTTGTGTGTACAGTGTTTGTTACAGTCGGGCTTGACCGACTTTCTTTCTTGTCTTTTTTCTGTTAAAGCTTACCCAGATGCGTGTAGTAGGTACCCGGCTCGGGTGGATTCTTATCCGACTGAAAACACTCGCATTCGGGTATTTCCGTCTTATTGCCCTTCTCCAAACGATCTGTGGTATCAAACATGGGATTGATTTTCTCATGCTTCACTATAATCTCGGGTATTTCATCCGGTTTTTGTTTTTTGGACTTTCCCTTCACACCATTATGCGCCTCAGCTAGCTCATCTTCGTCTAGCAGTTCCTCCTTGGGCTGTATACCCAAACCCAGGCAGCTGCCATCCTTTAAATGTTCAGCTGTGGGTGGACGTGTGCCACCCTGGCGACAGCAGGAGAAACCATTATTCAAAGGTTTTCCCTCACCCAAATAGGCATAACCAGCCGCACCATGACCATGCCCTAGCATGCCCATATCCTCCAGCTTGGGCTCCAGCATGCCGTGATGACTCAAATGTGGCGGTGCTCCATGTCCCATGGCATAGCGATGTGGTGGTATGGGATACGCATGAGCTGGTATATCCTTCTCATAGTTGGTGGGCAAAGGTATAATGCTATTGGTATCCGGTTTGCGTTCCAATTCCATTATACTCTGACCATGCGGATGACCATGTCCATGGCCATGATGTGGCGGTTGTCCGGGCGGCTTACCGCCACGACTACCGTACGCCGAGTGCTGATAGCCGGGCACAAAGTTTTGCTGGAAATTCTGTTGAAAACTTCCCGCTCCGGCTCCATAGTACGCCGTATTGTGATGATAACCCGCATAATCCTGCTGACCATGACCATGCTGCTGCACCGGCTGACCCTGACCATCGTTTTGACAGAAGTCCGCGTACTGTATAAAGTTCTGATAGTTGCGCTCATAGCCCTCCATTTTATTGGGCTGACCGGGACCACCTCCTCCGGGTGGAGGTGGCAGCAAGCCCGGCTCGGTTTTGATGTACTGACCATGATAGTCCTGACTGCCAGGCGGGGGCGGATAATGATGAGCCGTCAGCGGTTTTAGACCACCACCCGGATCGTTGGCATTGCGATCCCTTTCAATTTCAGCGGCGGCTTCGGCCGCAGCGGCAGCGCTCCTGCTCGCCTTGCTGCGACTGCGCGGCTTTCTTGGGTTGCGGCGTGACCACCGGCGGTGCTTGAGTGGGTGGTGGCGGCGGCTGTTGTTGTTGTTGTTGCTGCTGCTGTAACGGCTGCTGCTGCTGCTGCTGTTGTTGCTGCTGTTGCTGGGGTGGTATCTCCGCATGGCTGATGGTTGTGTGTTGTCCTGGCTGATGTTGTTGCAACTGCAACTGTAAGTGGGCATCCGCTGCTGCTGCAGCGGCTGCTCCTGGATAGCCAACGCCAGCGCCCACGGGGGGCTTCTTAAATGAGTTGGCGTGATGTGGCTTCCAGATTTGATCGCCACCACCTCCTATGGGCTCGGCAGCACCCGGCGGCTGCTGTTGGGCTATGCTGCTCGGACCATTTTCGGGGCGGAGGTGGTGGCTATACGATAAAAAATGACCGGCCTGCTGTTGTTGCTGCTGCTGCTGTTGCTGTTGTTGCTGCGTGGCAGGTGGCACGGCTGTAGCGGCAGTCTGTAGCTGTAGATCAGGCGGTGGATCCTTTGGATCACTTTTGCGCATAATCATGGACTTGATGCGTGTATTTAGATGAACTCGCTCACCCTGGTTGTAGGCCTCGCTGGACAGTTGCTGCTGTTGTTGCTGCTGCTGCTGCTGTTGTTGTTGCTGCCAGTTCCAGTCCTGCATGGGTGGGGAGGAGAGATGTTGCTGTTGTCCCTGCTGCTGTTGTTGTTGGGGTGCCACATAGGGCTGCAGGCCATTGCCCGTGGGCGATTGTGTGACATGACGTGGCTGTTGCTGCTGTATGAGACTAACCCGTGTGGGTGATTGTGGCACCGCTTGACCTGGTGCCTGCTGCATGGGTGATGAGGCTGGCTGGGCCACTGGATTGCTGGCTGTGGCTACGGCTGTGGGCGTGGCTGGTGTACTGGTGCCCCCACTAGTGGCTGGGGTTGCCGTGGTTTGTGATTGCTGCTGCTGTTGTTGTTGTTGTTGTCCGCTGTAGTCGCCTGAATACCCGTTACAATTGAGTGAGCGCGGCGGCACGCTGCTCACCCGCGGATATCCAGGCGTGTCGTTTCCCGACATCGTCTTATTCAGTTCGGCGGCAGCCAAATGCTGCTGCTGCTGCTGTTGCTGCTGCTGCAAACCCACTGATGTGGGTGGTGCCGGCGCTGTAGACACCTGACCCGCATAACTAACGCTCCCGGGCGCAAATCCCGCCACACTCTGCAAACCCACCTGATTAATGGGCGCACTGGAGAGCTGTTGGCTCTGGAAATCGTAACGCTGTACCGGTGCACCGTACGGTGAACGTCCATAATTGGGATCGAAGCCAAGTCCCGTCTGCACATAGCCATTAGATGGATAGGCATAGGACTGGGTCTGGAAATCCAAGGAGTTGAGCGATGTAATGGCTGGAGTATTCTGTGGTATTTGCTGTATGAACTGATTCTGCCAGCCCTGTGAGGGATCGGCCTGCCATGTGGGATAGAACGCCATGGGGGCCTGCAAGAGAGGAAGATAGAAGGTGGAAAGGAATTAGTTGTGGGTGGAAAAAAAAAACAGAATCAATTAAATATCTTTCAGAATTTCAAGGAGGAAGCGGAGAGTGCGCTACCTTTAGCAAATCTGCACTTCCTTCACTTCCGAAACGATTAAGCAATACAGAAGACAACTAGATCTATTCATTGACATAGGTGTATCTGGGGGGTCTCTTGGCTAAATCTCTCTTAAGTTGATAAGATCTCTTCCTTTTTTTTCAAGGCGTCGACTATTGCCGGAACATAAGCACAATAAGTGGAAAAACAAAATATTTAAACACTGAATTCTCATCTCATACATAGAACTATATGTCACATAAACGTACAAATAACAGAAAAAGGGCCGATTTCTCATCTTTTATATAGCTGCTATGTGTCAGATAAACAAACATTTTACTCTGTTATTTGTAGGTTAATGTGATATATAGTGCTATGTAGGAGATGAGATATAGCACCTATCTAAAAGATGAGAAATCGGTCCTAAGCCAATCGATAAAAAAAATGTTCACAATCAGTGTGCCCATAGTTTTCACGCTACATTGCATTTAAATCAGCATTTTGAGCTTAAATTGAGGTCATCTCCTAAATATTAAAAAGTTCGCAAAACGTGCGCAATGAGATTAAGTGCATCGGCTGCAGCATTGATAACTCTAAGTCAGTGTTCGGCATGTCTCTATATCGTGTGCATAACAAAATCCGCAGCGACTGCGACGTCGCACACCGACACCATGGCAATTTCGTATCGGTTGTCACGCACACATACTTAAGCTTAACCTGCCGACCACTGCTCTAAGTCCGTTTTTACCCGATTAAGTTTGCTTCATGAAGCTCTTTCAATCTTCAAAAATCTATGCGCATTTTTATGCCGAAGTTTGCAAATAATATAATAAGCAAATAAACCACAAATCAACCCCGCATAGAATCAATCGAATCAAAGCAAAGGAGAATTATTGAAGAACTGAAAACTTTGTTAGGCTGGGTTCACACTGTTCGACGCATGAGACATGATAATCTAGTAATCCGTCAAGTTGTATTGTTTTGAATGCCAAACAACAAGCTATTCACAATGAAAACAAGACAACATAAGGGACTACTAGATTGTCATGTCTCATGTGTCGAACAGTGTGAACCCAGCCTAAGGCTTCGGCTGCTCCTTTTCACCTCTGCCCCACAAACAAAAACTTCATAAATAAATTCATAAAGGAAACTTCATCGAGTAAATGCGGACTAAGGGCCGTTCTTATATCTTGCTGATAACAAGGATATTTAATCTTGCCGATAAGAGAAATTTCGTTGTCATACTAAGTGGGTTGAAAAGTAACCTCCTTGACCGCCAGAGTGCGCTGCTATCGCGAAAAAGATTATGGTGCAGTATAAACCAATCATATTTAGGCAGACTTGTCAAATTTCAGCGCAATGCAGCCCTTAGCTTTATATTGACAGCTGATTGTTATTGACGTGTTTGGCATTATCATAATGAGTATGGAAAAAAAAGATTTTCGGTCTCTCATAAAACATTATTTTTTGAGTGGCAAAACGGCGAAGTAAATCAAAGAAAGGTTGTATAAATATTATGAGGCTAATGCTGCTTCGAAAGTATTGGATTGGAAAGTATCATAGTGGCCAAACCTTAACTGCCGATGAAGTTACACAGGACAATGTCAAAAAAAGTACTTGAAATGGTGTTAGCTGACCAGAAAGCGATGGTGCGCGAGCTAGCAGATGCCACAAGGATTAGTACTGAGCGCACACGGCATATTTTGGGCAAGATTTTGCATATGAAAAAGTTATTATGCCGCTGGCTGCCGCGCAAGCTCACCCCGCACCAAAAATTCGGACGCGAACGCACTCTGAAAATCAACGATTTAGGACTCCAATTGCTTTCCCCATCCACCTTATTCGTCCGATTTGGCTCTCACGGATTATTATCTCTTCCCAAACCTTAAAAGATGGCTCATCAATAAAAAATTCAGGAGATCATCTACGCCGCGAAGGTGTATTTTGCAGACCATTCGCAAAACTAAATTTGCGTTTAAAAATATGACTTTTTTTCGAAGGGCCATAAATCCTTTAAAAGTTGGCGATGAATTTCGCTGCAGAATAAATCACAAACTGTATGAGCTCTATGGGAATACTAACCTATCTGACTTTTTCTACTCGCACTGGCAACTCGCTCCGAAAAGTGTGACACATTGATTGGCACGGAGTTGTCTTCTTTTCACAAATGATAAATATTTTGCTAAGATCAAGTTAGGAAAGTGAAATGCCTTTAAACCTGATTCTAGCATAAAGTGAACTGCTGCTTAAGTAGACTGTACCGGCAAGATATGAAAACGGCCCTTAAAGGTTTTTGTATCTTGTCTCAGAGCTAACAAATACAAACAAACTTTTATAGGCCTTGGCAAAGTTAAATTTTCTTCTCAATTTTAGTGCTTAAAAAATAGGAATTATTTTCTTTAGTGCAGGGGTGCAGGGTTTGTGAAACCCCTCGTCCTCGTGTATTTCTTCCAGGGAACTGCTGGCCTTGATTTAGTATTGCTTGCTATTCTTAGATAGTCCGACAAGTTCGTCGCCTGATATTTAGCCGAGTGCTGTGTGTTAGTATTAATATGCACCGAGAATGCCCAAGTGGTTTACAACAGAGTATTTCCCCCAAACCGCCTGACGCACAAGCACATTCGGCAATTCACACAGACACGAGCCGAATGCATGCTGAGCCCTTCGCAAAGAGAGTAAAAAAAAATCCGCAAAACCAATCAGTCGCCGGCTAGCGTGCAATGAAGTATGTCAGAGCCGCTTTGCATTGCGTTATATTTGCACACCAATACACTTTCACTTTTTCGCTTAATCTTCTTGACAAACGCCGCTTTACAAAAATTATTGGGCAGTCAATGCAGAAGCCTTGGGTACCATAATCAACAAGTCTTCTTACAACTTCAAACTAATTCGACAAATAAAAATTTGACCTCTAAATTACAACATCTGTTACACAACTTTAAGTAAGTGATTGTGGTCGATTAACGCGCCTCAAAATATGCTACAATATTATTTTGTGTGCAACCCGTTGCCGTCAATCAGGTTTTTATTTCGTTATGAAAGTGAAATTGTTGTACACAATATTTGTGCACGTAACAAAAATAAACAATGGCCACAAACACACAAACACACACACACGTAGTAAAATCAAATGAAATATAAATTAAAATACAAATAATTTTAATAGGATTTTTTATGTATATTTTTTTCAGTTTGCACCTTGATGACAGCTGCCATACGATGCTGTCTGCCAGTCTGTCTGTCTTTCTGTCCAGTGTGTGTGTGTGGTCTCTGGTTTTATTTTTGAAAACATTTAGCAATCATTGATAAAAATCGAAAAATGTTTATGAATGAATGAAAAGTGTGTGGTTTGTGTGTGCGGTTGTCTGGTTTTTGTGTGCACAGCTGCAATTGATTGGGTCTCGTGTGACGTATACGCACATCCATTTGCATATGTGTGTGTGTTGTTTTTTTTTTCGCCTTGAATGGAAAACGAAATGAACTCTGATTGACTAACAAAAACGTTTTTTTTTTTCTTCTGAAGGTCAATGCTCGACAATATAAATGTTTTTAATTGAAATTGGAATATTGTGATTTATTTACCATTGGTTGTTGCGGTTGATCCTTCATGGTTTGAATTTGTGCGGTAATTTGATGTTGCTGCTGTGGCAAATGTTGCTGCTGTGACTGATGTGGCTGCTGTGCGTGTTGCTGCTGTAGATGTTGTTGTTGCTGCTGCTGTTGTTGCTGTTGTTGAAAGAGCTGTTGCTGCTGTGTCAATGGTTGGTATTGCTGTTGTAAGTGTTGCTGTTGCTGCTGCTGCTGTTGTTGTTGTTGTTGAAAGTGCTGCTGCTGCTGTTGTGACGCTTGCTGATATTGCTGTTGTGGCAAATTTCCTCCTGCAGCGGCAACTGTTGCAGTTGTAGTATTTGGCGATTGCTGTGGCAACAATGTTGCTGCTGGCGTTGGACTTAGACGAGGCGATGTTGCTGATGCAGCGGCTGCATTCAGTTTATTTGCTTTGGTGGAGGTTTTGCGGGCGCGTGACTGCTAAAAATAAAAGAAAATAATCAAATTAAATTATGGTACAGTTTTTTTTTTATTGTGGGTGCCCCGCTGCTGACCTTCACAACGGCAACAACACCTAAAGCCGTTAATTTATTTGCCTTCTGGCAAATTGCAGTTAATTGTTCTAGTTGCTCGCAATTAGTTAAAAAATATTTTTTAATTAAGAAAATTTTGTTTGCAGCGCAAATATTTTAATTGCCATTCCTCACTGATCGCATAAATTATGCCTGCCTCGTTCACATAATTTCAACTTGTTTTTAGTCTGCACACTGGCAACATGTAAAATTTATGTTGCCCACGATTTATGTGCAATTTATTTGTGCAGCCAAATACATAAAAAAAAAAGGAAAAAAAATTGTGCAAAAATGCACAGCAACAGCTGCGGTTGCCATTTGTTGTTGCTGTTGCCGTTTGGACTGAAATATGTTGCGCTCACCATTAAAGGCTGGCAAAATTTATGTTTATAAAAGACTTTTGTGTCGTGTTTTTTTCTATATTTTTTCTTCTACTTTTTTTTTTTTTTTTTTTGGAGGTACAAAGAAAGGCCAGCCTGGGCCATTGGGGTGAGGGGTGCTCTAAAGCTCACATGAGGTCTGAGGCACAAAAAAATATTTTAAAAATAGTTTTGACACTGCTGCGCTTGGCAGGTCAATCGATAGTGTCACGTTGCTATGATAAAAAAAAACTTAAGTACGAGTATAACTAAATTATACCAACTTTCGACGAAGCGGCGAAACCTTCAAAGTGGCCAGATATTGGATATTTTAAGTATTTAAATTGAAAGTCTATTCCGTCTGTACGAGCGAGTTCTCAGCTCTAAATTGATCAGTTTCCTTTCTATTTGGATTATTATAAAGCTGTTTGGGGCAGCGAGTTCTCAGCTCTAAATTGATCAGTTTCCTTTCTATTTGGATTATTATAAAGCTGTTTGGGGCATCCTACAAATGAGAAAGTATGAGTGATCTTATTCGAACAATTCGCCTAGTTATGCGTCTTCTATTACGCAAGCTCGCTGATGAAATGTAACATAAAACAGCTACAACAACTAAGCACTCAGCTATTTGTATATGTGGTCCCTGTAGTAGTTGCTGTTACCGCATTTCGACACTCGAACCATGGGCTGATCTAGGATTTGTGTGTTTGTAAAACTATCCAGCGGGCAAAATCTATGTAAGCGATTAATCGAGGCTTGAGGGTTAATCTATAGAGAAAGAAGTCTAAATCAAGCGATAGATGATTATCGTATCGTAAGCAATCGTTTTAAAGCACTAAAACGCTCGTTTGAAGCACGTTTTCTTAACGATTTTTCTGTGCATCTTTTAATACCAAAAAAAAACGAGCAAGCGTGTTAAAAAATACAATCAATCAGAATTCTCTTGAAAAAGAGCGTTGGAAAATATATACTATTCTAAATTTTCAAAATTTTTTTTGTGGTGGATACAAGTATCGAAGCAGTTTTATTGGGTATTACTGGAGATGGCCGAGAGACGAGATTCTCGCGACAACGGAATTGAAATGCTTTCTCAGCCCATGAAATTTCCCACTGAAAATCAATCTTTTGAGGTTCCTGATTCGGAATTTCCACGGAAATCACTACACGCGCCCATCTCCAATACCTACTTAAAAAAGTTTACAACTCCAGCCAAACAGCTGTTTATATTTTTTTTTCATAATCTAGTTAGACGAGAAAAAGCCCAAAAAAAGTGTTGCAAAATAATTTATAATAAATTAAATAATTATTTATTAAGACAAGAGATTGAAAGAAGCTCGGCTTTGTACTTTGGGGCTTTAAAGCCACACATTTGTATAATTTATAAGGATAAGAGCTTGAATTTAAAATGCAAGCGTTTATTCAAAAATCTTTATAGATTTCTGGGACCCTCTTAAATTTATCCGAATATCCGAAATAGCAAAAATAAAAAAGTATGTTTAGGCATTGTTTTAAGGCAGAAATGGTCACACTATTCATGGTGTAAGTAAAGCTATAAATGAGGTAAAGCTTGCGAGGTATACACAAGAGTAATCGAAAGGATATTTTACACGACGTTATTTAATCAAGCTCTCATATGATATTGAAAGGTAGAACAACAACACATATACACCCAGAAAAAATGTTATTTTAATGTGTCAGTGATTAAATTAAGACCGGATATTTTAACTGGTTTTTCTTGAATTACGCATAAATCTGTTAGCCATTTAAAAACATAACAGTAAAAATAATAATAATAATGTTGAAGAATACATTAAATATCGACTTTATAATCCAAAAATCGAACTGGATATGAGATTTTTGTTCACAGATCTTTTTTACTTGAATTTCCCTGTTTAAGTACGGAATTCTTGATTTTTTTTCTGAGTTCAGCTTTTGTACAAGTGTCACGGATCTAGGCACACGTGTTTATTTTTTAAAATGCTCCGTTTCTGTTAAGAGAAAAGTAGCAAAAAAAGTGTGAATGTATTGTGTGGTTTATCTACGAAATTTTAAGATAAAAAACATGATGGCATTTTTATTAAATTGGTTTCTGAATGGTTTTCCGGAGATATACATTTTTCTACATATTGTAAAATAAATGTATTGGTCATTGACTTGTTTGCAGTTTACTTCGGCCGCAAATGCACGGAGATGTGCTTGCCTTGACGCGCGGTTTTCGACTGAGGCACCTTTTTTCACTGACTAGCAATGAAGCATGACTTGAGCAAGCATTTGGCTTGCATCTTGTATCTATACTAAGACTGTTAAGTCAAGACTGATTTCAATTTAAGGCTTGGTTTCAGCTCAAAGGGTATGGACCTATAGGAAAGGGGTATCAATCGGAGTTTTTAATTTTTCTTTATAATTGAATAGATATTTTCAAACCCTATTTTGGGTTACTTTTATGCAATGTTCTTGAAATATGTGTAAACGTCATATTAAACTGACTTTTGTTTGAAATTGTAATATCTCGGGCATCAGAGTAAGTAGAGACATGAAATTAAGTGCCAGCGAAGGGAAATTGAACAAGGTTTTGGAAAATGGGACAATTGTAAAATATATAATTGAACGGTTTTCGTAGTTCCTGATATAATGACGTCTTAAAATATTTTCAGCAATTTTCCAATTATATGAAAGTTTAAAAACCCGAAGAAACGCTTAATAAAGAGACGATAGTTTTACGATGGTTTCTTCTTCTTCTTTTTTAAGTTTTTAGCGCTGTTACAGCATAGTGAAGCATAGTGCCGAAAATAAAATGTATGTTATTTGAGAATAGGCCTTTAATACTAAGTTAAGGTAAGGTTAAAAATGGAGGTACCCTACTTTTTTTCCTGTAATAGTTTACATGCCATTTAGATGGGCTTTACCTTTAAGTTGTATTTATTTCGCTGCTTATCAGTCTAGTGCGCTTAAGTCAATGTAAATACTGACACACACACACACACACACAAATATAGCAACATTTACGCACACATAGGCGCAACTAATTGCTGTTTACTCAGCGCGCAATTTTCTTTTTCAACGCATTTACAACTGAGAGAGAGAGAGAGACCCCAAGAAGACTCGAACTGAACCCCTCAGGGCCGTCGCTTAGTTCGTTGCACGTACATAGTGCCAGATAACAACCTTCAACTGCAGTTCACTAATCTTTCGCTGAGTTATCTCTCTCTCTATCCGTCTCTCCCCTCCCTCTGTGGTTTTTCTTAACATTTTATTTGTTTTGCCCAGAAACAAATAGAGGAAAAAAAATAGTTGCCGCGATGCAAACAAACGATCATAAACATTTAATTAACTTTTATGAACTTGATAAATGGAGGGGGAGGTTGGGGATGGGGAATAGCTGGAAAAACATTTATTTTTTTTCCTCTTTTCATTTGGTGAGTTTTACCTTGTTTGCTTTTAGCCGTTTGTTTGTTTGTCAATGGCTGAACCAACATCTTGTCAAGTTTGCAAAACTTTAATTAATACCTTATAAGCCGTATTTATTTTGAACGTAAGCCAAAATAATTGGCAAATTTCAATTTGAAATTGCGTGCAAATTTATTTTAATTTTTTGCACCTGCTCTCCCCACCCCCCACCTCCCTCGTTTGCAATGCAAATATTTTTAGAAAGCACTCACTCCATATGCAGGCCAACTCTGTGTTTGTACAAGTTATTTTGCTGCTTCGTTGCCACCTGGTCACAGCCAGAAGAGAGGCATTTGAATTCCATTTTATTTGCATAGCATTATGCCTGGCCAAGGCGAATATTATTTTACACATGTGTAAAATATAAATCATTTTATTGCTGCCAATTTGCACAAACGATTTGCTTTGACTGTCATTGTTGTTGTATGCAAATGGTATTTATTGTCTGCAAAAATTTGTTGTGTTTGCCATAAGCCTTCTTTAATTGGCTAGACAAAAATTCTGTTGGATTTTTGGCCAATTTGCAATTTTGTGGCTAGGCTTGTAATTAGCAAACATCCAGAGAGAGAGAGAGAGAGAGATGTGGAATGTGATGTGTGAAATATTTGATATGGTGTTGACCAAGAATGTAGATGAATTTCAGATTTACATGCGAAATTGCGTAGTTCCAACTGACTGCCTGAGTCATCAACGCACAGGCCAAACTGCTAAACCTAGAAACTGCAATTTTGAAACCCATTTAGAAATTTTTAACGGATTTTCTAATATTAAAAAAATTTCTTTTTAGAAACTAACAAAAAATTCATTTGTTACCAGGCTACATACAAAAACTATCTTTTAGCTCACTCTATTACTGATAAGACCCAAGCACGGACACCAATATAACACCTAGTAGAACTCGCATGTGTTTGTATGCCCATCATAAATTACACACATAACAAAGTAAACAATATAAATTATTTACATGTCCCCAAAGTCAAAGTCTGCTGATAACATACAGAGTGGAAAAAAAAAAAAAAACAACAGAAAATTAAAAACAAGGTAAAAAAAAAAAAAAAAAAGAGAATATAATAAAAATGCAGCGGGCAGCATGTAAATAAAATGTAAATAAATCAAATATTAGCTATCGTTTATTCCTTGAGTTGAGAATGCTATCAGCAAGTCTTGATTGTCTTGACTATGTGGGCACAGCGCAGTAAAAATATAAATTGTAATAAAAAGACGAGAAACGGAGGTGCTTTCCAAATCGATTCGTTAAGTACAGTTAAAAAACTAGCAAAATATATTTTATATCAGCTAAGTGAAAGAGTATAAGAAGTGTGGTCCAACAAAAGAAATTCAAAACTTAAAAGATGGAGATCTGCTGATCTCCGAAAATGTGAACCTATTTCTAGAAATACTTTTTTATTTCTTCTTGGCCTTTGTCTAAGTTTAAAGAATTCTTTATTTATTGTTTAATTAGTCCCAGAAATTATGTGTTTAGTTTAGGAATATTTTGTTTCTATGTTGTATATTTTTGAAACACTTTTATTTCTTTTTGTCCTTTGTCTGAGGTTAAAGAATTCTTGATTATATATTAAATAACTCTAGAAATAATGGATTTCATTTAGGAATATTTTGCTTTTATTTAAAATATGCAACTTTTTGGTCTTAGCTTAATTAAAGGACTGGTTCAAGCTATTCCGAGTGTAAGATAAGTTCTCAAAGGTCTTAAATAGTTTTAAATGTTCCTATTATATCTTTAAAGCTTGAGTTTAGGTATTTTAAATAAGATTAAGTAATCATAAAAAGAGCTGAGTAAAATTGTTGAAACACCTTTTTCATGATTGTTCTTTCTAGAAGAAATGCCTTACACTGAGAATGTATTGTAAAGTTTTTTTTAATGCCAGAAAAAATAGGAAAATATCGAAAAGTGCGTATGTACAAAGTGATTTGAGAGATGGTACGAGCTATGACCTCAGCTTTGGAATGTAGACTTCTTATATATGCAGGTAGATAATGCTTAGTCCACAACTAGAAAAAAAAACCGTCATCTTTTCTAAAGTTTTATTGGTTGATTGTTTGCACCTTAAGCTGTATTCTTACTTGTCCGATTTCTTATATAAATATCTCATGTGAGTTTCTCAGATGGTGTAATAGCTCATCTGAGAAGTTCAAACGTTTCAAATTTAAGTTTAAAATCCTATCAAAACTCTTTGGCCCGTTTTTATAACTTGCTTGTAACATTAAAGGCTTTTAAAACATTTTTTGCTCGCATTGGCAACTCGCTTCAAAGCTCTAGCAAGGATTGCCACGATTTAACAAAAGCTTTGTATTTTGCTAAAATCCATAAGTTTTTAACATTAAAATCAGATTAATTGTCACAAATGATGGAATTCGCCCCGAGGAGGCTGAATAATAATTCATTATTTATCATTATCCTCAAGGCTCCGAAAGTGTCATCACCAATAATCAGTTGATTTGAATATCTAAATAAATTATTATGAAACATCGCGTATTTAGCTTCTGCTGATTAAGGGAAAGACAATGGGCTTGTCAATGGGCCATTTACTCATCTTCATTTTTTCCAAATCTAGGTGGATATGTAGAAAAGTGTAGCATATGATTATATAATTTACCGCTTACATTCCACTTTGGTTAATTAATATATCTGTTTATTAATATCCGGTACTTTCCGATTTTATTTAGTTTTCAAAAATATTTTACCTAATCAGAGAAAACATAATTGCTTGATTAAGGAACAATCAAACATCGAATATATGCAGAAGAGTAATTGTGGGGTTCGAATGGATAGATCTCGTTGTCTCTCTCTATAGTACAATTAGTTCATAGTATCTTTATGTGACTCTGAACAATTTGAATGAATTTTGTTATGGATAAAAATTTAGAATTATGGCTACCTAAATAATGAATAATGTTTTGTTATAAAAATGCATTTTCTTCAGCTTTTTCTAGTATTCTAAATAAATTAATGAAAAACAATAATTCTCTGAACCTTTTAATCATTATGAAAAATGAAGAATTTTTAAAGTTATTTTTTCTTTTAAATTTTTTATGGTGCATTTTAATTTTTTCATATTTTGAAGTTCAGAACTTAAAAGAACAAAAAAAACTCGATATGCGATATATCGCGTTAGTAAAATATCGGTTATGTATATATCGTTGTTTCAACAAAAATATCGATATTCGATTTATTGCTATTATTTCCGGCAGCCCTATTCAGTGGTAAGCGTGTGTCCCTACTAAACGGGAGGTTGTGGGACCGATACCGCCTTGGAACATCTAGTTAACAGTTTTATCTTTTAAAACTTTTATACATAAGGTCACCTTCACCAGCCATTGTCGTAATTGAATTCCCTATCTTTTTCACACCAGCCAAGCGATTAAGAGAAGCTCGGCTTGGTCCTTTCCAAATTTCTCGTTTCTAGTTTAACAATTACTTTGTGTAACTGCAAACCACATTCAGGCATAATCTTCTGGTTTGTTAAACAAATGCAAATTGCCGTTTATTTTTCTGTGCTTATCATTTGCAATTAAAACAAATTTCAATCTGTAGTTTTTGCTTATCTGGCAAGAAGAAAAAAAAACTTATACCATGTACCATTTTGCTTTAATGGCAAATGCAATTTCTATGATTGTGCACTCCCCCTCCTCCCCCACCAGAACAAGCTCATCCACATGGTAGCACACCTTGGGGCTGCTCAAATATTTAACTTGTATTTCGTATTCATGCTAATTTTGCATTTTCCACAATTTTCTCGCCCTCATCCTCTCTTTGGTACACAGACAAATGGGTCCAGCTACCATTATCCTGCAGCATTTTGCAATTGCACTGGCTGTTGAGTTTCTTGTGCCCTACACACACACACATGCATGCATATATACATACATGTGTGACTGTAATTGTACGTGTCGAGTGTGCGCCATAGAGTAGGCTACAGTTTTTTTTTTGCTCTGCCTTGTTAGCATGTGTCGAGAGTCTGTCTGTCTGCCCACCTCTCTCTCTCTCTCTTTATCTGTGTGTGTGTGTGTGTATTTTATTCAATTTAGCTTTCAATTAGGCTGCAATTGTTCGTTCGTTGGCATTGCAGTTGCATTCTTAAGCAGGCGCCTGTTTCTGTTTCAGGAACTTAAAAAAAATCTATTTAAATATCCGTGTGGGTTTTTGAAGCAACATTTTATCCACCATCTGTTCATTTCCCGTTTTACATCATTTACTTTGATTGAATATTTGCGATAAATTAAATTGGGAAAAAGGCAACAGGGAAAATATTTGCCGACTGTGAGGGAGTAAATTATAATGCAATGCCGCTGGTAATCAATAGTGCAAATATTTGCAGAGAGGAGTATGTCTGGACCTCATCTCTAAAATGCATTTGGAAATGTCCAGGTTTGTTTTTCTTTTATTTTTTGATTATATAATTCTGCTGTTCTGCTTGACAGCAGCTAAAAACTAGTTTTTGGAGCTCCCTTCTCTCTCTCTGTCTCTGTTCCTCTTTTGGTTTTCGTTTCGTGCTGCTTGTTGTTTTAATTATTGCCAGGCATGCCATTAATTTTGGCATGTCGAGTCGTTAACGAATTCCTTGGCATTTTTGTTGTTGTTGTTGTTGTTTGGTTTTGGCACGCTATGGCCTGCTTGAATGTGTTCTCCTTATTATCTGTTCTTTTATTTCTATTATTTAAAAATTTTTTCAAATCATTTTTGAAGTGGCCAAGAAATTGAAATTTAAATAAAATATGTAGCCAAGAGACAGATTTTGGTGTCAGAGTCCTCCTCCTTGTCGACGTCGTCGTCGTCGTGACAAAAGTTAATTACTAAGTCGCGGAAACTGCCAAACTGAACACGAACCAAGCTCAAAACTGGCGATGGTTTGGGGGGGATAACACACATTGGGCAAACATTGAGGAATGGTATTGGCTGGCTGGCTGCGACGCCGTCAGTTAGTGAATGTGGATCGCGTTTTATGCATTAGAAAGTTGAAGCTGGTGCTGCTGGTTAGGGCTTCTAATGAGACAACTTGTTGAGGATTTTTTGTAGACGTTTTTGCATTTTTTTGTATGCATTTAAAAGTCAACTAAGATGTGCAGCTTTAATTGCGAGGAGTGCGTATTTAAATTTGGCTTTGACATTATTGTTGTTAAGTTCAATCACTCTACTTGCAATGTGGGGTTAAATGGGGTTGACTAGTAACGAAGCGGTGTGATACTATATATACACTCCCAAATCAAATAGACTCAACATGATTTTCTCATTCACTTTGCTTATGGAGTGATGTAAAATTTCTAACCTATAGTGATGAATTCTTGGTCTTTTTAACTTTTTTGATAAATATTACTATATTTTTGAATACATGTGTATATGTATATATGCTTAAGAAAAAAATCCTCA
The DNA here is from genome assembly GCA_018904225.1 of Lordiphosa mommai. Taxonomy (NCBI): domain Eukaryota; kingdom Metazoa; phylum Arthropoda; class Insecta; order Diptera; family Drosophilidae; genus Lordiphosa; species Lordiphosa mommai. The sequence continues at coordinate 166,157 of JAEIFT010000353.1, read as the reverse complement.
TATTTCTCCTTTTTTGTAAATGAATTATTAAAAATTATATTTTTATTTTGTTAGCCCTAACACTTATAAATTTTTATACCTATAACTAACCCGACAATCTAAGTGAATGTGCAATGTGGAATATCAGGCATGTTTTCAATTCCGACACGGTTTCATTTTATTTTCTAGAGCTTAATACTCAGACCAGCTAAATTTCGCTGAGCGGAACTGTGCAGCTTTTTTCAGTATGACCATTCAACACCAAAATACCACCGTTCAGCGACAAAAAAACGCAAAATCGCAAACGGTCACACTGCTAAAATAGTTATAAATGTCGTGGGCAATGCGAATTAAACTCGTTTGTGTTAAATTTTGCTAATCGACCAATTTTTGCTGCTAACCCATGGTAGCTAAATGTAGTAAACTAAATGTAAAAGTTTGATTAAAGATTGTAATTTTAGAGTATGTTGGAAAATAACGTTCATAGAAATCAACTGTCAGAATTTAATACCTCGTTTATACACACAAAATTTATCATGATAAATGCCCTTCAAAGTATGCTATGTTTATGAAATGAAACAATTAAGGAACATTTTTCTTTAATATTTGCAATAAAACTAATTTATTTTGTATAACTATAACTGCCCCGACCATATGAACAAATGAATAGTGTAAATTATGTATAACGCTTCGATAACCGACTCGTTCAACTGGATAATTATTGAAAAAAATAAAGTGTGCATACTTTTAGGGGCATTTATCATGATAAATTTTGTGTGCATAAACATAGTAATAGACATCTTATCGATGTCTTATCCTAGTTCAGCAGATCAATCAAGAATATAATAGAAAATTTTTTTGCAACGCCATTAAAATTGCTCTCAGTTGTTTTACGAAAGTTCAATTGAAATGAGCATGTTTAGACTCAAGCCACGCTTGGCCAGACAATTGCTGAGAGATATGTTTTTAATGTGTGTTGTGTTAAATGTTACTATTAACATTAAATGTAAACCAGGGATTAATCCCGAAACGAATATCGGTTAAAGGTTCTTTTTCGGTTTTCAACATATTCCGGTTTTAGGTTCCAATGCGGTACTCTGGTTTTTATTTCGGTATAAGTATATTTTTTTTTAATGTTAAAAAATTTAAAAATTTTTCTAGATCTTTAAAAAATTAATGGATGTAATAGAACTAAAAAATTGTTTTCTTAGTATATGCCATTTAAAAAACTTATTTTTTTCATATACCGATTTCTAGCCTTTTTTTATTTTTGGACATACAATTTCACTTCAGTCCACGCTTCTAATGGTATCCCTACATTCAGAAATAATAAATCTAGAATTAACGAATTCTCTATTCTTATGTCGACCAGACAAACTCGACTTAGGGCCATTTCTCATAAAGCTAACAATTATTTCTTAATAATGGTTCGAGATAATCCGCTCTAAAATCTGTCGTATCTCCGTTTAAAATATAAATCTTTAGCGATTTAGATAGATTTGAGCCCATTCTATAAGACTACGGTCCAATAAAGCATATAATACGCTGGTAAAATTCTTAAGGAGTAATCAGCTCTAAGAAACACAAAAACAGATTGAAACATAAAATCTGAGTTAGCTTTTCCTTACATTACATTTTTCGAAATATAAAAAAATAGTTTTTTAGGGCGAAATTTCATTTCATCATTTTTCTAACATTTCTTTATTCAAGGGAGAATTTTTTAAGACTTGAAAATCCTTTACATTTAATTAGAAGGATAATATTTACCAAAAGAAAGATTTTCCGCTTTTTAGAAATTTTTTACTATATCTTATATATCCAGAAAAAAGAGAATATAACTAATTCTAGTGAATTTCTAAAATTTAAGATTCTTTTCAGAGTGTGATATATTGCCATATGTGCCATTTTACCAGTTGAAATATATACTTGAAATAATCATAAATCAATTAAATAAATAGTAAGAAACGAAACAATACTGGTACGGTTCAGAATCGGTTTGCAGCCCTGATTTTTAATAATCATAAATCTTATTATATTATATTTATATTATTATATATATATTTATATAGTATATTTATATTGCTATAAAAATCCGAAACCGTACCGGTATTAGCATTTCGGTATGGTTCCGTTTTTGTCGGTTCCTATTATAAGGGTTAACGGTTTCGGTTCCGGTTTCAATACCGGTACCTTTAAACGGTTTATTTCAGTTAACGGTTCCGGTTCCGGATTGTAAACATTAACATGAAATTGGCCGAAATTTGAATATCTCATTAGTATCAATTTGATATCCTCAAAAATATCATTTGAATACTTTCGAATATATAAAACTGATACTTGGAGTATTATACAAAATTTATGATTCCTTTTGTCTTTTTGGGTGTAGACATACTCTCGATGAGCCAGTTTCTATCTGCTTGATGGTTACACTTCTTCTGCAAATTTTCCCATAAGATATACATGACATTACTGGCATTTTTTTTGAAAATGTAGGAAATTTCCCCTAGGAAGTTTGAAATTTTTAAACGTATTGTATACACATTTTTTAAAAGACAAAAGTGTCATTAACATTAACCAATGTGTCTAGACTCAATTTTGATTGATTAAAAAATTATGTATATTTTTTTGATGACTCAAGGTTGTATAGTTTATGCTCTCTTTAAAAGTGTTGCCTCTCAATACATCAGTTGCTTATGTTAACGTGTCAAAAGCGGCATGACAATCCAGTCTAAACTAACTCGGGCCAAGTCTGTCTACGGATTATTTTAAGTACCCTAACAAATCGGTGCCATAAAAGTTTCATTTCCCTGTTAACACAATAACAAATAATTTCAATATTTAACTCATTTTTTCAACAAATTATACATTATAGGCAATTTTCACTTTTTATTTATCAACAAAGAAAACAATTTTCAAGCAATTTTCTCATTAAATGACTAACATCAAAATAATAATCACTTTTCGCGGAAGAAGCACTAAAGCAAAAAAGTAGAGATAATAATATCAAAATAGATGACTATGTCTATTAAAATGATTCACACACACACACAACATTTTGTTTACCATAATCAATTTCAAGTATTTTTTTTAAATATATCTTTCTCCTTTTACTAAACGAATTTATTTGCATAAATTGCTACGACAGACAACCAAATTGAGTTGCCAAAATGGTATTTCCGCTCAAATAAAAAAAAAAACAAAATGCATGACTCACGTTTAAGTGCAATTACTCTGTCAAGCTCCACGCTAAAAAATATATATTTATATGCAACAATTAGCCAAGTTGATCTAATAAACAAGTTAGCGGGTAAAAATATAGTATATAAATGGCAAAAACTAGTTTGGAAGAAAGATAAAAAAAAAACCAAGTATCATAATAATGGCTGGGTAAAAAGAGATTGTAATAATATAAGGAAAGCAGCAACAAACCAAAAAAAAAAAAAAAATGGAAGCAAAGTTCTTTGACATGAATTTATGGCAATTTTGAAGACAAGTTTTTTAATTATTTTTTGCTGTTTCAATATGCGGAAAATGAAGTGGCACAAGGCATTAAATCATCGCGTGCAACTAAAAAGGATAACTCTGCAGCTGCCTACAATCATAGCTTCGATACTCAATTAAAAAAAAATGGGTTGATTATAAAAAATAGTTCACTTTAGTTACAGACATAATAATCAAAAATAATGGCATGCAAATAAACAATTTTTCATTTAGGTGGCCGTACAAAATTCTTGGTTAGGTTTTGTAATTATGCGAGACTTGTTGTTGGCTCTGCTGCTGCTTCTTCATCTACATTGCAATTTGTATGCAAATACAATCGACAATGCAATATACAGCTCTCTCTCTCTCTCGCTCTTAACACAGTTACAACTATCACATACACACACACACACACACAAACAAACAACGTGATTAGCATAACAGTCTACGAGGCCGTAAATATTGCATTTTAGCATAATTGTTTCTACTTTGCAGCTGCTGCCAAATGAATGCAACGCCTTTTATGAGTTTTTGGGGTTTTCACTTGGCCCATATAAATATTCTTAACTAAATAAACAAACCAACCATTTCCAATTTAATATTCCCATAGTTAAGCTCATTGTTTTGTTAATGAGTTTTCCTTACAAAATTAATGGCAAATGGACAAACTTCCAATTTAGCATAATAATAGATTTCCCCACAAGGATTTTGTGTAAATTGTAAATGTGGAAATTATTTAAAGGAAAACTAAACAATTGTCTATCGAAGTGCATTTATACATTGGTCGAGACAATTTTGTTAAGCTGACAAATTGGACATTGTTTTGTTGTATCTTACAATTACAAGAGACTCTATTGCATATTAGCAAATCAAATAGTTAAATAAATGCAACAGAATACAAATGTAACTGTGTGGAAGCGTACAAACAAGGGCTCGAGCAGGTATAGGGTGGCTAATGAATGATGCTACATTAATAAACTTTATTTAATATAGGGTGGCTAATGAATGATGCTACATTAATAAACTTTATTTAATATAGGGTGGCTAATGAATGATGCTACATTAATAAACTTTATTTAATTTTATATTTTAAATTCTTATAAATTATCAGCGACAGCTAAAACAAAGAAAGTTATCGATTAACCACACAGAACAAAAGTTTTTACCTATTTTTTTGGTAGCAGCTTTCATTAGCCACCCTATACAAAGCGGTACCCATTCTACAAATATAATCAACCTCTTTGGTGCTTATCCCCGGCATTTTTAGGGGAATCGCTGAATTCAAAATTTATTCTATGCCATGTTTAATCTACACTCGGAAAAAAACGGCAGCGCGAGTTCAAGAACGAACGGGATATTATTAATACCGTTTTGTACTTAAAATTCAAACTTTGTTGTACTTAAACTAAGTATGAATCAGTCTTAAGTTTCAAATTTTCCCAAAATGTTCCTTTAGTGAGAACAAAAGTCTTAAATCAAGTACAAAATTCTCAAATCAAGAATTTTTCGTAATCAAAAGTTCTAAAACGAACGGTATAGAATTTATACTTAAAATATAAAGTATGATTCGTTCTTGGGTGTACTTAAACTAAGTACGAATCAATCTAACAACATCAAATCGGGATTGGTGCAAGACCAAAAATTTGGAATAGACCAAAATGTAATGTAATGAACGGTCTAAAATGAAGTATTCCGTTTGAACTTGATTTAAGTACAAAGTTCTCGTTTTTTTTTCTAAGTGTATGCATTGTATAATCTTTGGTGGATCTAAGTCGGGATTTACACGATGAAGCAAACTTTATGAAGTTTTCTAAAAAGCTCTAGGTCGTAGGAAAGAGGTGTTGAGGGGAAAGCTACCCCACCACACCTCTTTCCCACATCAAAAGCTTTTTGAGAAATTTCATGAAGTTTGCTTCATCGTGTAAATCCGGTCTAGGAAACAAGCAAAAGCTTTTTCAAAAACATCATGAAGTTTACTTCATCGTGTAAATCCGGTCTAAGTCACACATGATTCTTAATTCTACACTTAGAAAAAATATAATGTATTTTATACTTGATTCAAGTATAAAACTTGTCAATAGTACTGTTAGTTAAAAAATTCTTGTTCCAAGACAAATTCTATTTTCAGATTACTTGATTCTAGATCGGTTTGCGGCATAATTAGTACATTTCGAACTATTTTAAGCTTCGCTTCGTACCTTTAGATCAGAATAATCTTAAATTAATTCCGATTTACTCTTCTAAATCAGTAAAAAAGGTTCTTAATTCCAGTTAAAAAATTTTCAAAATTAAAACCAATACATCAAACAAAATGTGAATACACGAACTTAGTACAAAATATGTTTGGTTTAAGCCCACAATAAACGTAAACTAATTCCGATTTGGTCTTGAAATGAAGAGACTGTCAGGCCTGTTTCCGTTTTCGATTTCGACCAAATCATGCGGAATCGGAATAGGTTATTCGGTTTCAAATTTTTTTTCGGTTTTATGTGAAATTTTTGTATTTTTTGAAGATAAGAAAAATGTGTTTTTATTCACTTTACCCAAAAAAATGGGTAAAACGGGTATGCTTAAGTTGTGGAAAAGTATGTAACACATAGAAGAAAACATTTGCGTCTTTTATTTCCTGCTAAGAATTTTCAAGCGTCGTTTTTGGATTTAAGAATAATATAAACCCAATTTAGGTACACTCAAGAACCAAACCAAACTTTAAGTTTTAAGTTTAAAACGCTATAAATTCCATTGACTAGACAGAGGATTTTCTACTTATGATACACAGAGAAAAAAAAGCTCAAGATCAATTTAATCTTTGCTGGTTAAAATGATCTTTTAAAAATATCAATTTTTTCATACTTAATACAAATAGTTTCTTAGACGTCTTCTTATAAATGTGTGCGTTGGCTGACTGCGTTGAGACGTCACGCAAGGTCTCGGGTTCGATCCCCAGAGAAGTCAATTTTTATTTTTTTTTTATAGAAAAGATCGTATTGATATTTTTTATCATATCAAGTTAATCTTTGTCATATCGGAGTGAAATTGATATGAAAAAATGTGGAAATGACTGCCATTTCATATCAATTTTTTTCTCTGGGTATGTATATCACATGGGACATTTGTTTAATAAGAACACTCTCTCTCTCTCTTTAACTTAAAAGAACTGCTCTTTTCCTTTGATTTCCTCAAATCCTAGCTTTAAAGACCAATATTCCCCCAGCTCAAATCCAACATCCGTTTAAACTTTGTTTGACAACACTCTCATGGTTCAGGAGATCTGCCTTTTCTTTTTCATTTTTATTCAACATTTACATTATTTCATTGTGGCCAAAGTTCAGCATTTCAATTTTGTTTTTTTCATTTTTTTTTTTTTTTGTTTGGTTTAGCAAACTTCTTACAGCGTCTTTCATCAACGGTTCAGTGAACCTTCTTCTCACTTACTTTTATGCTTGCTCATTTGCATTTTTGTTTTAAAAAAGAAAAGAAGAACATTTCTTGCGCAAGTGGAATAAGAGAACAGCATTTTAATTGTGTTTAATTAGACTCTGTGTGCCTGTTTGGCCAGCTCAGCTAACAAAGCGTACACTAAACTGACTGAAATAATTATTGTTAATTAAAACTATTTGCATTTTTGCGCGCAATTAATTTCCTTTATTTCTTTTTTGGTTTTTGGGCAAAATCAAGATGAAACATTTGACAGCAACAATGGAAAAATGTAAATGAATTTGGAATTTGATTAAATAATGAATTATGCATGTCAGGTAGAGGAGTAGTTGAGTATGAACAAATGTGATTTAGAATTATTGCGTATAATAAATTAACTTAAGAGGACATTTATGAGGAATTTCAGACTCTGCGTCATAAATTATATAAATACGAAAAAAAAACTCTCTATTTTAATTTGACTGGTTTTCTACTTAGCTTAGCTTAAGCACAAACTTGTTTGTTATTTCAAGGCGTGGCTCATCTGCCCAGTTCATTGAACCAAAAGTAGGCAACATTATTTTCTAATTATGTGTAAGATTATTTTGAGTTTAAAACAAACAGAAGAAAAAAAAAAAACCAAAATACACAAAGTCTGTACACAAAATGGGCACACACAAATAAGCGCAAATCATTTTTTTATTTTGTACATATCATGAAGGTGTGGCACAGGTGCTTATTGGATTTGAATTCAACTTGGTGCCAATTATAATGAAGTCATTTGCATGGCAGTTGAATGAATGAATGGAATCTATGGTATCTGTTTAAGCGGTCAATAAGTGATTGACAGAGTTTTGTTGAAGTAACACAATGATAGCTTGAAAGTCAAGTATGAATAAGTGCAACACATTTTTGAGCTATAAATCAATACCAATTAAGAAGTAAAATCATATGTAAAATTGTTGTCAGTTTGAGGCGTTAAATAGCAAAGTGCGACTCACAGATTGCTGCTTGAACAATTCACAATGCGCCAAACTAAGATTCGACCAAGACAGACCATTATTTTATACTTCTGTCATATAATGGATCTGAAACCGACTTGCACCGACTTTGTTGATTTTTAAGATATTGAACTAAAATTCAGTTTGGGTTCATATTTTAAGCTCCTAAGATGACCTACAAAATTTGGTACGATTTGGATCACTATTTTATATAGCTGCCATACAAAGGATCTGACTGACTTGCACCAACTTTGTTGATTTTTAAGATATTATACTAAAATTCACTTTGTGTTCATATTTTAAGCTCCTAAGATGACTTACAAAGTCTGGTTTCATTTGGACAATTATTTTATGTAGCTATGATATAACCCAAAATTTTGTGGTGTAAAAAAAAAAAAAATAAAATTTTTTTCAAAATGGGGCAAATTCGGGCAATATTTGTAAGTAACATATAAATGGGTTTACCTTTGATTATAGCTTTGCAGCTTAAACTTTTCGTAGAGTCTCGTCATGCAAAAGATATAATCTTAATTCTTTAGCAGAAATATTTCCCGAAAATTAAAAAAAAAAATATGGTCTCACTTTAACTGCTCTTCAAAAAACTGTTGGAGGAGCAAGCGTGAGCGATTGTTTCTCCACTTAACGCACGATTCACGAGTTTATGCCAAAAAAAGGCGAAAAACCCAGAATTAAAAATTTAGGAATTTCAAAGTTAATCGGAAAGCGTGTAACTTAATATTTAGATCAGAGAAAATATCATTAAGCACAAATTAAAACCAATTTCTACCATACATTACAAGTTAGAGGAGCACGCGTGAGCAATTTTTTTTTCACGTAATGCACGATCCACGAAATAAAAATTATTTGACGCACGATTCACGCACACTTTTTGAGCGTTTTGCGTCACGCACGTTTCTTGCACGATTAAAGGAGGGTTCACGAATCCTTACGCACAATAAACCACCCCCAAATTTTTACGTGAAGAGACCTTCATTGTATTAATGGTTTCATGGCCACACTGCGCCTTTTGTATGGAGCAGCAGCGAGCAGCGGATTCATGAAATCAAAAGCAAATCAGTTTTCGGAATAATATTACAGCCATTTTGCTCCAGCCTTCTCGATTGCCAAATATAAATAAATTCAGTCACTTTTTGCGGATTTGCTGATGCGGTTCAATGGATTTTTTAAGGCTGCATTGATGTATGTAGTGTCGCATAAAACTCATAAGCCTACAAATTTGTGCTTGGTGTGACCTCCATAATTTTCCATAATCAAAAAATACTGCAAAATGGATTTTCCGCGATTTCTTGAAAACAAGAGCTGATAGAGAAAACCCGAGTACAGTTTTGGAAGCACTGTAACAGAATTTAATACATAGAAGGCAGGAGTTTATAAAAATGGTCATTTTGTTGGCCTGTGTAATTAATCAAATATAATAAAAAATAAAAACAAAAGTTATCGAATATAATAGAAAAAATTTCGTGATTTCACGATGTTTAACTTTAACACGCACGTATACACACGCACGAAATTCTGTCTTTTCTCACGATCACGTCGTGACACACCTTGACATGTCTAAATTCTCATCAGGCGCGCACCTCTATTACAAGTTAACTAAACGCAGCAACAATTTGCCATTCTTCTAAGTCGGGATTTACACCATGAAGCAAAATTCATGAAGTTTTCTTAGTCGGTATTTACACCATGAAGCAAACTTCATGAGGTTTTCTTAGTAGGCGTGGAATTAAGAGGAAATCTTTCAGACCTTTTAAACGAATAGTAAAGAAATACATTAAAATCTCTCGCCTAATAAGTCCGCATTCACACGATGAAGTTTCCTTCACGAAGTTATTCATGAAGTTTTTGTTTGTGGGAAAGAGGTGAAGAGGGGCAGCCGAAACTGCAAAGCTTCAGACCTACCGTGACGTGAAGCTTTGATATTCCTTGCTTGTTCCGATTGAACTGATGCAGGGTTGATTTGATTGGAATCGAGCTCAGAAGCAAACTGCTTTAGTAAAGCGCATGAAGTTTTGAAGATGCTTCAAACGAAATCGAAGAGAGCTTCATGACAAACTTACGTGTAAACACGGACTAAGAAAACTTCATGAAGTTTGCTTCATGGTGTAAGTCCCGTCTAAGTAGGCGTCGAATTTAGAGCAAATCTTTCAGACAACGAATAGTAAAGAAACACATATAAATCTCTCGCCTACTTAGCAAACTTCATGAAGTTTGCTTCATCGTGTAAAGCCCGTCTAAGAATCTATCAAGTCCTGTCTTGGCAAGTTTCAAATGCTAATAAGTTTTGGTGCTTCCACCTTCTTCCCTCTCTATGTTGATTTTTATTTGAAACAATTTCTGAAGTTGTTAAGTTTATGAAGTTGTAAATTTGAGGCATCAAAAAACAAAGTGCAACAATAAAATAAAATTTTTGTTTTCTTCATCTTCATAAAAGAAAAATGCCAACTATTTATTTTACCATTTTCGCTTAGTCATTACGTGGGTTGACGTGGGTACCAACATAACTAACGATTTAATGAGAGAAATCGACATTAAAGTGTTGAAGATGTCTTTTTCAACATTTTTGTTGATTAAATAATTTTGTTAACAATTTGCTCATTTTACACAATTTGTCTTCATTTATTTTGCATTCGCTTGCAAAAAATTTATTGATTTACATTTTGCACACCTGTGCGCCTAAAGACCGCCTTCCCCTTTCCCGCCAATTGTATAAACTTTTTGCTTGGCAACGCAAAACAAAAACAATTCTTTTTTTGGCGCGCTTGAAATTGAAATAATAAAAAGCTACAATTAATTCGCAAAATAAAACCCAAATAAATATGAAAAAGCATGTTATTTTTGTTGCTGTTGCTGGCGGCAAAAAAAAAGAATCGCACGTGAGTTGAGTGAGCGGCGTATCAATGGACAGGGGAAGCCGTCAGTTCCTCTCACTAGGCAAATAACAACAACAGAAAAAAAGCGGCTACACAAAAAAAACTTTGCAAGTGTTGATGAATGAGCATTTGTTGTTGCTGTTGTTGCTGTTGCCGCTGCTGCTGCTGTCGCTGTGTTGATGTGTTGTCGTTGTCAAGTGCATAACAGCCAGAGAGCAACAGCAACAAGAATAACAACCAAATGACTTAATTTACAATTGTAAAAAATGCGAGTCGCGTTGCCATCGTTGTTATTGTTTGTTACTTTAGTTTTGTAGTTGTTGCTGTTGTTACTGTGCAAAATGTCAACAGCGACAACGACGCGTCGACGTCACAACAATTTTTGACGTGAATGTAGTTTAAAGTTTTTACTTTGTACGAGTTTTCAGTGCGGTGTGTGCTTTGCGTTTATTGAACTCGCGCCACGGCCTGAGGTTAATTGACCTCGTGCTTAATGCAAAAATAAATATCATTTTTTTTTACAACGACAACAACATGAACGAAACGAAAAAGGGTTGCTGCTGTTGCTGTTGCTGTATAGTTTGTGTAGTAATAAATGAGGCAAAGAGCAAAGCAAACAAAAACGAAATGAAATTATGTTTTAAGTGTTTTAGGGTACCATTGAATATTGCCTGGCATAGTCAAGAGTCTAAAGATTATCTCTGAAATTGATACACAAATTATGGGATGCTCTTAGCAAAGAAAATTCTGAACTCTAGGTTTTGGTTTGATACTTTGTTCCTAGCTTAAAAAAAAATTATTTTCCCAAGGGTTTGACAATGATTAACATAACTGTCAGTTGGGTGACGCATTTACTCACAGTCGTCAATTAAATAAAATTAAAATAAATTCTTAACTAAAAACAGATGTCGCAAATAACAGTCTATATATTAGTTCGATCAGTACTTCATACTGCAAAAGACAGGAAAAAATTTAAGCAGCAGCTAAAAGAGCGAAAACTCATACATTTAGAAAAAAAATTAAGAACTTTGTACTTAAATCAAGTACAAACTGTGTCAATATGAGAACAAGTACGAAAATACTTGATACAAGTACGAAAATACTTGATACAACTACAAAATACTTGGTTCAAGTACTTTTTTTGTAATTCCGAAATACATTAAGTACATTTTGGGCTATTCTAAGGTTTTTTAAACCTTATTCTCAGAACGAAATGGTCTTGATCCAATCCCGATTCGTTTTTATTAGATTGATTCTTACTTAGTTTAAGTACAACCAAGAACGAATCATACGTAATATTTTAAGTACAAAACGGTATAAATTCTATCCCGTTCGATACAAAAAATTCTTGATTTAAGTATTTCGTTCTTGATTTAAGAATTTTGTTCTCATTTTAGGTACATTTTGGGTAAATTTGAAACTTAAGAATGATGTGTACTTAGTTTAAGTACAACCAAGTACGCATTATACTTGAAATTTTAAGTACAAAACGGTAAAAATTCTATCCCGTTCGTCCTAGAACACAGGCAACCGTTATTTTCTGAGTGTACCAAATTTGATATATCCAATGGCTCTGGTTGGGCAAACAGCATCTGTCTAACAGAGACCATTTAACAGGGCACTTTTTGTCAATCCCACAAAAAATATGTCATTTTAGAGAGCAAAGTGCATAAAGTGGAAAGGCGTAAGTATGCCGATTGTTACATACACATAAGCATGGGGCGCACACACAGAGAAGCGCACAAGTACAAGAGAATAACATAAGCTGAAAGAGTATTTTTATGTCCCTGTATTCATGTGTCCGTCAGAAACTTATTTTTTTGATAAAGTTTTGCGATTTTTGCGACCTCTGACTTAAAGTTAATTGAAAGTGTATTTTTATGTACAATTTTATTCATGTGTCCGACAGAAACTTACTTTTTGGAGTGATTTTTGCACCCTCTGACTAAAAGTGATTAAGTCTGAATTAAAGTTATATTTTGAAATGAGAATTTCTTTTAAAAGTAGCAATTAGTATTAACCTGGGCTGAAAAACTCATCAAATATTGAAAGGGTTAACACGTGGATCCGAAAGTTTTCTTGGTTTAGTTTCGGGAAGGGGGTTTAACCAAGGGGTTATACCCTAGTTAAGCTAAAATATTGATTTAATCCTGAAAACGTATGAGCAGTTAAAGAAGAAATTCTTTTACGAAACAGGAATCAATATATCAAATGTTTTAGATATTTCAAATGAGTAAGTAAAGACTCATAGGGCCGATTTCTCATCTACTATATATGTCAGATATACTTCTAATTTACTCTACTCTTTGTAAGTTTATGTAAATATGGACCTATGTAGAAGATGAGAAATCGGCCCATAAAGTAATAGATTTTGAAGACTACAAGACCTGCACAACTTTATTTGGTAAAAAATCGCATTAGGATCTCCTCAAAATTTTTATCGTTCGACGCTCTTATCCATCATCATTCGGTTTACTAGAGGTCGCCCAGAGATCAAAATTGGCGCATTTAAAAATTTTTTTAAATTGTATAAGAATCGACATTATTCCTTTTCACAACTTAAAAAAGACAAGAATGTTCGCTGTAATCGAGTTTCCCGATTGCGAAATACCCAGTACACTTGATTTTGTGTGATATTATATGAATATATCAAATACACAACCTGACGCTGAACACGCAGCGCCTGACGCCCTTCCGCTGTCAACCAACAGCTTAAAACATTTTACATGCAAAACTTCTGTGTTTTTTAACTGATCTTGTTGGGCGTTTCAGATTAGATAGATATGAGGCCCAAGTTAATATGTCTTAAATCACAAGGTTCTAACTTTTAAATTGAGGGGAATATTTTCCAAATCTGAAACAAAACTTTATCTACGTAAGGTATCTCTATCTCTCATAGTTTCTGGGATCGACGCGATCATACAGACGGAAAGATAGGCGGACTTATTTACGTACAGCCGGGCATAGCTATATCGACTTGGCTGGTGATGCTGATCAAGAATATATATACCTTATTGGGTTGCAAATGTTTCCTTCTGTCTGTTACATACATTTGAACAACTTGTTGATGCTTTACGCATTTTTATAGGTACAGGGGCTCTGAAAATGGTACTAAACGGTTTTGACTTCGCCTATTTATAAAGAAGTTTGTTGGGACATAATTCCCCTATTCCTGATATTTCCTGCGTTTGCAGAAGAGTCGTATTTCTGGTGGCTCTTTGGTCTAAAAACTTGGTCGAGTGATTCTATAAACTTTGCGCTCAACTTATTCGAATAAAATTTGTGCTCCGGTTTAGCTTGGAGTAGGAACATTAAATCTGCTTCGGTTCGGGTTCAAATCGGAGTCTTTTGATTTTTTCTTTTGATTTAAAGCGTTGTTTATTTAAGTTTTATATGCAAAAGAGGCTACTTCTAATCTTGTCGTGTTTTCGGTGCCGAGTAAGCTAAGCACGAACATGCACGAAATTGAAATTTGGACAGACTTTTGGGTGGTTATCGAATATAATATAGGCTAAAATTGTATATCTAAACCTAATATATTAAAAAAGCCCTATATTGTGTATTATTAAAGGTTTTCCTTGGTTCAACTTCATTAAGAACTGAACCTTCATCCTGACACACAGTTTTCTGCTGTCTTGGTGTCTCTGGCTTATCTTGGTGGCATATCCTCCTACAAAGTAAACAGCTTGAGTTTCTTGTCATTTCATCCTCTTTTGATTTCTGCAATTTTTTTTCTTTTTTTTTTTCTTGTGTTGAGGCTATCTCACATCATTAAGTTACTTAATCACTGTATTTAATTTCATACACTGTGGCTCATTATCTTTTGCTGGAACGAAACGAAGCAGCAGGAGGAGGAGGCGTTGGCGATTCCCCGATTCCGGGCCATGTGAGTTAGAGCGTGTTAAAAATGTAAACGCATGAATCACCGACTCGTTTCTGTTATTTATTTACCAGCGAAATTCGCATTTAAACAAAAAAAAAGGTGTTGTTTATTTTTGCGGAAATGTTTTGTGAATTAAAACATACAAAAAAAAAAAAAACAATTTCTTTTACACAAACTTGTTTCTGCGGCTAATTGGCCCAAATGAGGTAGAGGCAGATGCAAAGCAAGGCCAGCAAATTGACTTGTCTTGTTACCAGATGACTTGATTTGGGTTAAATCGCTGCCAGGCACTTACCTAAAAAAAAAGAAAGAACAAGAGGGAAAAGTGTTAATTAGTCGAAGAGAAAACGAAATTTTTCAAGAAAAATATAAAAAAAATTGAAAATGCGGTAATTATGTATCAATTGATTGCAATTTATGAGCAACCGAGAGTTGGAGGCGAAGGCCAAGACAAAAGGCAGTTATCCTTGAAATAGTACAATGCCTGTACGGAGGCTGCGACTGCGCCGCAACCTGGCCAAGGTAAACACTTAAGAAACGGCGATAAAAATGTGTGTGTAGAGAGGGAAACAGCCAAACAGGCTCGCAGGCAAAAAACAAAAAAAAAAATGTGGAAGAAGACAAACTGCTTTCAGATTCAGAGATTCTTTTCTTCTTTGTTCGGGCTGAAAGATGTGCCTACAACAACAACAACAACCACAACAACCAAACTCGATTAACTCAACATTAATTTTAATTCGACATTCTTCCTCTTCTTCTGGTTGTTCCTTTTTTTTACTCGAATTTAATTTTGCCTGTCCTCTTTCTGTTTGGTTTTCATTTTAACTTCTTACTGGTTTAACCCCATTTAAATGGTATTTCTTGTGATTTTCCACCTTTTAATGTTTTTTTGTTTTATTTTGTGTTTTTCTCCTCTTTCCGCTGGGTAATTAAATGCCGCCGTTTTGTGTTTAAAATTTAATTTAAACTTTGTGTGTTTTTTTTTCAGCTTACATACATTTTTTATAGCTGCCCTCGAGTGTGTGTATGCCAAATGCAAAGTGTTTTTTAAACGAGTTCTATTTCCGTTTTGGTTTTTTTTTTTTTTTTCGGACCATAAAATGCATGTGCTGACTGACCAATGTGACTTTTATGAGGCAAACATATAAATCATTAAGCGAAATTTTTAATTTACATAAATAAGCATAAGCCATCAATGAAATCATTAAATTGAATATATAAATATTTTTTAAAATGATTTTAATAGGTTTATTAATTTGTGGGATTTTCCTGGGAAAAATATGAATAAAATCTGTCGAGGCTATTGAGATATAAGTGAAAGTCAAATTTTTTTTTTTTTTTATTAATTTTGTTTGGAATATGTATTCTGGGAATCGAAATCAGGATCTGGCCCTGAACAAAATGGAACCCCCTCCCCCAAAACCCCCCCCTCGTACACGCTTGTAGTTACATTTCTGTTAGTGAGCTTATTTAATAATTTTGTCTAATTTAGTTTGTTGGCACAACTTTTGCCCTGAAATACCGGTTCTTAAAAAAATTCAAAATATTGGGTTCAGTATTGGTTGATTCAAAACGTTCTTAGAAATCAGGATTTGCTGGGGTCGAAATCAGATCTGGCACTGAACAAAAATGGAACCGCTCCCAAACAACTTGTTGTTACATTTCTCATCTTTAATTTTGTCTAATTTAGTTTAGTTTAGGCACAACTATTGCTCTGGAATACCGGTTCTTTTAAAAATTCTAAACATAGGGTCCAGTTTTGATTCATTCATAACGTTCTTAGAAACAACGAATTATACAAATTTATATTGTTGACTTTGAAAGAACTGGCCTAAAAAAAAGATGTTTCTCATCAAACTGCACCATCGCACACGCTTGTTGTTACATTTCTAAGATGCTGGTCATATTATTCTGTACGGTGGTTTGAGTTGAATTGTGCTAATTTTAAGCACTTTTAGAACATTTGTAGAACATTTTCCTCTCTTTTTAGATAAAGACGTTCCACAGGTTTTCACTATTGTAGAAATTTAAAATTATTAAGTTCAAATTCAAAAACAATTTGTTAGATATTTTTTCAAAGTTCTCGAAAATAAGGACCCCTAAAACAGGGCCGAAGTCACTCACAAGCACACTCAGAAAAAGAACAAGAATGTGGTACTTAAATCAAGTACAAACGGTAACAATAGTACGGTAAGTACGAAAATACTTGATTCAAGTACAAAGTTCTTATATCAAGCATGATTTTTTTTAGTCCCGATCAATCCCCGAGGAATATATCTGAGAGGGTTGTTGGAAAAAATTTCAAATCCAGCTGTTTTTGAGATCTAGTGATCACCGTCTTTGAAATCACCATTTTTGATAAAAACACCTTTTAAGTTTCTGAAGAAGTTTACAACTTATACACTCCGAAAAAAAACCAAATCAAGTCAACAAGTAAAAGTACTTATATCAAGTTTTTTTATGATAATCCGAAGTAAAAAGATCTTATATCAAGTACAATTTTTTTAAACCCGGAATAATTGATTTAAGACCGTTTCGAAATATATGAAGTACATTTCGAACTATATTAAGATCTTATTCATCATACTTTTAGGTTGTAAAAATCTTAATTCAATCCCGATTAACTCTTAACACAAGAATTTGCGGACTTAAAATAATAACAAAATATTTTTTCTTGAGGTTAAATAAATTCTAAATTATTGCCCCATAACATTTTTTGAAACCAAATAAAAGTACATTAAAGAAGTACAAAATGTTCTTGGTTTAGGCTTATTAAATTCTTAAGGTTTTTCCAATTTCTGCTTGAAGGATCTTATTTTCTTGAGCATGGAGCAATAAGATTTAGACATTTTGCGTTGGCTCTCAATTTTGGGCGCTGTTAAGCGATAATACGCATGTAGATATTTTTAAAATGTTGCCAGCGATTTCGAAATGTTGCTAAGGGCTTATAACACATATAGGAAAACATGGTGGTTAGAACGAGACGGACATTGTCTTGACTGTACTCAGAGAGCGACAATAACAAAGAACAGCTGATTAATTGCTCTTTTAAATGATGGCGACCGTGCAATCGTTCTCTCTAATAATAATGCTCTGTGCCTTGAGCTAATCAAAGTCCAAGAAGGTATAACTGTAGGCCAAAAATCTACCATCCCTTCTAAGTAAAGTGATAGAACTAGTTGCGAATTTTAAGGACAGATTCGTGTTGAAATATTTCGCACTTTCCATTGCTTACTTTTTTGGCTTTGCATTTTAGGATTATATCTTACTTAGGGCCGATTTCTCATCTAGATGCAATATGTCAGATAAATGTAAAATTTACTCTGTTATTTGTAGGTTTATGTGACATATAGTGCTATGAAGGAGATGAGAAATCGTCCCTTAGTCTAAGGAATTTTGTACTTGAATTAAGAAGGCGATTACAAAAATTTTCGGCAAACTGTGGGCACGAAAAATTCTTGATTCAAGATTGTATGTTCTCATTTAAATGAACTCAAGTATGTTTCATACTTAATTTAAGTACATCATTAGTTTTGTACTTTAAGGAAACGACAAGTTAGTTCAATTGCTCTAGTTCTACACTAAGCTACTTGAACCAACTATAAGTACACGTTGTCAGTGGCCATTTAATTAATTCCCTTGTGTTGCGGAAGTGGCCAATTACTTGGTGACTCACTTGGCATACTTTGAAGCAATTAACAATTGAAATCCCTTGTTTATGGCAAAAAGTAAAGCATTTCATTTAATTAGATTTATTTTTATGTCTCCAAGTGGTCTCTCTCTGTCGTCTCACACTTGTGAAAAACGCACGAAATGCAAAAGCCTGGCAACATGGTAAATGGCTTTTATGGCCATAAATAACGATAATGCCTATAATTGCCGACAATTCATTATTATGGTAAGAGATAATTTGATATAAATGGAGTTTACGTGACCCCCAGTTAAAAGAAAAGAAAAACCAAAAAAAAGGACACAGATAAAGATGCTCGTAAAAGAATTTTAGCATCGCTTCGCGGCTTGGGGAATGGGCAACATAGGTGTGGACCGTGGGCAATTTGTTCGGCTTGCATGGTCGAATGAATGAAGAAAATCAATTTTTGCATTGCTTAAGTGGTTTTTTTTTTTAATGTTTGATAATTTTTGGGAAATTTGCGAATTCGTATAGATCTGTGGGAATCAAGTTATAAGTTTTCATCCCAAGCATTCCCCTCAGCGTGCTTTACAACGCTATTTTTATGACACCAACAAAAGTGTTTTTGGTATAAGAGTTTTTATAGTCGACTTCAGTTTAATTATAAGTATTTGGTTACATGCTTTCTTTTATTTTATCTTACACTAAATTAATTAAAAGATCCAAGAAAAAAGAGAAGGCAAAGCTAACTTCGTCTGTGTCGAAGTTTTAATACACTTGCAAAAACTCGCTCCAACAGATTTTATCTATATTATGTGTGTAGAATATAGATGTCAGATTTTGACAATTTAAAAATCCTTAAGAACTTGATTGTTCACTTTTAAATTATTAAAAACAAAAAAGTTTTTCATAAGACCCATTTTCTGACCATTTGGTTCTAGGTGCAATAGGTATAGTTCGTTTTTGAAAGTTTCGCGAAATGTTTAAAAGAAATTCGAATACTAGTATTAGAGAACGGTGCAAGATCGACCGATTGGCTAAGCTATGGTATAGTCAGTTAAAAGTCAAACCGTGAAAGCATAAACAAATACTGACTTTAAGATATTATAAGATAAAAAACGTTTTATTAAATTCGAATATCTAGGGAAGGTCGATTTTGATACAAAACCCATTTGACCTACGTTCAAGGGTTGAAGACAAATGGAAGTTTAACGTATAAATGAGTGAGACGTATCAGACAAAATGTTGATTGAGAGGTCTGACAGCTAGGTGCCACTGTTTTTAAAAGTTTGTGTAGCAAATTTGGCACCAAAGTACCAAAAAGGTACAAAATAAAGCACAGTATTAGCTGGTGTTAGGTGTTTTTTCATCTATTTGCAGCACATCAATAATACTCAAGGGGGATGATCAATATTCAAATCGTAGCGCTTTATGCTATTTTGAGGTCCAGAAACAATGAAATGCCCAAACCTTAAAACTGGATTGTCTTAGTTGGGCGCGTGTGTGTTTTATGTGTAACACGCGATCAAACGATTTTTCACAGACAAAGACGACACTACTGATTAAATTGAACTATTTTAGTCAAGAAGTCAACCGGTCAAGGTTAGGTTAGTATGGGAACTGTTTGTTTTTGGAGGCTCGTAGTCATAAGGATTGCGTCGTTGTAGGGGTTGGATAGTGAGTAAGGGGTTGGATTTGAGGTGTCGGTAAATATACTCTACAATTTAATATTATGAGACGGAACGAAAGGCTTACAGGCGGAATTTTTTAAGTGAAGCATATTTATATCAAAAATCTTTTAATGGTTTTTGGGTAAAAATATCAATTGTTTTTGTTGGCATTATAAAGTCAAATCGTTGAAGACAAAATTAAAAACGAATCTGTAACATTTTTCTACTCTTTAGTGCGTTTCGTGAAAATTTTGTGCATGAGCGTGTTTGAAATATGCCTTTCGTGTAACAGTCGTGTCGTATTCAATATATTCAACACGCGCCCATCTCTAGTTTTCATATAACGAGCATTTCCTTATCAAGTAAACAAACTATTTCCAAACTATGAACTTGCCATATAATTACCAACCGCAGCTGACATTTATTTAGTTTTTTTTTTTTTTTACACTTTATTGAACAATTTCAATACAATACTTGGCAGTCTGTAAATAATTTCTCTATAATTTTCCTTTTGCAATCATTTTGCGCCTCGTTTTATGTAGCTGGGGGCCATTTTAATGCCATTTCCTGCTTAGGCATTGCCAATCAAGCCATGACTTAAGCATTTTCCAAGCACTTTATTTAATTTAATGCAATCGAGTTTAAGTTTTTCCATTTCCTGCGAGGGGAAAATAAAACCAAATGTTAAACAACAAAAATATAAAAAAACAAATTTGATTGCCACAACTCGACTGACAGGGTCTGGCAAACGTTTTTATGAAAGTGTCACAAGAAAATGAATATTAATAAATGCCAAAATGCCAAGCATTATTTATTTTGAGTTAGACAAAAGTTTTACACAAATCAAGTATGCAAAAAAGGGCTAATCAAGTAGAGAAAATTTGTTAAGTTTATACAATTTAATTGCAAAAAAAAATGTGTCAATTATATTTGATATTTTCTTGTCTGGGGACTTTTCCAAAAAAGTTGCTGTGTCGGCAATTTGCATTTCTGTCGTCTCTAATTTGTGGGCAATATTTGTGGAAAATAAAATTAAACTGCAGTTTAAACAAAGCAAAAATTAAAAGCAAATATTAGAGAGTGGAGAAAGAGATAGAGAGAGAGAGAGCAACACATTTACATATGCAAACATGACATGAAATGCTGCCTGCCTGCCTGCCCCTTTCCATCTTCTACTTCATCTTATGCCCCATGCTGACTGAGTCTCTGACGCTCTGTAGGAATTTTAATAAACGAATGTCAATATTTGCTCAACATAAAGCAGAAAATACAACGTGGCTCTGAGCTGCGCAGATGGAACTACGAGTACAACGTACTTACACACACACACACATACCAATGAAGGGGAGCGGAGGAGCTAAGTCAAATTTGTGTCTCCTGGTGTTTGCTTTAGTTTTTATATATTTTTTGGCCAAATTTCTTGCTGATTGCCAGCATCAGGACAACAACAAAGTTCACTTGTAAGCAACCAGGCATGTTGAGCTTAGAGATTTGTTCGTCGAGCAATTCAATTAATCTGCAATTTAAATCCAATTGCTATGACAGGTGTTCAACTGATAAGCCAGTTAAAGGCTTAATGGGATTTTTGACTTTTGACAGTGAAGTGAATTAGATAGCAGAGACAGCCAGGCCAGGCAAATTCTTATTAATTTGTTAAATCCAATTTATTTTTATTCAACTTATACAATCAAGTCTGAAAAACTTTTAAAATATTCAAAGAAAGCGTGTTTGAAACCGTTGATAAATCTTAAGTATCTGGAAGCATAAAACATATGGTTTTGTTTTGGCAGTAAAAATATTGGGAAATTCAAGCAAGTTCTTTAATAAGTGTCAAAGACATTTTTACACCGAACATTTTGTATTAAAAGCAAGGCTGCAAACCGTTCCGGAATCGAATCCCTGAAAACCTGTTCGGGTAGGGTTTTTCGAAGCGCCCGAACCGGACCTCAAACCAAAACCTGAACCCGAACCGGACCGGACCACTGATAACAAAAAAAGAAGTTAGGTTCAAAATATAAATCTTCCAAAATTTTGGAGGTTTGTTAAAAAATCGATTCAAACCAGTAATGGAGTTAATTTCGGTACCGGTTTGTAGCCCTGAATGGTATATAATTCTTCAACTTATCGTGAATTTATTGAATTTAAAAAATCATCAATAAAAACATTATTTTGTCTACGGATAAACATCGATGTAGATCCACAAAAATATATTAAAAAAAAAACCTATACTAAAAGTGCGCAAGTGCAGAAATATTGGTTACTTCGTTTGCCGAAATTGGTGCCTCACTTACTCACAGTACAACATCGTAGGAATGTTTCCATTGAGTGCTTGTCATATTTGTAGTGCATTTCGGTAAGGTATTTTTAAAAGTAAATGAAACAAAATATCTGTTCATAAATTGGGTGCCTCAATTACTTACAGATCGAAAAAAGAGAATATTGAGTTTATTGAAATTGAAAATTCATCGATATAGATCCACAAAAATATATTAAAAAGCCCCTTCACTAAAAGTGCGACAGTGCAAAAATAGCGTTTATTTTGTTTGCCGAGATTGGTGGCTCAGTTACTCACAGTGGAACATCGTAGGAATATTTCCATTGAGTACTTGCCACACTTTTTATTTTAAAAGTAAATGAAACATAATATCATTACATAAATTGGGTGCCTCTATTTCTTACAGTTCGATTATAAGAAAGATGAGAAATATAGATGCCGCGTTTAATCAAATTTGAACATCGTACCGTCGTTTTTTTGCGTTTTTGCATTTCAAAAAGTGCTAATAATCACCTTAAAATTGATCATTTTACCACAAAATGGGTGCCTCAATTACGCACTGTAAAACATCAAAAGTGCAGCATACTTACTAGGCATGCCGGACATTGTATTGATATATCGAATATCGATATTTTTCGGAAAAAAAAATATCAATAAGGGATATTATAAAGCGATATATTGATCAGCAGTTATTCAGCTTCTGTTGTCGAAAACCACAGTTTTTATAGTCGAAACCAAGCGCTCCAATGGCACCGAGCTTCCAGATGAACATATCCAATGCTAAGTCCGCATTTACACGATGAAGTTTCCTTCATGAAGTTTTTGTTTGTGGGAAAGAGGTGAAGAGGGGCAGCCGAAACTGGCAAAGCTTCTTGACCTACCGTGGCATAAAGCTTTTCGATAATTCTTCTTTGCTTTGTTCCGAATGAACTAATGCAGGGTTGATTTGTGGGTAATTTGCTTATCGATAACTCATGTTCTCAGGCCAATTGAAATCGAACTTTTTTAACGCAAACTTCGTCATGTAAATGCGCATGAAGTTTTGAAGATGCTTCATGAAGCAAACTTTATCTTGTAAACACGGACTAAGTCGAAAAGCGCTGGCCTTTTGTCATTCTCTTAAAATATCGCCGAAAATATCCTAAAGAAATATTCGATGTACAAGAATAAGAGTTGGGCGCATGTGGTCCTTTTTTTTTAGTGACACGTGCGTGTTCGTGTTGCAATATCCGATTTTGTGCGTACTCGTGCTTGTCAGTTTTAGTTCTCTTTAACACGAGCACGGTCCATCACGACTAGACATGTAAAAATGTTGTATTAGGGTTACTTTATTTAAAAAAGAAACTGATTAAAATTCTTGCACAATCTACTTAATCGAACACGACACAAACAGACACAACTTGAAGTCACAATATATAAAAATATATGAAAAATATATATAGAAAATGTGAAAATGTTAACTTGACCCTACAGAACATTAAATTCTAAGTAAATATCTACATTAGAGATTGGCGCGGGATTTCCACGGGGATGCCCAAATTTCTCGAAAATGCCGAAACTTACAAAATTAGGAAATCAGTAGGAAATCACATAAGATTTGAAGAGCTTTAAAGAGCATTTATCATGAAATTTTTTTGTGTGTATAAACGAGGTAATATATAAGAATTTTGGCACTCATAATTAAAAAAACTTTAACTTAAATAATCCTTTTACTTAAGAGATTTTCCACCAAAATGCTTTCAGTTTACAATTGGTTTCCTTGCTGTCTTTCCAGTGGGTTCAATAGCCCCCCGGTTAGGTTTAAGTTTCATTATTTACGTACAGAATTTGCATAAGCTCATATTAATTGAGAATTACAAGAAGTTTCGCTTAACAAACAACACTTAATGTGTTGCCTGTTGTACTTGTATCTCAAAGATATATCATCTAAGCCTCGAGTTGAATAACAAACAACAGGCCAGATGGCGATAAGACCAGCAGCACCTTTGCTACATGCCCAGGCTATCATCTAACACCTTTGGTTAAGTCGCTGATAAGTCCTCAGTTTATCAATATATATCTCGGCTCACACACAAACGAGTACTCAGTGTGTACCTATGTAGATAGTCTCTCACACACACACACAGACACTCTCGATAATCGTTTGCAGTTATCATCCGTTTGGCATTACACGCTTCGAGCGACGAGGAGCGACAAGCGGACACGGACATCTTGTCTTGAACTCTGCCACAAACAAGAGCTATGGCAACACTTCACCAGCTGAAAGCCACTCCACTCGGTACCTTCCACCGCACGAGAGCGGTAAAAAACACTTAACAATAATTTTTGCATTTTTTCTCCCCCCGCCTCCACCATATTCTGCTTTATCAATTTGACATATTGACGTTGAGCGCTAAAAGTGCATTAAAGTAGCTGCCGATATGCATAAAAACGTATCCAAGTGTAGATTTTTTTTTTTTTTGGCTTGGTTCATTGAACACCTGACACCTGACCCGATTCATGGTCACAGTTCGTGTTAGAAGAGTCGATGACAAATTGTACTTCAAGCTGCAAGTGCTGGGCAAGGTGGAGTTTGCTTGTTAGCGCATTGTTTCTTACACTATATATATATATATATATTTGCATAGTTTAGTTGCCTTGGTTGATTTTCTTTCATTTTTTGCAAAGTCATGGGTAGACAGCCCATCAGTTTGTACTTATTGTAGGACGCAGACGCGACCAGACCTCAGACAGGATATGAAAAAGTGTCGGTGTATAATGGGCCAGACCAAGCCAAAGTACAGAAACAGCAACAACAAAATAAATACAAAGTGCAAATAAAGAGATGGCAAATGCACTTAAACTCAAGTGAACTTTTCGCGCAGCAGCAGCAGCTGAAAAGAGGGTCTTAAATTAAGTTGCTTTAGTTGGCCAACAAAGACTAGAAAATAACGTGGCAAAATAATATCAAGCAATGATATCATAAATTAATAAAGAAATTTCCTTCTTATCAATTTCGCTTGCTATTAAAATACCAAGGCCAGGTGACTAATTAGTGTTTAACTACATTGAATATTATCCATTACCCGGTTTATGATTATTCATTAATTTTTTGTTTTTATGGCATACTTGTGTTTATATAATGGTGGAAACAAGTAAAAAGCATTGTTAAATAATTACATGTTTATACGACGGAAAATTTATAAAGCATTTTAAGAAATTTAGTTCAGTTTTTGATTTGCGGGAATTGTGAAAAAGGAGGGGAAATTTAATAATAAAAATCAATTGACTTATAAAGATTTTTAAGAATTAATCTTTGCTCAAAACTATATATCAACTTAGGCATTCTACACCAAAAAAGAGCTTTTTGCCTATCCAATGCTATTTCAAGAACCTCCCGGTTTGTTTTGAATAACTCTTTTCTGCGGAGTACAAGAATAAAAGTCCTTTATAACAGTTCAAATAACTGTCTAATTTATTAAAACTTTACAAATAACTCCTAAATGTGGATCGGTGGTGAAACAGAAATTTCTAGGAATTTTACGTCGTGCCACAAAACCAGGGATCTATCCCGAAACGAATATCGGTTCCGGTACGTACCGAAATAATAATTTCGGTGAAAGGTTCTAATTCGGTTTTCAGATTAATTCGGTTTTCGGTTCCAATACGGTACCCAGATTTTTATTTCGGTATAGGGGTAAGTACCGGTACAAGTAATATTATAAAAATTCAGTGGGGTTTTCTACCAGGGAATCAAACCGAATCGAATTTTGGTTCCGGCTCCGGTTCTAGGAACGTACCAAAACTAATGTTTCGGTAAAAGGTTCTGTTTAGGTTCTAGTTTATTTCGGTATTCGGTTCCGTATCGCTACCTAAGGTTTTATTTCGGTTTTATTTCAAAAATAAAGGTCCCGAAATACCGGTACTCAAAAAATAAATAATAACGGTTCCGGTTCTGGTTCTGAGTTTTAATTGGTTCTCTTCGGTATACGGTTCCGGATCGGGTTCCGGTTTGACACCCTGGTTTCTACACAAAATCTTTAAAAAATCTTTCGTAAAAAAGAGCCAGGGGCAAATGACAACCCAGATCTTCATAGAATGGTTTTATTAGGTACTGGGTGCGATTTCTAAGAAGTGCAGGGCAGTCGCAAAGAAGGTGTTGGATGCTGTCTATCTCTTTCTCATTCATAAAGCAACGACAGGCCATTTTAGCCCGTTATGACTCCTATCATTATTAGAACCTACACTATTTATAAGACTACGTTCCAATATAGCCCATATTATGCTGGTAAAATACTCAAAGGGCTCTAAAAACTAACTAAACATTACAATTTACTTAATATTAAAACAACATTTTTTTTTTAAATTGGAAATATTATTTGTAAATTTGATATATTTCCTTTTTAAAATTATAATAACTTTCTTCTAACATTTTTATATTTAAGGGAGAATTTTCCTAAGACTTAGAAATCCTTTACATTTAATCGGAGGATTTAAATTTACCAAAGAAAAGTTTTTCTGCTTTTATAAATGTTTTCCTATATCTTAAAAAAAAAGAGTTTAATTCTGGATTTTCTTTCAGGGCGAATTTCTATAAATGTGTATTTGAAATAATCATAAATCAGTAAGATAAATAATAAGAAACCCAAACAGTACCGGTATTATTGATTCGGTATGGTTCCGGGTTTTCGGTTTTCGGTTCTCAAACAAATTTTAATTATTGGTTCCGGTTTTGATACCGCTACGTGGCTTGAAACGGTATATATTCGGTTAACGGTTCCAGTATTATTCCCTGCACAGAACCTTAGGAAATATTAAATTCTTATTCAAAAGTCTAGTTGGAGTATCTGTGTATTAAATAATGTTCTAACTGCAATAAAAGGGTTGCGTCTCTCGCAACTAATTTATACTTAGCAATTTCAATTTGTAATTTCTTTTGATTTTTAATATAGGGTTGGTAAATAATTTTACGTTTTTGTTGATGTAAATTAATATACATTTAAGTTTCAGAATAGACTCAAATCATATTCTCAAAAAGAAAAAAAAATAATTAGGTCTTACTTGACAACCCTAAATACATTTTTTTGTGTGAATGCTAATTGAGGTTGGTTTGCGTATTGGCTTTGGCTGATTTGGCAAAATCTCTTTACAAAATATAAGCGGTTTGAAACCAACCAAAAGAGATTTCAGTGGCACCAAAGAATCGTAATTCGGTTGGTAGAGATTTCTGTGGCACCCCCGTATATAAGTTATAACTGTTACTGTCCCTGATTTTAAGACCTGGCACTTTTGTATTTTGTCAGAATTTTCGTGGAAATATCTGGATTTTGTGTATGGATAATTTTTAGAATCTCTGTACACATTACTTTTCACTTGACTAAAATAATTTAAAGATTCTTGACTTGTTTAATTTAAATCTAATTTTTGTTATTGCCATAAACAATTGTGCCCTTGAGTATAAAAGTTGGATTTCAAAAGAAAAGCTACTTCAAAACTTGAGGCACATTTAAGGTATTTCAATTGTCTGTCCTTTAACATTTATAAGCAGTATTTATGCCTCTTTCTAAGGTCTATTACAAAGTCGAGCGCATAATATCCAAAGCATTGTAATAAATTTGAAATAATTACCTATTATGGCTTTACTTGTAAGTCGTTTATGCCAGGGCCGGTTTTATTTCATGTTTTTTGTTGTTGTCGTGGCTGGGCTGTTCAGCGAGGGCGGTGTGAAAAGTATACCGTACCTTAGTTTTCCTTATAAATGGAAACTGTTCAAAATATGACTAAACTATTTTGAATATACTGCAGCTTTACCTTTCTTTTCTTTTCAAATTTAAGATATACAAAAAATAATCTTGAATCTTGCGTTATAAGTTTCTTGGGGTAAAATTGTACCCCAAAAAAATAATCTTAAATCTTGCGTTATAAGTTTCTTGGGGTAAAATTGTACCCCAAGAATAAAAGATTATATATCGGGGGTTTTTAATCTAAAATAAATCCCATTTCTCACGAGCCAATATTTAACAGCCATTAAAACGATGAAGAAATATGGCGCGCTGGTAGCGTGGCTTGTAAAAAGTTCTAGGGTAAGTGTGACCTTATTATGATATGAGAATAATGTATGATTCTGAATCGGTAACTGTCGCGATGCCAGGTACAAACGGTCTTAATACTACGCCAAGTACAAAAAAACTTGATTCAAGTACAAAATACTTGGTTTAAGTACGAATATTTGAATCCCCAAAAACTTTATTTTGGACCGTTCTGGAATACATTACATTTTGGGATATTCCAAGGTTTTTTTAAATCATACTCCCTATCCAATTCCGATTCCTTCTTATTAGATTGATTCGTACTTAGTTTATGTACACCTAAAAACATATCATACCTAATATTTTAAATACCAAACTGTACAAATTCTAACTCGTTCGTTCTTGAACGTTTGAGTACACAAAATTCTTAATTTAAGTATTTCGTTCTTGATTTAAGAATTTTGTTCTCATTTTAGGATTAAATTTTGGGTAAATTTTAAACTATAGACTGATTTGTGCTTAGTTTAATACACCCAAGAACGAATCACAAAATTGTATAAACTCTATCTCGTTCCTTCTAGAACATTTGACCACAAAAAATTAGGATTTAAGTATTTCGTACTTGATTAAAGAATTTTGTTCTCATTTTAGATTAAAATTTTGGTGAAATTTGAAACTAAAGACTGATTAGTGCTTAGTTTAATACACCCAAGAACGAATCACAAAATTGTATAATTTCTTTCTCTTTCGTTTAAGAACGTTTGATTACACAAAATTCTTAATTTAAGTATTTCGTACTTGATTTAAGAATTTTGTTCGCATTAAATACGTTAATCTCCAGCTCACTTTTCAATTAACCCTCGTCTATATGTATAGAAATGTATGTATGTATAGTTATATATGCACATCCCCTTAATGGGCCAGCGACAACGAAGAAGTTGCCGGCACAGTGCAAAACGCAAAATGAAAATGGCGCTCGAAATTGCGGTAATTTATTATTATGTCCTAGATTACATGAAAATTGTTTTCTTTCGATTATAGTGCATATAGTACGAGCGCAATATATCTGTAGTTATAGTTGTAAATCTAACCAAACCGGAGTCTGTGAGATGACAGTCATTTGCCAAGGTAAATTTTGAATGCAACTTTAAGTTAAACTTAAATTAAATGTAAATAATAATAAACGTGAAGCATAAATCCAAATGCGTGACAGTATTTTTTTTTTCCACTTGAAAGTAGGCTCTCTGGCAAACTGGTTGTGACAACT
Organism: Lordiphosa mommai; assembly: GCA_018904225.1. Classification (NCBI taxonomy): domain Eukaryota; kingdom Metazoa; phylum Arthropoda; class Insecta; order Diptera; family Drosophilidae; genus Lordiphosa; species Lordiphosa mommai. The sequence goes on along the minus strand of JAEIFT010000353.1, from coordinate 136,655 downwards.
TTCTATAGCCTCACACACACACACACACACCGATAGAGAGAGACAGAGATTCATAGATAGATCTCTGACTGCTTCCTTGAGCATGTTTCGGCATTGTGAAAAACTAAATGCAAAAATAAACCTAAATATTTGATCTAAAATATGCCAACCTGGTTTCATTTCAACAACAAAAAAAAAAAAATAAATTTCTAAACTGACAAGTCTTGATTTACGGCCACTAAGTAGTACTACGTACTTTTCATGTGGGTATTCTTTCACTTTTGTGTTCGAAGCCTGGCTACGTACTATCGTACGTGTATTATTTATGAGTTTGGTTTTAGTTTGAGGTCAGGTTGCTTCCTATCAGCTCATTACAATGATTTATATGGGGCATTAGATAAATGTTATTGTGAAAGTTGAAAAAAAAAAATCTTGTGATGTTGCAACCAAAAAGCAGCTAAATTAGCCACGCTCTAAAAATGCAAACAGAAAATTTGTACATCAGGTAAAAGGCAGCCAGCGAAACGGACTAAAGCTAAAATACATCAAATGCGAATTTGTTGCGCTCGCCAAAGAAACCCCAACTAAATAAATAAATAAATACATAAATATTTACAAGCCAAATTAATGTTAATGTAAATTCTTTTTGTTTTTTTTTTTTTTTTTCATTTACATTTCATTAGTTGACGCTATACAAAAATATTTAGAGCAAAGTCAAAGCAAAAACTGCACTAAAAGTCTTGCTAAAAACACTGAGTACTTGTTTATGCTACAGATTATCTCTTAGACGGGTGAGAAGGGGAGAAGGGGGACCAGGGGGTGGGGTAGGTGCAGACAAAACATTGTTGAAAATGTATTTATATGCTAATTGAATTTGCCATGGCATCGCCATAGACTTAATGAGTATTTTAGGGGGAAAACTAAATGTAAATATCTTCTGGCAGCTGGCACAAATTTTATTTGATGGATTCTACATACTTGTACAATGTACATATTTGCCGTTTTCCCCTTTAAACAGCTGGGGTAAGGCGAATGGGTATATGGTTTTCCTTGAATTTTATGTTTTATGTGATTGGAAAAATGTCTTTTTATGAGAAATTGGAAAAAAATATAATTTACGATTGAATCGTATCAATATCTATCGAGCAATATCGACCGGCCCGTTATTCTTCTTAAAACACAATATCGAAATTTCAGCATCGGTTCTCTACTCTGTTTTTGCCAAAACTAACATTTTTGTTGTTGTTAAAGCGCCCTTCCGTTAGATTTCAGTGCCCATCAAAGGTCTGTATTGAGTGAACACAAGCCGGCTCGCTCAGCCTTGCTCAAAATTCAATACGAGCAAGTTTAATAATACAAAACTTTGAGCCTTCTCAAGTGCAAACACAACGAAAGAATCGAAAAAGCAATCGAGCATAACCCGCATCCTGGTTTTTGCCGATTATGAGCAATTGACTCGGTCGTTTTGAGTAAAGGCTTGTTTTGCTCGTAGTGCACGAGTCGCTACGAGCGCTTGTAAAAGCACCACCAAAAACAAATAAAAGATTTTGCAAAATTTAGGCCCTGAGCCTTTAATTTAGCTCTCTCTTGTTTTAGTTTAGTAAAATAGAAACCAATTTTTGAGGAAGGCAAAAAAAAAGTTAACGGGAGCCGCTCGCTCAACAATCGTTCATGTTGCCGCCGCTGATCTAAATCGCTCAAATTATTACTCGTTTGTGATAACGAGCTTAGGGAGCGTTGCTAGCAACGAGCAATGAGCGTAAACAAGCTCATTTGTGCTTGCAAATTAAATGCTCGTTGTAGCTTTCTAGTGCCCACCGCTGATTTAATCTTAAGTGAAATTGCTTATTCACTAGATTAGCTTAGTGTCTGCCTACTAGATTACACTTTAATGCTAATCTCAAGTTCTCTATTTAATTTTAGCGTTTTGCAATCATATGCTAGTTGGCATTGTGGTTTTTGGTAGCTCTGAACTTTTTTAAGTAAGACAAAATTTAACTTAAATTTTAAAAAAATATACTAAATTTTCTTTGACGGATTTATAATGTTTTTGTGTCCTTAAATCTCAAACAGGTTTCGTTTTTGTTGTACTAAAAGTTGGAATAAATCATTAATGAATTCAAACACGAACGTTAATATTACTTCATTAAGAACTTACATCACAATCCAGAATAATTCATGAAAATTATAATTTAGGGTCGGGATCGGGAAGAGTAAGTAATACCAACGGGATAGACTATGGTCCCGACCTTGACAGGACTGTATTTAATATTAAGTTTAGGGATCGGGACGTGATCGTTTTTTCCTCAGAAAAAAAAAAGTTTCGGTTTTGGTTACAATCCTTTGTCTAGCTTCTTGAATAGTTGAACAATTTTCAATTTCAATGTAGTTGCATTTTATTTTATATGTTACAGATTTGAGTTGGAAATTTTAGTTTATTTTAAAAACCTATTTCATTAGTTCATTTTTTGATGAATTGTTCACTTATGAGCTACACTTACTTCAAAAAATTAGAACTATTATATATAGAACTATTATAAAAAGAGAACTATTATATAGTTCATAAAAAGAGAACTATTATATAGTTCCTAAAAATGAGCTATAGTTCATTTAAAGAGCTCTAGTTCATTTAAAGAACTATAGTTCATTTAAAGAACTCTTGTCTAAAAGAGCTCTAGTTCATAAAAAGAGGTCTAGTCCTTAAAAAGAGCTTTAGTTCATAAAATGAACAATAGTTCATTAAAAGAGCACTAGTTCATAAAAAGAGCCACAGTTCATTTAAAGAACTCTTTAAATTTTAATTTAGTTTAGAATTTAGTTCATAAAATGAACAATAGTTCATTAAAAGTGCACTAGTTCATAAAAAGAGCTAAAATTCATTAAATGAACAATAGTTTATTAAAAGAGCACTAGTTCATAAAATGAACTATAGTTCATTCAAAGATCTGTAGTTTATAAAAGAGCTATAGTTCATAACAAGAGAAATGAGCAATAGTTCCTCAAAAGAGCTATAGTTCATTAAAAGAGCTCTAGTTCATAAAAAGAGCTCAAGTTAAAAAAATGAGCTGTAGTTCAAACACTTAGATCTAGTTCATTCGTTTATTTTAATGAGTAGTTCATTAGAACTAGTTCATGAAAATGGGCTCAATTCTATTACAAATGACGTCTGCAATTTTCCTAGAATTCTTGCTAATATTGTCAATTGTCAAGTGTTCCACTTGAATATCTACGAACAACATTATTGTTGATAAACTTTTCAAGCTTCAATCGATAGGCCTCTTTGCTTAATAATGCACCCTTAATTTTCAATTATTTTGAGAAAATATTTAAGTTCCTAAAGCAGCTGATTAAAGAACATTTTTTGACAAGGATCATTTACCAAAAACCTGAGGTTCGGTTAGGGAAGTCATTAAAATCGTAATCAAATCAATTCAGAGATTAAAACCAAAGCTATGGGGTGGCTGATGAATGATGCTACATAAATAAACTAAAATTAATTTTATTTTTAAATTCGTATAAATTATTTAAAGAGCTGAATGCAATTCTAACATATTTGTAAAATTCAAAAATCAATCAGTGAAATCGAAACAAAGAAAGTTACCTATAACTCAAACAGAACAAAAGCTATCACTTTATTTTTTTTTGGTAGCAGCATTTATCAGCCACCCTATATCTGTTAAACAAAGCACTCTTGGTTCGGTTTTAAAACAAACTGAATTGCTTATAAGTGCCTCAGGGCACTCATACGTAATTAAAGGGTTAAATAATACCAATTTTGCATTGAATGCAATGGCTATTTCAACCAATTTGTTCATTTCATCATACAAAAATTTCCTGGCACATTTTCTTCGCCTGCTCCCTCCCTCTCTTCGTCCAATGCGCTTGGCTAATAAGTTTTCATGCATGCAACTTTTTTTGTAGTTGTAGTTGTTGTTTTTGTTTATTTTGTTTGTTGTTAGCTAACTGCCACAACAGAAAGTTCAATGCAGCTGCAATACAAACAACTTTATACCGTCAAACTTTACCAACATCCACAACAAGTTGTACTAGCATTTTTTCCCCTTATCCCCTCTCTCTCCACCATCGATATTTTTTGTTGTTTTTTTTTTAATGATCTGCACGAAGTAAACTTTAATTTATGTATAAATTTAATTTAATGCCGGAAAATGCATAAATTTAATGTTGTTTTGTAACAAAAAAAAAAAAAAAAATGCCAAGCACACAAAACTTTCTTTGCAAATATATTTAATTTTTGATGACGATGCTAAGGCAAAATTTCGTAATTGTTGGCATTGCATAAGTTTACCGAAAATGGTAGAAAAATGTTTGGCTTAAATGAAGTAATTAAGTCAACTAATTTTATATGAAATGCTCAAGGCTATCTAAGAAGAATATGTGAGAAATTTCTAAAGAAGAAACAGCTGCAATCGAGAGATTAATGAGGGTTAGTTAAGAGACTGACACACACACACACACACATACATACATACAGGAAAAACAAGAAGGGTTGATAAGGAATTTGATTAAAACCTGAAATCGGCCAAAAGGTAAGGGCAAAAGTTACCCCTCTGTTCTGTTCTTAGGTCCTTTAGACAATCCAAACATGTGCACTTAATTACAGTTTTGTTTTTGTTTTTTTTTTTTTTATCATAATTGTTGTGAAAAAGTTGAAATTATATTATGTATAGTATGGAAAAGTTTTACATAGATTTATAAGCAGAAAACTTTATCGCAAAAGATGGGCAGCAGGGGAAAAGTTGGCGCTGCAGCATCAAAAAATTTATGACAGTTTGGCAAAAGTTTTCCCCATTTTTTTTTTGTTTGTGCTTAAAAAAAAAAAATGACAAGAAATGACAAAAAATGTGAGCCTGAGAAATTGAAGGCGTTTTTTGGGTGTGTTATGCCACTGCACATGAGCATTCCAGTCTCTCCCCCCTCAACTTGCACTCCCATGTGTTGTGGCTGCAATAGGAACTTTTATGAATTGAATTGCATAAATCATGTGAAGAAAAGTTTTGTTCTGTGGAAGATGAGGTAAAGACTTAAGGTAGTTGTAGTTGGGTATGGGTATAAATTTACAGTGACACGGAAATGCTGCACGAAGATGAAGCGACGGGACTAGGGCTATGTATGTATACTTGATATGGTAATTTATTATGTTTTTATTGCCTTTTGTTGTGCGATGAGCAAAAGCTGGGCTGGCCAGGGCTTTTACAGCCCTTGCTGGTCATTAATCTTTGTTATGGCACACACACACACACACACATACGCACACGTACTCAGGCAGAGAACTCTTTCCCTTTCGCACTTTATCCTTTTGTGCTGGTGCGTAACTTGAGTCGCGGCCAAAAAAAAATGCCGCTACGCATAAATATAAGTTACTTAATAGAGGGTATATTAGACTGGGGGGGAAGTGAATTAGCATACTTGATATAATCCAGCTAAAGGTGATTATATTGAGGGCAGAGTTCTTAAGTGTGAGTTGGGTTTTGTACCAGTTGCCACACTTAATTTGATTTTTGATTTTTTTTTTAACTTGCAGATAAAAAATCTCAGGCACTTAAAAATTGTTTTACGTTCTTAAAAAAGAGTAACTAACACTATCAAAACTTGAAAAAATTAAGGTATAGAATCGATATTAAAAATATTTGAAAACGTTCAAGTACATGAATATTGCTGCAATTTAGTTGAACTTCTCTATAACAAATTTTAAGAGTACAAAAAACTTCGTTATACAGAAAATATCATTATTTCGAATTGTTTTTGAATTGAATAAAATTCCAGTGTTCTGGAAATTAATACGTTATATTGAACACTTCTTTGTACTATTTAACCTAACCTAACCTGTACGAAAGTTCGTTATAGAGACGTTCGATTGTATAACCAAATTATATCCAGGTGTTCGCTTTCGATTCCAAAAACAACCCTATTCCCATACGATTTGGGTCGTTTATGGGGTTTTGGGGGGTTTAACTATTTATAGAGAGTACTCCTACTAGGAAAGGCACTTCTCAAAAAGTTTACTTAGGAATAGTAAAACTCGTATTTTCTTTATCTATTTGGACTTGGATTATAAAATAAGTTTTGTTCTTCCATTTGATATTTAATATTATTAAATTGATCTTAGTTTATCATTGAACGGAGCGACAACTGAAACATATTTTAATACCCATTACAAATGGATCGAAATGGATATTTTTTCATTCTGTGCAAGTTAAGGTAAAGATACAATAAAGGTACTTTTTTAAATTATACCTTTTAGTCATGGTTTATTCATGTTTTATATTATTAATGAATACATATTAAAAACAAAACAAATTCAAATTTCTCTATATTGAATATTTTAAGAACAAGTAAGAACGCTGCAGACGAGTGCCCTGCCCCGACTACGAATAACCATTGTATCCTTGATTTTGTGTGTTGTAATACGCATAAATTCACATACACAAACAGGTTGCCGACGCTTATGAAGTCGCAGTCGCCGTGCTAGCTTCCCGTTGTCTGTTGGATGACTAAAAAGCATTTTTCAAAACTCCCGTGTTTTTTAACGATTTTATTGGGTGTTTCAGATTAGATAGATATTAGACCTAAGTTTATATATTTTATAATTGTGGCTCCGACAAATTTTTTGCGGTTTATGGGGAAGAGTGGAAAAGTTTGCAAATTCTTAAAAAAATTTATCTTCGTAACGAATAAATCTACACTCACGAAACAACAACAACGAAACAACCTACACTAGAATTTCTACAGTTTTGTACTTAAAATTTTAAGTATAATTCGTTCTTGGTTGTACTCAAACTTAGTACGAATCTGTTTTTAGTTTCAAATTTACCCAAAAGGTTTCTAAAATGAGAACAAAATTCTTAAATCCAGAACGAAATTCTTAAATCAAGAATTTTCTTGTGCTCAAACGTTCAAAACTGAACGAACGAATTTATACAGTTTGGTACTTAAAATATTAAGTATGATTCTTTCTAAGGTGTACTTAAACTGAGAACAAATCAATATAATAAGAACGAATCGGAATGGGTTCAAGATCATTTCGTTCTAAGAATAAGGTTCAAAAAAACTTGGAACATCCCAAATTGTAATATAATCCGAAACGGACTAAAATCAAGTATTTGGGGATTGAAAAATCGTACTTGATCCAAGTATTTTGTACTTGTATCAAGTATTTTCGTACTTAGCGTACTATTGACACTGATTGTACTTTATTTAAGTACAAAGTTCTTGGTTTTTTTCTGAGTGTTCTTCCATCGCTTATAGTTTTTAAGATCATACATACAAACAGGCTATATCGACTGCTGATCAAGAATATATATACTTTATAGGGTCGTAAATGTTTTCTTATGTCCGTACAAACAGTATACCCTTTTAATTACCTTAAATTAATATTTAATTAATTTTAATTAATATTAAACTATGTATGTATAGTTCATTTTCAAAAACACTTAGTTGTAAAACTCATAATTTTTTTTACCAATATAATATTTGTCGTTTTAGTGCATTTAAATTAACAGATAACCTTTCCGGTTAGAGACCTCTTTCCAGATGACATTAAAATGTATTTCGGCACAATGCTTCATATGAATAGAAACCCTTTGAATGATTTTAAAAAGCTGTCTTATTGATATGAAGCATAGTGCCGAAATACATTTGTATGTCTTCTGAAAAAAGGCCTTAACCAGGGAATTGGTGTATACCGGAATTTGGATATGATTTCTAAAGGGACTCTTTATTAGATAATGCACCGTTCCAGCACATTACATTGAGAAAAAGCAACTTAAAAAACTTTTTGAACCGAACCATTTGCGAAACATAGGCGATCCGATTCGGAATTTGATAAATTTAAATCAGGATCCGGTTCGAGGGACCAAAAACTGCTAACCTGCTTGCAACTTATTGAGGTAGGTCATGCCTTTAAAATTCGAGAATTTGTGAAAGTCATCACCCTTAAAAAAAGGTCAATCAGCATGAAATGAAATTTATCTTTCTTTTTACTTAAAAGTCAAACCATATATTGCTTAAATAAGCTTAATATAACTTATGTATTAATACGAGTAGGCGTTGATTGGAATATTCAAAATGCAGTATAAGGCGGGGTATTCGATATCGAAATGTGTTAATTGCAGTACTTTTGTTGATAATTATATTGGTTGAACGTGACCCGTGGAGATACTTATTTTCAATTAACATTAATTGTGATAATGTGGTGCTTTTGAAGCTGGTATGTATGAGATAACTAGGTTTAAGAATGCGAATGGGTTAAACATCGTGCTATAAAGCAGGCCACATATACGAAAACTAAGATCTTTGTTGAAGTTTGCGTTTTTTAACAAAAGCCACGGGACTTTTCGTACCGCTTACTGCTATGCGAAGTAATTATTTAAGTGCTCCTTCTCAGTGTGCAGCAAAAAAGTTAACATCGAAAGACAATTTGAGACGCTGCCTACCTTAACATTCCAAATTAGTCAGCTGTTCGCTATCAGTTTCGCTCTCTAAGTTATTTCTGTCTCGCTCTAACCACAGTCTTTTCCTATGATAATTATAAGTTAACAGAAGTATTTACATGATAATTATACCTTAACATCACTCAAAATTGAGCGGCGTTTTTGAGTGGCTCTCTATGTTATATTCTCTCTGCATGCGTGGAACAATCGTCTCTGGCAGATGACACTTGATGCGAAAGGTTGACTCCACGCTGCTCGTTTGCTTGATTGTCGTCTAAGCGCTCGAGTCTCACACACACACATACGTACAAAATTTGTGTGCTTCCCTCTTCGCTCTTATTCTCGCTCTCTTACAAATACGCTCTCAGCTGCCAGAAAGCCTAGCCTTAAGATTTATTTATTTTCAGTTGTATCTTTAAGCCCATCACTCATATAGATTCCTACTATTCCGGGATTTTAATGCCTAAATTCTGTATCAAAGTAATCCACTTTTTCCTTGTTTGTATCTATGTATCTACGGGGTATTCACATTTTCGCTACTTGTTACCCCTCAGATCCTGCCTGTTCTCTGTGTGTGTGTGTGTGTGTGGTGTGGTGCAAATTTAATTGCGCAGATAAATTTGCGCCAGGCTAATAAATTAATATTTATGGTCGCCAGATCTGCATAATTGTAATTTGCTGTAATTCTCACTGTTTGGGCCAACAACAGTTTTTGCTTTTTTTTTTTTTTTTTTTTAAAAATTTTATGCAATTTTATTTTGGTTACTTGTTGTTGGCCCGGGGCCACAAAATTAGTGCCATGTAAATGTATCCTCAAGATGCACATAATATACATATATAAATCTGTATGTACAAGTTTGTATATATATATATGTATATATGTATTGTTGCATATAGTTGTACGTATTTTATCTCTTACGTTTGTGCTTGTTTTTTATGTCGTGCCATTTCAGCGAAGCTCGGCAACAAAGCATAATAAAACTAATTGTCTGCGCTTCGCTCTCACACACTAACACACACACACACACTCAAGCAGTGAAAGAGAGAGAACATCGGGCCACATGTTTGCCATATTCTGTCGCTTCCTTGGTTTTGGATTGGAGACTACATGCTACATACAACAAAGTTTCGCGAAAATTTTTTTTTTCTTTTGCAAAAAAAATTTTGAACGCGCCGCATTTATTTTATTTTGTGTTCTTCTCGCCGCCTGCTTCATTTCGGTCTCTGTCTCCGCTTGCCACAATGGGTTGCGCCTGAGTAACAAAATTTATGCGACCCGCCATTTCGCCATTTTGCATTAGTTGGCTCCCCACCAACACCACCACCATCATACTTATCATCACCCCGTCGTGGGGAGGGGTGGAGTGGGGGGGTTCTGAATGCAGCTGCAGCTGCTTTTGTTGTTTGTTATTGTTGTTGTTGTTAATGCTATTGCAAATTTCTCTTTTGTTTCTGGAACACATGGCAGTTACTAAGAAAATGTTCTTGAATGGTTGAGATCTATGTGGGAAATATGCTAATGATTCAAGTTGGTCATTGAAATATGCAAAAAATTCCTAAAAATGACTAGAATTTCTGAAAACTTGAGAAAATCTAAGGTAGGCACAAAAAAAGTGCATAGTGGTTAGTTTAGTTTCAGGATCTTAAAGATACATTAATAAATGTCTTATATCCTAGCAAGTAAGTGCCTGGTAAGAGGCAAGGTGGACTATACAGCTATATTAAGAACCTCCCGATTGTTTCTTCAGGAGTTTTTACCCAATCAAAAACAACTGCCTTCACATGCTATGCTATAACTGCTTGGGAACTCTAAGCCTGAATAAGTGAAAAAACCCGACTGCCGCTATTCTACAAACGCCCTTTGTACGTGTGTAACACCCAGTTGTACTGACTGTAGCAGTGAGAGATATACAAACTTTTAAAATCCAATCGAACAGCTAAGTACCATTTGTGATTCGGCCTAATCTGATCGAAAGCGAAATGAATAATTAATATATTCATTAATGCCGTTTCATATTGGCTTAAGCCATGAATAAGCGAGTTTGAATCAATCAGATTATGTAGACTTTATTAAGTAACCATATAATTTTATGTTACATTACATATAACCAGTGTTAGGGAGTACCTAGGTATTTGTACCAAGGTCTGGAAATGTTTCTAAAATAATTTAATCCGATCCTTCTAAATCTGATACTGCGAAGACCAGAGGCAGGATTAATCAGACCAATCGGAATTGATGAAGGGTCTTATTTTCAAGAAACGATTAGACCATTCGGTATATACATTTTGCCATCAAGACAGTCAGGTGAAAGGTTTTTGAGAACGAGAACATTTTCCAATTCCGATTCCACAAGCGGAACATGTCTGAATATTCTAGATTTGGTCGAACCAGCAAAAAGTATAATGTTTGGTGGTGTATGAATTCTTGATAAAACCAAGTACTCTTTTGGCTTTGTTATAAAGAAGAATAATGTGGCTTTTAAAACTCAAATGAGGTTCCAAAAGTTTAACCAAATCGTCGACTTTATAAATACCAACAGTTATCCATTAATGGTGTATTCATATAAACAAGGCATAATTCTGTTTAAAGTTTATAATTTTACACTTATTTACAGTATTTAAGTCCAACTGACCAAATGTTAAGAGATCTTAGGTCATTTTGCAATAGAAGCTGAAAAACTGGATCGTCAAAAGAGGCACACAGATAGCTTAAAGTCATAAAAGTTGAAAAGCAAACAATAAAAAGTAAAATAACAATGGACCAAGATGACTTCCTGCGTATCCCAAAAAGAAACGAAAACGATTTCTGACACTGGTATCGATGAACTAGTAAATAAATCTGCAGAAATACAAACTAAGGATCGTTTTCTCATCTTCATGTTTTTGAAATCGAGGTGGATATTAAGAAGAAGTATTGTAAATTGCCTAAATGTATGTTGCTTAAACGCGGCCAAAAAGTTGGCAATCTACATTTTCTTATTATCCACATAGATTAAAAAACATGAAGATGAGAAACGGCCCTTACCTTCATTATTCAAGGAGTCAATGTAATAAATAAATGTAATACCATTTTGCTATCTCTGCCCCAGTTGAAAGCAATTTCGAATTATATGTATAAGAGTTATAAGATGGAAGGAAGGAAGGGTAAATTTTTCGATTTCTTTGCATTTTCGATTTAATTACTTAAAAAAAAACTATAAATAATGCTTTCAACTTTAAGGCGCTTATTTCAAAAGTACCTTTACCTAGATACTCAAAAAGTCAGTTACCTTATACCTTACCTAGGTATAGTTTTTATCGTAACTAGGGAAAAATTAGTAACTTTCCAATAACTGCATATAACCTTATAAAATTTGATTTAAAATTAATGTGTGGTCAAAATAAGAAAATAATATATATAAAAGCTTAAAAGGCCTCAGCCCCTTTGATGTCGAGTTTATATCTATAGTTTACAGTAAAAAAAAATGACAGCTTAGAGCCTGAGTTTAAATTTTCAAGTATCTCCAATTATTGCCTGTTCTATATGTAAAATTTTAGAGATATTTACTACGTTTATGCTATTAAAAAATCATGCTTTTTTGCCCATCGAAGTATGCAAACCTTTTTTTTTAAATAAATTTTTATTTATTTAGAATCAGTTATGGCAGCATTATACATAATCCACATTATGCATTTACTCAGATTGTCGGACCAACATTAATAAGTGCTAAGGCAATAAAACAAATAAAGTTTTAAAATATTATAAAACAAAGCATACTTGAAAGAGCAAAAACCATGATTTTTTATTTGTGCATAAACGTAGTGATGGGACTTCCCACTAGAAGTTCACTTTATAAAGGAGAGTTCGTATTGAAAAATATGTCTATCGATTTGCCTTTAACAAGTATTTATATATGTATACTACGATTATCTAAAAATTATGTAACTTGATAAATGACGCCTGAAAGTATGCTAGGAGTATGTAAAGAAATAAATCTGGAAATATTTTACGTAAATGTGACTTTAAATTTTATTTATTTAGTATGCCTATACTCACTGTAGATTATACTAAATGCTGTCATAACTGGCTTTCAATTTGTATTAAGTGAAAGATAGTTTGCATACCTTGAGGGGCTAATTCGGGATTTACACCATGAAGCAAACTTCATTAAGTTTTCTTAGTAGGCGAGAGATTTATATGTATTTCTTTACTATTCGTTAAAATTCACTCCTACTGAAGTTTTCTTAGTAGGCGTCGAATTTAGAGCAAATCTTTCAGACCTTTAAAACGAATAGTAAGGATATACATATAAATCTCTCGCCTACTTAGAAAACATCATGAAGTTTGCTTCATCATGTAAGTCCCGTCTTACTCTTGCTAAGGAGTTTTCCAGCTATTGAATAAAAATACTTTTGAATGAGGTTTTCACCGGGTTTCACTTCTCTCTCTCTCTGAATTTTTCCAAATCAATATGATTTCGAAGTTATTTTTAATGGATATCTGGCGAACCAGAATTCGAAAAAAAATGAATGGGTTAATGAGAGTTTTCTGCATGTTTCATGTTTCCTACTGTTAAAATTTCACAGGATAGTTGCAAAATATCCAATCGGTCGGTCGTCGAAAGCAGGTCGATTCTTATTCATGGAAAATCTTTACTTATAAAATTTTTTGAACTCGAAGAATAACAAAAAGTCGATTTAGTTTATTTAATCACCATTAAAAAAAATATTTGACTAACAAAATATTTTTATGGTCAGTGTTTTGAGAGAAGCTTTCAAAAAATCTTTATAAGATCGGACAAAAAACACAGAAGTTTTGCGAGAATTGATTTTCAATGTTATTTTTAGCATTGTTAAGCGGGAGTTGAAGCAGTGACAATAATTAAGCCTTGTGTATGTAAATATGTGACTGATCCTGCAAGCAAATGAATGAAAGCAAAGATGGTAAAACTCGATCGTTATATCTCACTATGAAAAAACTCTATGTAAGGAATTTCTTTTAAACTAAGGGCCGATTTCTCATCTCCTAAATAGCACTATCTGTCATATTAACTAACAAATAACTGAGTAAAATTTAGTTTTATCTGATACATAGCAGCTATTTATAAGATGAGAAATCGGCCCTTAGTTTAAAAGAAATTCCTTACTTAGAGTTTTTTCATAGTGAGATATAACGATCGAGTTTTACCATCTTATCAATCAAGGTACACAAGTTTGAGCGGATATTTCAGTCCTATGACTTGAAATTATTTTTTTTTCTAATTTTTCGCTCTGTTGCAACACTTTGCCCAGAAACTCTGCATGCATATTTCTTTTAGCTGCATGCCTCATCAATCTCATGCAATTTGGCTCATTAAAGCTAAAGTGGAATATATTTCGTATATATTTTTTTTTCGGTACTCTTTGCTTTGAGTTTTTTCCCATTTACTTTACAGTTTTTTTGTTGTTGTATTTTCCATGTGCCAATTTTCGAACAAGAAACTTAATTAATTCATTAAAAATGTAAAAATTGCATGCTTCAAGCTCTCGGTGCAAATGAATTATTAATAGAGAGAGAACAACAACTAGCCGAAGACTTGGCGAAGAAGGGCGGGTAGGGGTGTGTATATATATATATATATATATATAGTCGTATCTATTTATTCATATGAAAAGGTTCTCCCGGATGTCAGCAGCTGTTTGGCTCTTTGTGTGAGATTTTTGCAAGTGTAATCAATGCCAGCGTTTTTTTTTTTTTATATTTTTTATTGTATCTTTTCTTCTTTTCCAGTTCAATTCAATTTCAATTGGTTACGCTTTGCTTTTAATGCAGAGTGTTGTCTTTTTTTTTTGTTCAACGTTTATTGATTATATCGGCTGGATGTAATTGAAGTTTTGAGTGAAGCTGAAATCTCACCTTAGCGCACACCCACTCCGAGTCACAACCTTCGACTTTTTGGGGGATACAAATCCATTGTCACGACCTTTAAAGTTCATGTGAACAAACGATGACGATGACTGAGTCGATTTATTTATGCGATTAGCACTGTTTCTTTTCGAATTTCTATTTCTTTTTTTTTTAATTAACAAAATGGTAGGCAACTTGTTTAGTTTTCAAAAAGGGTTGTTTGCTTTGTTAACCCCTCAGCAAAATTTAAATAAAATATTTATACGAATTTCTGTACAAAATTATTTTCACATCATCTGAACTATTTCCGAGGGGTGGGCATTTTTTTGGAGGGTAGATTTCATCTCACCCTTCAAACAACATGAACAAAATCGATCAATAATAATTATAATAAGCTCACTTGCAGTGTACAAAACAACATATTAGAGGGCAGTCCAAGAAGTACTCAATGGAATGTGATGGGCGAAATGGCCAGGCTAAAGGTTAATAAGTCAAAAATTGAATTTTAAATAGTGTCAACATTTATTTTGATTATGATAGTTAATACTCCAACTAGTTAATGGATATTTATTCAATATCAATAAGATAGTTATTTGATCGGCCCAGCGTGACTTCAAAATACTTGTTACTCAAGAAAAGTTTTAAATAAAATATTTGATTGAATCACAAAATGTTAATATTAACATCATATGTTAGTTTAACATAAAGCATAAACTTTTTGCTACGTGCCAAAACTAAAACAGTTTCACAGTCTATGAAGATTTAGCCTATTTCATTCGGATCGAATTCTGAATCAAGACGGCCGAATGTAGGATTGACAACCCTAGCAGAGTAGGCAACTCTTTGTTAATCGTTTATCGAATGTAATCGACAAGTGCTCGGCAGACAGGAAGAGAGAGAGGGATTTAAAATGTTGTATTTGCTAATGTATTTGACAAATCCGATAAAAGTGAGGCTGAGACACTTGAAACTGGCAAAAATCCATTCATGAGCAGGCTTTCCCAGAAATGGTCGAGTTGCGCAGACAATACCATTATAACTTAATCATCCGATAATGATATATCGGGATCAAAATACTTTTTTTTTTTTTTTAAATATATTCATCTATAAATACTTGTAAATAATTCAAAAGAAGACATCAGAATATTGTTTAACTTTGGTTTAATTAAGATTTAGTAAAGATCGTTTGTTTGAAAGCTATAAGATAATGAACCTCGATTTTGTTCAAATTTGGCAAGATTATGAATACTGTAAATAAGTTTGAATCTGGTTATAATCAAGGGTGCAAATTGAAAACCGGTTCGGTTCGGGTGTTTTCGAAGTGCCCGAATCGGACCATGAACCGAAAATATAAAAGGTTTGTTTCATAATATTAGGTAATTTTTCAAATGAATAAAATGTTTAATAAGAGTATTAAGAATGAAATTTTTGACTGCAGTAGAAAGCAATAAACATTTATTAAATATAAAATATATCAATGATGTACAAGATTTTTTTAAAAATTGTCCAATAGAACATACATATATCGACTAATGTTTTCAAACTTTGAAAAAGTTTAAAAAAACTGTTCCAGATATCATTTGTACGAGCACTTTCCATACTAAAGCTTCTTTTTTCTTATCTAAGAAGTAAGAAAAGATGAACAGATTCAGAAAGAAACAATGTTTAAACAGAAAAAAATTCGAGATGTTCCAAATGATATCAGAAATAGGTCGATTCTACATTTTCCCATAGCAACATTTTCAAATCCCGGAGTTCTTGTCTTGAAAAAGCTCGAAATAGGTTTATTTCAAAAACAATGCAATGATGTATGCATTTTGTTGCGATCTCTGTTTGTGAATGTGATGATTATTCCAAAAATCTACTCAAAAGCAAGAAGAAACGTTATTCGAATGACCATAGCGTTATTTCTTTGCAACTGAATTGCAAAAAATTGCCGACTCAAATGAAAACTTAAAAATACATTAAAAAAATAAACTTATTTTTTTTTGTCTTAGTAAACCGAGGTACAAACCAAAACCTGGGGTTTAGGAGTTTCCGAAACCAGTTCGCGAACCAAACCCAAAGAATCCTCACGGGTTCGAACCCCTGAAACGAACCTCTTTCAAAATTTGAGAGGTTGGTTAATATATTTCTTAAAAGAAACAAAAAATTGGTTTTTACTTTTAAGTTTTCGGCCAAACGATCCTATGATATAGTAGTCCGATATAAAATAACATTATTTTCCAAAATATCGGTAGAATTGTTCGAAATTTATGCTAGCAATGACTTTTTAACGTCAGTTTCGCCCCTAAAGAAGCGGTGTCAAATACCAAAATACCTATACTAAGGGAATTAAGCACCATCTATCTCGCTCATGCAACCTTATCACAGCATCTAATATTGCTATACCTTAAAGCGGAAAACTTGAGTGCTTCGCAAACTTTCTAAGATACGTACTAAGCCACAGACAGCAGATATAAACTACGAAACAAAATACAATTAAAAAATAAAGTTTAAACACACTTTTAGCTGACTTCAATTAGCCCTAGCCTAACAAATATTTTACTTTAATTGTAAAACTTAATTTTAAGATCACTGATACATGAAAATAATCATAAAATAATACTACACTCAGAAAAAAATCAAGAATTTCTTAGTTAAACAGGGGAAATTTAAGTACAAACTATCTCAAAAGCTGACTAAGACCGCATTTACACGATGAAGCAAACTTCATGAAGATTCTCAAAAAGCTTTTGCTTGTGGGAAAGAGGTGTAGTGGGGTGGCTTGCCCCTCTACGCCTCTTTCCTACAAGCAAGAGCTTTTTCTAAAACATCATGAAGTTTGCTTCATCGTGTATATTTTCATCTATATTTTCAAATTAGAAAACAAAATTCCTATTTCTGGTTCGTTTTTTGATTAAAAATTTGCATTAATTTGAAGTAAAATGATTTCTGTTAAATTATTCTGTCTCTTATGTTTTAAGGATTAAGGATTGAAATTTAACTTGATTCGCTTTAACTTGAAGTAAAATGATTTCTATTACATTATTATTATTCTTTCTGTTATGTTTTTATAATTTAGGATTGATTCACTTGCATTTCAAGAAATAAGAGCATAATTATCTTCTTCTTTTAAGAATAAAACGATCTAAATTCAATCATGGACATACTTAAATTTAAAATTACATTTTTTTCTGAGATTTGATAGATTATTATTCAGGCCTGTTCCTGTATCCGAATCCGATCTATCGAAATTGTAAGAAGTCTGATTTCCAAGAAAGGATTAGATAATTTAGTTGAAACTCATGAAACTCCATCAAGGCAGTTGAATAAAGACAAATGGGGATAAGAAGTTAAAAGCCGAATCACACAAACAATTATTGGAGAGGGAACATTTAACATTTCCGATTCCGCATAATTTGATCGATTTCGAAAATGGAAACAGGCTTTCGTATTATATTTTCTTGCTCATTTGTTCCATATAAGTAGACGATCCTATAGAAGGCATTGAAGGTAAACTCTGGAAAAAATTGGAGGATCTTCTCTTTGCAACCTAATCTATTTCCATATATAAATAGGCAGAGGCAAACCCGTTTAGCATTATTATCAGCGCCATAAATCAATATATTGATATAATTTTTAAGTAGGACAGGTTCCGATGGCTATTAAAAAAAAATTGTGTTCAAATCGGTATTAAGCTTAGCGTAGATAATGCCTGTGCACCTTCCCTCTCTCATCTCAAAAATATAAAATAATGATTGATTGTTGCTACAAATGCGATTTTAATAACATTTTGTAATCGTCAAAGCGGATCACTTACTTTATTTTATCACGTTTTCTGGTTTAAAGCTGCCGTATTTTTGTTGTTTTTTTGTTGTTTTGTGAGTGGAATCTGCGGTTATGGCAAGTCAAGTCTGGGGATACGATTTGATTCGGCTCTGGCTCAGTCTCAGTTTATGCTCAAAAGGATGGAGGATATCTTCAGTTAGTTATGGGATGTATGTGTACTTAGTTTAGAAGGAGGACGAGGATGTGGTTTATAACTTGTATGGCTTTCTGCTTGATATTTTAGAAATAGATTGCACGGATTTATATATGTGGTATGTGGTTTTAACTACTTTTTACGTATTCATTGAATATATTGATTTAGAATTAAATTTTTGTTTTCTCTTTTTTTTGCACAATTAAACAATTAAATTGTTATGTATTTATTTACACTTTTTAGTTGTTAAACAATTGTTTTGTTTTGAGCGTTGTGCACTTGGAATGGCATTTTCGTGGCGCGCGTATTTTTGTTGCTGCTGTTGTTGTTGTTGTTGTTGATTTCATGGATCGCTCGGCGATTGCGTTATATTTCTATATAAATTGCTGATAACATGAAATCACATTTCTCAATTGGCAACTGCCCCAAATTTCATTAGTTGCTGGTGTTTGTTATCTTGGCATTGTTGTTGTTGTTGTTGTTGCAGCAGCAACGGAAATAAACAATCAATTTTAGTTAAAGAATTTAAGCACGCACACCACATCACACAAACACACAAACACACACACACTCTCACACACTATCACACTGATTGCAAACGTGTTTTGGGTAAATTTCTTTTAGAGCGCACACGAAGATCTCCGACCCGTAGAGACAAAGGAGCTCAACCGTTTGGTTAACCGTTGAGTAGTCGCGTTGACGCGCTTTGCCGACGTTTCACGTTACGTCCTCGAGGAATCGCGTTTACAGAATGAATCTGAATCTGAACGTGGAGTGTAAGCAGCGTAAAAGATACAGATACGACGACTACGACGACGGCGACGACGGCGGCGACAAGCAGCAGCAGCAGCAGCAGAAGCAGCGGCAGCAATTGGGAGTGCGAGTGTGCGAGAGTGTGAGTGTAGTGGTGGTGGTGGTGGAGCCCAACCGTGCTGAGAGCGCATGCGAGCGCCAGCTGAGAGCCGAAGCATAGCCGAAATGCCGAAGAAGACAAGCGCAAAAGGCAATAACAAAAAAAAAAAAAACGTGTTTTGCCGCCGCCACCGCCATTGTGGCGCTGTGAGAGGGAGAGAGCCGCCCGCGAGAGAACCGGCATTGACGCCGGCAGCGCCGCTGCACTTGTATGTGTGTGTGTGTGTGAGGTTGCTACGGAAAAAAAGGTAGTAAAAAATAACTGCGGTAAACCGAAAAAGGCACAAAAAAAGCAGCAGCAGCCGCCGACCACAACAACGCAAGACACAAAAAGACTTCAACAAAGGCTCTAAGGCTGACCAAGGCGAAGGCGGACACCCCCCACCCCCTCACCACCAGCCCCTTCAGTCCACCGCACGCAGTTTGCACTTAGCAATGCGAGGCGCGAGCTTAGTTTTTAAACGAAAATATCTTCTTTGTTTTTTTTTGCGATTCTGATAGTGAAATGTGCCAAGACTTGGAAATTGGCATTTCTGTTGATTCCCATAAATGATCATTTTGGGTAGCATAATTTTGGGCTACTTACGATGCTGCTGACAATTTGGTTGCCTCAGGCCAGAACTTACCTGAAAGCACAAAAAAGAGAAAAGAAATTGGTTAGATACAACTTTAACAACAAAATGAGATAGTGGGAAATGACAATTTAAGTTAATTAGATTAATTAAAGATAGGCAAATGTAAGCTGAATCATTTATGCAATATGTCGGTTAAAGCCTGTACTGGTTGGGAATTCCAAAACATTTATAACCAGTACAGCGAGCAAGTTAGGAAAGGAACTTTCTTGAATAGTTTTTTTTTTTTAATATTTACCTGAGTTCTAATTGGCAAAAAAATAATTCATTTTTTTTGGGTATTTTCGCTCGGGCCTTTCCGTTTCCAATTTCGATCAAATTTTGCGGAATCGTAATTGGTTCATGCTCCCGTTTTCAAAATCCGATTGTCTTATTCGGCAAATAACTTCAAATTTTCAGTTATATTTAACCCAGATGCCAAAATATATTAAGCCGAATTGTCTAACCGTTTCTTGAAAATAAGAACCTTCACCAATTCCGATTGATCGAATTCGGAAACGAGAACAGACCCGATTATAATTCAGCGACTATAATCGCTTGAAGACACCAAAATTAAATCGAAAATCAGCTCAATTCTAACCAGGGAATAATACCGGAACTGGAACCGTTAACCGATATAAACCGTTTAAAGACAGGTACCGGTATCGAGACCGGAACCGATATTAAAATTTTTTCAGATCCGAAAACCGTTAACCGTTATAATAGGAACCGAAAAAACCGGAACCATACCGAAACGCTAATACCGGTATTGTTTCGGTTTCTTATTATTTATTTGATTGATTTATGATTATTACAAATATATGTTTCAACTGGTAAAAAAGCAATATATACACTCAGAAAAGAGTCTTACATTTTAGAAATTCGCCCTTTCAGATTTTCCAGAATCATATTATCATTTTAGGATACATAAGATATAGAAAAAAATGTTAAAAACGGAAAAACTTTTCTTTGGTAAATATTAACCCTCTAGTTAAATGTAAAGGATTTCTATGTCTTAAAAAAATCCTCCCTTAAATATAGAAATGTACGAAAAATCGGTATATTAAAAAAAAAAAACACTTTTTTGAATGGCATATTCTAAGAAAACAATTTTTTAGTTCTATTACATTCATTAATTTTTTGGATATCTTGAAATAATTAAAAAATTTTGATGTTAAAAAAAATTATACTTGTACCGGTACGTACCGGTATACCAAAATAAAAATCCGAGTACCGTATCGGAACCGAAAACCGAAATAAATTGAAAACCGTAATAGAACCTTTAACCGATATGCTTATTCCGGTACGTACCGAAACCGGTACCGGAACCAATATTCGTTTCGGGATTAATCCCTGATTCTAACACTTGTAATCAAAATATATATATATAATCGTTAAAAAAAATCGCAGAATTATTTGGGGTTTTTAAAAAAAATATTTTTTTATAATTTATAATTTTTATCAAGGAAAGGCAAAATACACGTTAAATCTTCAAAGTATGACTGTTAGCCAAATTAAGAAGCATTTACTACAATATATACTGAGTTTACGCACACTCAAAAAAAAAATCATGAATTTGCCCAATTAAGTATGCTATTTTTTATTAGCCTTAACATCCATTAATTTTGTGTACCTATAACTGGTCAGACAGTGTGAAAAAAACAATGAGCATAATGCTTTTAAGGGCCAATCAATATTTAGTTTATCCATAATCATTTGAAATATGCATATATTTAGTATCCTGTATAACATATTTTGTCTTACTTATTTAGAAAAACACAATTTTTGAACCAAATAAGATAATTGAAAATTTCAAATGGCATATTAAAATAAATAAATAAGTGTTTGCAACGGGTGCTATGCGCTCTAGATGCTTACCTTTCGGGTTATAATTATAGTCAAAATTTGCGGAAAAATAAATTTTTTGGTATTACAAAAAATTTTTTTTTTTTTATTTTTTTAAAATTTTATTTTCAAAATTTTAAAAAAATTTAATTTTTCAAATTTTTTTCAAATTTTTTCAAATTTTTAATTTTATTTTAAAATTTATTTCAACACAACAACACAATTAATCAGGGATGAGGAAGTTCCCAAACTTTAATTTCATGACCACCGCTGATTTACAAATACCAATATAAAGTTACTTCTAGAAAAAAAAATAAGGTGATCATTAGATCGTTATATTTAAGGGGGTCTTCTACCTTTGCACATTTTTTTAAGTGTTTTTTTTTTTTAAATAATAATAATGATATAATTCTGGCCCATACCACAATCATATTTATCAATATTTTTTTGGAAAATAGGCGGCCATTAAAAAAAACGATTTTTTTTCTGTAGTTTAGTGTAAAAAAAAAAAATTGAAAAAAGGTGTTTTCCTCTTGATTGAGGTACGGGCCAGAATAAGATCAATTCGTTGTCGATT
This sequence comes from Lordiphosa mommai, assembly GCA_018904225.1. Classification (NCBI taxonomy): domain Eukaryota; kingdom Metazoa; phylum Arthropoda; class Insecta; order Diptera; family Drosophilidae; genus Lordiphosa; species Lordiphosa mommai. The sequence goes on along the minus strand of JAEIFT010000353.1, from coordinate 114,451 downwards.
GTAACATCGGTTCAGTAGAACTGGCGCAATCATGGCTACCAGCTCCAAAAACGTGGTTTCGAGAAAAACTCTCTAAAAGTTTCGAGCAACGTAAGAAATACTCCCATAAGCAAAATCAATGCTCTACTAAAATGGCAATATCTGCTAAACTATTTCGAATTATTGAAAATGGTTTGAAAGGGATGAAAGGGTAATGCTCAAGCTATAATAAAAATGCAAAACAAAAAAAATCTAAAAATATTTTTTTTTTTTTAAAGGTGGAAGACCCCCTTAATGCAAAAATGGAAAAACTCAGATAACGCCCCCTACAAGTATTCTTTTTGAGTTATAGTTGATAAAATAGAAAACAGATAAATTAAATTTTCAGTTTTAGGGGGCACGACGAGGACAATTAGTTTTAAATAAAATTACTCATACGCCTCGTAAACAGCATAATTATTTTCAACAAACAAGACATTACTACACAGAGAAAAAAAAGCTCAAGATCAATTTAATCTTTGCTGGTTAAATTTCTTAGACATCTTCTTATAAATGTGTGCCTTGGCTGACTGCGTTGAGAGTCTCAACTTGAGACGTGACGCAAGGTCTAGAGTTCGATCCCCAGACAAGTGAATTTTTTTTTTTTATTGAAAAGATCGTATTGATATTTTTCATATCAAGTTAATCTTTGTCATATCGGAGTAAAATTGATATGAAATAATGTGGAAATGACTGCCATTTTATATCAATTTTTTTCTCTGTGTACATTGTTCTGTTCGTCAACTTTAGAAATCTGTCACTGATCATCATTAAATTCTTCAACTTAAAATTTTCGGAATCAAAGCAGCAATTTGATTCTGATTGAGAATCTAAAAAAAAGAAGAAGAAAACTAAAAATAAATTTTGACATTTTGAACTAAAGCCAAAAAATACTTGGTTATATTGCAAAATTTGTTCCGAGAGATTTAATTGATGGATTTCAATAAAAGATTCGTAACGTTTTGGTGAATATTTAAAAGAAATTCTCACAATCTTAATCGCCATCAAACACCTTGAAGAATGTAACCAAACTCTTTTATTTTGTAGTTATCAGTTTGGAATGTTCAATTGGATTTGAAAAAAAAGTTATACGGTTCGAATCATAACCTAAAATGCTAATGATTCTTTAAAAACTCCGATACCATAATAATACACCTATATAAACTGTTTGAAAAGTTAATAATTTGCCATTATGAAAAAAAAACTGATTTAAGATCGCTGAGCTAAGGCATCGTCGCCTATTTATAATAATAACTCGTGCTCTGCTCTGTCAGCAAAGATGCTCTTGATGTTTGAGTCAATTTGTGTTTGGAAACCTCAAGCAGTTTTGATAACCACATCGAATTATGTTTGATTAGTCCTGAAATGAAATTTTCTAATAAGCCCACATCAAAGAAATGCCATATCTGTTTTTGGGCAATTTAAGTGATTTCCTTGAATTTGGCATTCACCATTTCCCCCAACATTCAATTCCCAATTCCAACTTGAACTTCCTTTTTTTTTGTTTTTGTTGTTGTTGTTGTTGCGATTTGTCTGTTCCAGCTGTGTCGATGTGAGTTTTGTTTTGGTTTTGCTCTTTCTGCTTCACGCAACTCATTTGAAAAACTTCAACCGGCAATATTTCATGCCACCCATTAAGCACCTCAGCTGCCCCCTCTACGCCCCTCAGCAATTTCCGCCCCCTCAGTGTGTGTGTGTGTGTGTGTGTGGAGTGGAGTGAAAAAGTGGCTTCATTACAAATTTCAATTTTGTTTTATTATTATTTTGCCTCGTCTTCTCTTCCTTTCTCTGTGTCTGTGTGTGTGTGTGTGTGCAATTTTATTTTTATTTTTATTATTATTATTTTGCAAAGTTGCTTGGCCATTTTGGCATTTCCTTTTTTTATGGCCAAAGAATTAAAAAGAAGCAGCAGCAGCAGCAAAAACACAACAACAAAATGCCTGGCAGCTGTTGTTGTCTTCTTTTTGTGTTATTTATTTTTGTTTTGTTTATTTTTTAATTTTTGCAGTTTCCATTTTAGTCAAGAATTTCTAGCTAGTCAGTCTACGCCTTTCACAAGACCGAGGCTAGCAACAGCACCCACCATCATCGACCTCTTTTCTGCAGCTGGAAGCTGGAATAGGAAGAGGAAGAGGAGACAAGGAGGGGGAGGGAGGGGGCTAGGGTTTGGGGGCAGCCGCAGCATATGCCGGCTTCTTCTTCTACTGCTGCTTCTGGCTCTTCTTCAAGCGACAACAAAACTGCAACATCACCCATACAAATGCACACACACACAGATACTGGCTCGCAGAGCGGGAGAGCGCGCGCTCACACAAAATAGCAGTCAATAAAACCAACAGCAACAACAACAACAACAACAGAAACAGCAACAAACGACGACGACATCGACAAGCCTTTGGGGTCATTATTCTCTTCGAGGCGCTCGCCGCTGTCGCTGACGTCGCTGCAGCTAGCCTTGGTGGTTGTTGCTGCGCTCACACACACACACGCATATGTTGGGGCAACTGCACATGTATGCGTGTATCTGTGTGTGTGTGCCTCTCCAAACAATGTAATAAAATTCAATTATTCTCGTGTGCGTCTTGCACTTTGTTTCGTCTTTTGTTTGTGTGTGTGTGTGTGCTGCGCGCATTTCGCGAATATCGCCACAAAATGCCAAAAGCAAAAAGTACAGGCAACAAGGCAAAGACATTGGGTTGGGGGAGCTAACAGAGCAACTAGCAACCTCCTGCGCCGCCGACGCGCTCACACACACACACACACACATTTGCCATGTATATATTTGTATGTACGTAGAGCTCTTGCACTTTCTTAGCCAAAGTAGCCTGCATAGTGGGTCCAGGGATCAAGGTAAATCCATTGTAAATGATATTTCTATTGACTTAACAGCCGAACATGCTGAAGCTTTTATTTGAGAGATGAATAAGTATAAGGTCTATCGGTTTTTAAGATCTTTAAACTGGACCATGAATAGAATCTTCTACATTCAACCCAAGACCCAAGATAAATGTGTGGGATAATTTATTTTGAAGCTATAGAATAGTACATTAAGACATTATCAAGGAGATTCGAAACAAAAGTATCAGTTGCACACAATACAAGCCTTAAATTATCAAAATATGCTGTTTTACCAACTTTATGCTCAAATTACCAAAAATCCTGGCGTGATGGACCATTTTTCCAAACAGGTGCCAGTTTAGCACACGAAAATCATCTTAAATCACCACCACTCTTTCAAAAAACTGGACCATGTTGCCTAGTGTAATTTTCTTTTTATTTTTACGCACGATTAAAATGATTGGTTTGGTGCTCCATCAATAAAAGTGTAAACTTAAAATATATTTCACGAGCTTAACGAGGGTTATGGAAATGGAAAAGAATACAAGCTCTGTTCAAAAAGTACAAAATTAGCGAATTTTGGCGTTATTTTGAAACTCATGTTTTTTTATTTATTAACAAGGTGCCAGCGAATTTCTCCAGGTGAAAAAAAAAATAAAAAATAAACTGATCAAAAATTATCGTCCTGGGATTTTTGATCGATAAATTTTTATGAGTTAGAAGCCTTGCCATTATTATATAGTACAAGTAAAAATGCACACGGGTATCGAATGGAAAATTGTATGAGGCTTAAAAATTATCTATTATGATAAGAATATAATGTAATTAGCTGTAGCCTTAATCATACAAATAAACGATTTTTTCCGATACTTGATCAAGCCAACCCAAAATTTTTATTTTTTATCCCAATGCTATTTTTTAACTATTGTTTAGAAGTGCTCAGTTCCTTGGTTCACCGATTTTTTAAGCCACCGATTTGGTTCATAATATGGTTTTTGTAGCAATCCGTACCGCAGTTTTGCTTTAGTTCAGTAGAGTACGGTTAATATATTATCACGCCTGATTCCGTTTTCAAATTTCTAAGAAAGATCGTTTAACTGACCTATGGTAGCTAATTTTAATTAATATAGACAGAAATAGTACCGCCTGTAAAATCCATTATTGGCATATAATATATCTTTTTATATAAAGTCAGGTGTGAAGGCGTAGTAATAGTTTAAAATTGTCTTGACGAGGAAATTATTCAAACCAATGCATTTGAATTCCAGCTACGATGGAAAACAAAATGTCAAATGGGCTGGCTACAGTAAGCGTTAGACTATCCTCTTGAACGAGAAGAGCTCGTACTATTCTCTCTGTAAAAGTTAAATAGAGAAATTGAAGGCACTGCAAGGGCTAAAGAGGAAACACTACCACTACCTTAGATCAATTTATAAATTTACAATTACAATATAGTAGTTTTACATCACAGGTGCCCAATGCCTTTACTCGCAGGGCTCTTTTGTTGTTGCTTAGCTCGCCTCTATAATCAAAGCCACAATATCACAGTCAGAGCTCTCGGCATACATGAGGCCATTAGCAAAAACACCAACATTTCTCTCTCTCTCTCTCTCTACCCTATGGCTGTAGCTGCTCGAACATAAGAATCAGTTTGTTGGCAAGTGCTAGTCAACTAGAGTTGGGTCATATATATGGTCTTATATTGCTCTTAAACTAGGTGTTATAGTAGAATTGTTTCATTCAGGGCCAAAAATGTAAGTTGAATTGAATGATTCCTGAATAACTAACACTTACTTGATTTTATTTTCCACGTTGAATACAACTAGGCACTAGCAAATCGGTATAAGTCCTTATATAAGACAAGATTAGAACTATATGATCCATATCTAAGGACAACGTAGATTTTGTTTTTGTCAACGAATGATTTCATTTTAAAATGTATTCTATATATTTATTGGTTTCTGCTTCAAAATAGTCAACAATTTTGTTTTTTCTTATTATTGAGGCACCGGCCAGAATTATATCAATTCTGGGTTGTTTGCAACATGGCTTATCAAAATTCGAACCAAAATTAACCAAAAAATAATTTTAAGTTCTGAAATATAATATTCAGTGTTTTGGGCTTATTCTTTTTACCAGTTTTAGGGCCATGGTTGCTATAGCTTAATTCTAAGTTACTCGAAATTTGTAATTTTGCGCTAATTTCTCAATAATAATAATAATATTTTACACCACAATATCAAAAAGACTTGTCAAATTACTCTAAAAGAATCCATGAGCTTTACACTTAATATGAGCTATTACTTAAATGTAACAATCAAGTATAGCTCACCATAGTTTATTTTTAAGAAGTTTGAATATGTGGTGTTCAAAATTCATTTTAGAAGGTCAAATTTTGTTAACTTAAAAACAAATATTCAAATTTTTTCATTTTTTTTTAATTGAATTTTTAATTTTTATGTATTTTCAATGAAAATTTATGCCTTTTGGTTTGAAACAGGTTCAGGTTCAATTACCTTTGTTCAAGAGGCTCGGTTCGGAATTCTGGGTTTTTACCGGTTCGGTTTAAAATCATTTGCAGTCCGGAATATAATTGCCTCACTTGGCAGTGAAAAAAGTAATTCGTACTTTGTACTAGAAATTGATAATTTATAACAGCTTTACTTTTTTTTTTAAATTTTTTTAGTTTATAATTTCTATTATTTTAGAACTGTTGGTCTTATTTCGTTAGTGTGTTTAAATTCAAGAATAATTATTAAATATTTTATATTTTGTTTCCAAGTGTGATCGTGAATAAATTACCCAATTTTCCTAACATGTTAAACCAGTGTGCAGAGCACGCTGCTGTTGTTGCCGCCTCCGCCGCCTTTCGTGGTCGCCTGCACTTTGGCGTTGGCGTTCTTTTTGCATTTTGCCTTTTGGCTTTTCCTTCACATGCGCTGCACAGCGCTCTCCCCATTCTTCTGGCCCCCCATCCGCCCTTCCCAATCGCAGCAACCTTACCACCATTCGTCTTGCCTTCTTTGTTGTCTCGTCTGCATTTGCTGCTGCTGCTGTTGTTGCCCTTTGCTGAGCATTTTGCATAAGCAAAATCAGCATCAACATTTTGCGTCAACTAATTTCTCGCTGTCTTCTCCATCTTTGCGTCGCGTTGCCAATTTTCTTATTTTTGTTAATTTTGTTTGCTTCCCATTTTCATTGCTATTTGGGGGCTGCTTGCAGTTGATTTTCCCGCCCCCTTCCCGAAGGAAGCGCTAGTGCAGCTGTTCTCTCGCTGTCCCACTCGCTCTCTGTGCTCATGCGCCCTGGCTATTCTTTGGTTTGTTTGTGTAAAGTTAAAACGTTGTAAGCCGTAACTCCCACACTCCCCGCTTCTCACTCTCTCTAACTCTCTCTCTTTCTAACTCTAATTTTGGATTTGTTGTCTTTGGGCATTTTCCTCTTCAGTTTCAAGGCTCCCTCCTAATCAAAGCTGACAGAGGGGTCCAACCTCAACATTCATCATTTAACCCCAACTCTCAGTACGCCCCAAAAATTGCAAAAAAAAAAAAAAAAAAAAAAGGAAAAAGAAAACACAAACAGCTTGCACCGTCTGCTCTGCGTCTCATTTGCTGCCGACGTAGCTGCCAGCGTCGTTGTCGTCGTCCATTTGCCTGCAGCGTATTTTGTAAATTACATTTCCGGCAATAAATTTGCATACCTCTGGCATCTTTCTAAATTGCTATCGTTTGTTAAAAGAGCCACCCACCCCACCCACCACTCAAACCACCCTGTGTGTCGAAAAGCAGTGGAAGGGGCAGGGGGTGCACCTTGCCACCCACCCCCTCTTGCCTTAGTTTTCTTAACCTGAGCCGCACCTTCAACAATTTTTTTTTTCCATTAAAATTGTGTGTGTGTGTGTGTGTGTGTGTTAGAGAGCGAGCAGAGGTGCTGGGGGGTGGCTTATTGATTGTCCTGCAATTAAAAGTTCTTCTGAAATTTCTCAACTGACAGCAGCAGCTACTCCTGCCTGACTTTCACTGTTCGCTCAAGGATATTCGCTCTTCCTAAAAGAAACTTTTTTTTCTTCTGTTTTTTTTCATTTGTATTGGCGCAGGATTTTTCGTACAACAGGTTGTTGCATTTCGAGTACGTGACGTTAAAAATAGTTGAAGTTGTTGTTGCTGTTGTTGTTGTTTTGAACTTGCATTACACGTATCCGCCAGAGGGAACTGAGCCGCAACCGTAGCCGGAGAGCGGGTGTTGGCAGTTGGGGAGTTAACGTTTTATATAGGTCGACAAACTTTTGTGGCATGCTTCTCCCGCCGGTTGTTGCAACAGCAGCGGCTACATAAAAATTCAAATTGCGCGGCACGCGGCAGTCAAAGCCAAAAAAAAAAAGTGAAGAGAAGGAGAGGTCGACCATTTGATACTTGGTAGAAACAAGGGCCGAATTTGAGTAAAAGAAACAACAACAAAATGATCAGAGCTGCTAATAACAATCTTTATCTAATTAAGCGTTATTCAATTCTTGGCAATATCCATTATCGAATTTTCAAACTGACTTAACTTGTTTGGCTGAAACTCAAAGTTTTAAGAAGAAGAAAGGCCTATGCTTCGGGGACCATAAATAGGGGAAAGAATAGTATAAATCAGGGTTGCAAACCGGTTTTGATTCGACCCAGTTCAAACCAGAAATTCCCACTTTTCTTTTACAGTAAACCGAACCTTGAACCGAGGCTCTTGTAAAGAAAATAGCTGAACCTAACTCTAAAACTCTCGGTTCGGCTTGGTTTAGGTTCGAACCCGGAATTCCGACATTTCGTTTACTGCGAACCGAACCTCTTGTAAAAAATCTGTTGAACCTGAACCTTTTTCGAACCAAAACTTTCGGTTCGGTTCAGCAAAAGTTCAAAGTCTTAGTTTAGCCGGCTTTTACCACCCAAAAATTGATTTTGTCTGATCAAAGCAGAAGAATAGATCAACAATCACTCGAAGAATAATTCCAAATAGATTTCAATTGAAAATATACTAAATGGTATGTTCATTTAAACAAAAATAAAGAAATTGTTACCTCGTTTATACACGCAAAATTCATCATGAAAAATGCCCTTCAAAGTGTGCTATGTTCAGGAATATGTATAATTTAGGAACTGGTTTTCGTTTATATTTGCCTGAACACTAATTTATTTAAAATAATTATTACTGCTCCGACAATATGAACAAAATCACAGTCATAGATTATGTACGACGCTGCCATAACCGACTCGTTCAAATAGATAATTATTAAAGCAAATAAAGATTGCATACTTTTAAGGGCATTTATCATGATAAATTTTTGTGTTATTACTTTACTATTAAATATACTTTTACTATACTTTTCTATAAAAGTTTGATAAAACTTGGAACGAACCAAGGTTCGAACAAAAACCTTCAACCCCAAATTTCTGAACCTTATCTCTTGGAAAATTTTGGTTTCCGACAAACTATTTAAGATTATAGCTCTGCTCTGTATTTATTTTCTAAATTTTTTTTTAGGACGTAAACGAATAACTAATTTGAGTAGGAGAAGCACCTTTTATTTGTAGAGCAAATTGGTCAAAAAATTACCAATTTCGATATTGGTTTACACCGTTTATTTCTCTCAAAAATTTCGGAGTTATGTTTCTTCGATTAAACGCGACTGATTTAAAATTTATATGCACGAAATTTGTAACTGTCAGCAATGGTTTTGATTTTGATTGGAATTTTATATATGCATTATTGTCTTCCTTAAGTTTAAGTGTGCCCGTATCATTTTTTGAACCAAATAGCTTAAACCTCTTTCCTTTCTTTTTAATACCAATACTTATTAATCAATTCATACATATAAATAAAAGTGAATGTACGTATAATTGTTGGTTCCTTATAGGCGTTATATAATCGATCTTCATGAGATTTTCATAGCATGTTCAAGTCAAGCAGAACAGAGTCGTAGGCTAGAACCCAAGACTGTGAACCGATTCAAAGCTTTATCTCTAAAGATATAGAATTGAAATTTGGTGTGCGGGTTATAAATATGAATTAAGACATTTTTCCCAAAGACATATCCCTGGAATTATTTGAGCTTTGAATTTGAAAATCGATTTGTAGTACAAAAACATGGAGATAGATATTTGACTGGTTCAAGACCGATTTCGAACCAGTTTAAAACGGTTTAGAGACATATCTCTGGAATTATTTCAGCTCTGAATTTGAAATTCGATGAGTTGGTTAATAATAAGGAGTTAGATATATTACTGGTTCAAGACCGGTTCAAAAGTGGTTCGGCGGCATATCTTAGAAATCATTTAACCCATAAATTGTGAACTTCGTGTGTAGGTTGATATTTCAAACCTGGTTCTGACTGAACCGTTTCAGAAGTGGTCAGAGTCATATCTCATCAACTGTTTAAGCTATGAATTTGAAATCCTGTTAGGCAGTCCTTCGAAATGGTTCTTCCATATGAAAATTTACAACTTTCAAACATACAAATGCAATCTTTGGTAAACAAATGCCTTTGAAGCATTTTCTGGACAGACAGAATGAGGAATATAGGGCCCTGTTCCGAATTTCGAGTCGATTTTCGTGTAAACGTTTGCATTTCGAATTCAAGTTGAATAAAAGTATATGCAAGTGAGAATTAAATCTGTGGTTACTAGATTCCCTTGTCATTTTTTCTCGAATTATATTCACTTGGAATTAAGCAGCCGGTTTCAGCTGCTCAAACAATTCCGAGTTTTCTACTAACTGATCTAGTAACCGTAGGGTTATTTGTCACCTTCTTTACAAAGCTATTGAATTCGATGGCAAAATACGAACGTTTACACGAAAATCGACTCGAAATTCGGAACAGGGCCGATAGACCTACCAAGGGACGTTTTCTCTTCTTCATGCTTTTGAGAAAAATGTTGCCTACTTTTAGGCCGCCTTTTAAACATCGACAATTATTAGCGGCCTTAAAGCAGGCAACACAATTTTTTCCAAAAGCACATAGATTACAAAAATAGAAACATGAGAAAACGGCCCTAAGACGAGGAGGGATGATTAACAGAATGCAGAACTGAAGAACTGTAGGAGAAAAGTGAAAAGTTTGCAGAGAAGCTGGGAAGAACAGAGTTCGTTGAAGGAGATATGTGCTGAATGTTCTATGTCCCATAAGGGATTTAAGAAAGACAGAGTAAGGATACATATTTACCCTAATTATTCACTAATTGCCTCTTTTTGGACACGCACATATGCTAAGGGGTCAGCGTCATTTTTCACCGGAAATGCCCAATTCTAAGCCAACTTGTTGGCTAAGAGGTATATAACAGTGAAAACGGTAAAAAAAAACTGAAACAAAACAAATGTTAACTGAAAATAAAAGTGCAAATGTCCTCGCTGGCGAATTTTGGGCAGGAGGATTTTTTTTTTGGACAACAGGTCATGGGAGTGGAGTCGGGGGAGTTGAATGCATTCGGTGCCAAAATGTCTGCATGAGCAAGTGTTGGGAAGTACAATTTTCGTGTTTTTCTTTTTTTTTTGGGCCATACGCGGCGTATGAGTAATGTGTGTGTGTGTGAGGTGGAGTGCATTCGTGTGTGCGTGAGAGTTCATTCATGGTGGCGGCGGCGTCGTCGGCCATACGAAATCAATCGCCAGGTGTTTTGTTTTGTGAGATTTAACTGGCCTGCTGCTGCTGTTCCGGCTGAATTTTTGTTTGCTGATAGTTTTGACCTCGTTTTGGCATGCTGTTGCCGATTGCATGCGTAATTGATGACGTTGAGGCAACAGCTGACATTTGTTTATGCTCGCCCCAACAACAACAAGAACAAATCGTTGTCCGGAAGTGTGCACGCAAAAATGGCGTTTGTTTTCGTTTTTTTTTTTCTCTTTTTTCGTTTTGTTTTTGTGTTCGTTGAGTGGCTTGGCGGGTGTCATGACAACAGGCTGCGGCACCTGGGGGAAGCCCTTTTTAACGTCACAGCAGTCAGCAGCAGCAGCGGCAGCAACAACAACGTGTATGCCATGCATTCATTCATAACCACTTCTATGTTTTTTTTTTTTTCCTTTCCCAGTCAGGACTCCCCGCAAATACAACTTTCAAGTTCATAATGTCAACCTTCACACACACACACACACATAGAGCAGAGGGAGACAACCTTGTCGTCGTCATCGTCGTCTAGTAAAAGCGTGAAACCGTTTAGCTAGTCACCGGTTGGAGCTGAAAGCTGAAGCCAGAGTTTGCCTTTTGGCACACCAGGAAGCCAAAGAGTCCCAGACACGAATCCCCCAGACCCAGTTCCTTTGTGCCGGGATTCTATTTCTTTCTTTTTTTTTTTTACTTTCGCACGCCTTCGCTGGTTGCAGCTTCTTCTAAAAGTTTCACTTGATGAAAAACTTCTTTTTTTTTTTTGTGCCCTGATTTCTACAGCTGGCGAATGTTACGCAATATGGAAAACCTCTTTTTTTTTCTTAAGTATTTGTTGTCATTTTGCAGAGAGGTTCATTGACTTGTCTCTGGCTATAAATAGCCAAGTCAAAATCAAAACAACAACTTTTGCCCAAGTCATTTAGCAGCGTTTCCTGGGAGACGCGCCCAGGACATGAAACAAAAAAAAAAAAACAAAAAAATAAAAAAGTAAAAAAAAAATCGATATGCCTCAGACGTACAGCAGCAGCAGCTCGCGTACAACTTGACAGGGGTAGGGGGGGAGCTGGGGGCTGGCTGTCAGCCAAGGGTAGCAAAAACGCGACACACACACACACACATACAGAGAGACAGGGCTTCGTGTGTTCTCTTTCGCTTGCATTTACTTTCATCGGCATTTGGCTTTTGGCGTTACTTCCGCTTTGCATTTTCCACTTTGCCACCAACTTCGTTGTCGTCGTCTCAGTCGCCATTTTGACTCGGCGACGAGTTTGCGCTCAATTTTTGCTACTTTTGCTTTGTGTCTGAGCTTCTTTTCCTGATTTCTTTTTTGCACCTAGAAGCAGGCTACACTTTTTTTGCCGCCTTTTATTTCGCTTCGTTTCCTTCCTTCCTAGCGCTCTTCCGGCTTTTGGCCCTGAGCCCCGCCTCGCTTCCTTGCATTCCTGTGGCTTAAATTGCTCATATTGTTGTGTGTGTGTGCTCTGATTAAGGGTGGGTCTTTGGCGGCTGGCACGGCGTATACGTTATTTTATTACATCAAATGTTTTACAGGCACTTGGCTGCTGCTGCTGCTCCTCTCTTCGGCTTGCTCGGTACTCGCTCTCCTTGTGCTCGTTGGCTGCGGTTGCCACTCTGACGCTGGCGTCGTCGCCGTCGTCGTCGTCGTCGCTGGTTGTCTGCTTCTTCCTGTTCTTAATTGAAATTTGCGGCTTGCATCAATATTTGCTTTTTCCTTGTGTTTTTCACGTTATTAAAAAAAAAAAAGTGCTTGTGCACAAGTTTTTTTTTTCCTTTTTTTGCCTTTCTCTCTTCCCCTTCTTTGTTTTGCTGCAATATAATATGGCCAGTTTCTTGTTTTACTTTCCTAATTGCCTAAATTATGTTGATGCATTTTTAAGGCCTTGATCGATTCGAAAGTTTTTTTTTTTAAGTCACTTTAATTGGAAACTCATGTTGCTTTGATGTCACAAGTCACAGCATAACCAGCTGCCGATTAGCAGTTGTCGTTTCAATCAACCCGAACAGGACATTGAAGTGACTGAATAGGGCTAATCTGTGCGACAAATTCTAATTGGAACAATTAAATTTCTTTGAATTTTGAATCTAGCTTTTGCTCTTTTTACTTGAAGCTTCTTCTGTTCCTTCTTGTTGCTGGTCGGTTTAAAGGAAATGCGTTTGACTTCTGTTGATCGGTTTCACTTTTTATCCCGTTCATATTTTGCTTTTTAGAGCTGAACCCTCTTAATCTTTTTGCATTCTTCTCAAAAACATTAGAATTAAATGGGTTTATTTTTTTTAGAAATTTCGAAATCCAATTTAATTATGTTGGCGCAATAGGCAATCAATTCATTTCAAGGCGTAAAACTGTCTTAGACATTGATGCAAGTCTTGGTTACTTTACTGCTTTTTTAGCTTTCGCCGATCACTTTTGTTACACAAAAATAACATTCCTCGAGTTACAGTGGTTCAAACTGAAATTGGGTCGTTCATAAATCTGTATCTTTGTCAGTTTAATTTAAGTAATTTATGTGATATTCAAAACACTTTTGTTCTTTGCTTCGATTTTAGCTTAAAGGCCTGAACTTAGATGAGATAAAAATGTAACTTTTCACAATACTTCATATAAATAAGGAAGCTATTCAATCGTATTCAGCTTTCGAAGCTGCTTTAAAGTGTTTCTATTTATATGAAATATTGTGAAAAACTACATTTTTATCTCATCTGAGTATAGGCCTTTATGCAAGAATTAAAATTAGATTGTATTCAAAAGGCAAACAAAATGTCAATCTTTTGCGTACTTCAGTTTGACTGTGATTACTTTCACTTAATTGCTCAACAATTTGGTAATTAATCAAAGATTTCTTTATTAATATTTTATTTTCTTCGTAGAAAAGCGATTCGTAAGTAAATAAAAACAATTATTATATTTTTATATATACGTTTCTTTTTTTAAAAATTTAGAAAAATTTTGTGAATTTTTGACAAAAAAATTGTTTTTTTTTTTTTTTTTTTTTTTTTTTTTTATGGATTGATGTATTTATTAAGTTTATAATACAAAAAAAATTACTGATTGCTTTGTGTTTCTCCTGTCAATTTTTTTTTTACTATTTTCAAACTTTGATGGAAAATAAAAAAAAATTATGATTTTATATATTTGCCATATTTTAAAAATACGATCTTTGATTATTTCTATACCAAACTAAAAAAGTTTTAGCTGCCCCTAGCTGCTACTGCGACTGCTAGAAGTAAAATAAGTAAAATAGACTTGGCCTAATGAGGGCCTCTTCAACATGTTGGCAGCATCTTCCGATCCACTTGTTTCATTTCTGCGGCATGTGAAGTCACGAAAAGAGTTCGAATCCAATAATTATAGTTCAGAAATGATAAAAATATTCAATATACCTTATCATATGAATAGTCCGAATTATTAAAAAAAAAAAAAAAAATGCAAAAAATTTGATTGAACAAATTAAATTATTATATTATATTAATTTTTTCGATACATACACATTGACAACAAACGAATGACAAAAAAGAATTAAATGACAAAGTTAATTCAATTCAGTTTTATGTCAAACGAATTTATATACATGTTTTCTAATTCATTTGAATCATTACCAGGGATCGAAATTATTATAATTTTTAATTACAAAATTACAAAATAAGAATTATATATTGATTTTTTTCAATAAATTGGCAAATAACTCTTATTTTTTCACCTAAAAAATTAATTATAAAATAATTATTAAATTTCAATTTTAATTTATAAATTGCCAAATATTTTTGTTGTTACCGTTTTGAAATTTTGTGAACATATTAAAGAGGAATTAAATCGAAATATTTTTAGCGATCCTTAATATTGATCCTTAAAGGACAATTGATATATCACTGAATAGGTATTAAAACGTAGATCTCATATATTAGCTCTGTTTAATAGTTCCTGTTCCTGCTCTAGCTTTCAAGGGATGATTTATTTGCTAAAAATTGCCATAAATCTAGTTATGTCTGACTTCCGAGGCTAATTTGAACATTTTCGTATGCACGCATATTGCGGGTTTGAATTGGTATGTGCTCTGTCAAATAGGCCAAATAAATAAAAAATTAATGCCTATTGTGACCACAAGAAATTCATGAGAGCAAAAAGTAATTAAAATCCGTTTTTCCGCCATATCTTGGAAACAAGAGTTGATAAAACAAAACCTGTGATGCAGTTTGGTTCATTGCACTCCATGTTTATGTAATCAGTTATAAATAGGGCTGCATCAAAAACACTGATGCTTTGTGTTATCTTTCTTATGTCAATTAAATTATTCGAGTATCTTATTTGGTTCAATAAAATGTTGGGTAAATGTTGTGCCTTTCATGGAGCATGTTCACAATTAAAGAGGAATATGTTCACTTGTTCCGTTTAGGGAACAACTCCTTTTAGTTAAGTTAGTTGGGTGTCAATCCTGGCACAGCTTATAAGTAAAAAGTCAGTAGTAAAATGTGAAACCTTTTAAGAAATCATTTAAACATTGATCAAGAGCAATTGAGCTTTTTATTTAATACTAGAAAACATTCCCAGAATACCGTTTCATCTTGAAAAGTAAAGGGGTTCAGTTTATTGTTTGTCGAGGCACTTATGCATTTTCAACAATAATATCCTCTGACCCAGACCCTTCACTACGAAAAATCCTACCCTGGTGCCAAAACACAACCAATATTTGTTATACATGCATATTTTGTTGTTGAGACTGCTTGCACTTTTGCACAATGAAATTTGTTAAAATTTTCATAAACTCAATTTCTATTCACTATCTAACCATTTGTATTGTTCAATTTTAAAGAGATTAGTCATACAGAAACTGCTTTCATTTTCAAAACACCTGCAGAGCTTGAGTTTTCATAGTAATCCCCCAATTCCCCATCCAATTTCTCGACTCCTCGTAGTTTTCTCACTCATCATCATCTCTAACTCAAACAAAAACAAAAGCAAAACAAATAAATTTCGAAAAAAATGAGTTATTAATGGCAATCAATCAAAAACTGGCAAAACGCTCAAAAGCAAACCGTAATAAAAACAACAAAAAAAAAAAAAAAAGAGCAGGACAAAAAGACTAACAATTGTCTGAGCCACTGAGCAAAAACAAAAACAAATACGAAATTGCCAAGCTGCTGCTGCAAAAACAAACAATAAAAAACCGCGCGGAATACATAAATTGATTGATTGATTTAATGAATGATTGATTAATGCATTTCAGTTGCAAATTCCGCATACAAAATGCAACGGCAGCAGCAGCAGCTCAGATGAGACATCCTCTTTATATATATATATATGAAGTTGGAGCTGCAAAAGTTGGGAGTGTGCAGAATGTGGCCTTCAGTGGCAGCCTTCAGACTCCAAGTGCGAGCCAGACAGGCGAACGGAGTGAAACGTACGGGGGGCGGACCAATGGCAATTATTGTTGGAGAAGAGAGCCTGAGTGCTTGGCCCTGGCATTGCCTCCTTGAATGGGAATGGGGAGTTGGCAAACTGCTTTAAAATGCATTTTCAATTAGGCATAATTTCTGCCAACTGCGCATAAATTTTGCCAGCGAAGGCAATCAAACTAACCCATTGATGTGTGAAATAATAGTACCGAGAGACACAAAACAAAAGAGAAGGTGTAACAAAAGTTACTAATATATGATGCAATATGCAGGTGCTTAATACTGAATGGGGCTTTGGTTTCTGTCTAAGTATTGTCTATTGATTGGTTTCTCTGACCTAAGCAAATGCCTGTGGCTTAACATACGACTTAAAAATAAATAAAGAAATATATGTTTAAATACCCCTGGAGTTTTTTAAAGACGCTAGCATTGATAACAAAAAAGTTTTTCTCTCTAGAACTAGTTTTTTGACCTACCATTCCTATGGCAGCTATATGATATAGTCCTCAGATTTTAATAAAACTTTTCAAAATTGTGTGGAAACATATAAAACTAATAATTACCAGGATTAGTGACGCTACAATTGAAAGCAAAATAGTTTTTCTCAATAGAACTAGTTTTTTGACCGATCGTTCCTATGGCAGCTATATGTTATAGTCAGCCGATTTTTATACATTTTACAAGATATATGTGGAAGCATATAATACTACTATATACCACGATTGGTGTTGCTACGATGCAAAACAAAAAAGATTTTCTCACTAGAACTAGTTTTTTGACCGATCGGTCCTATGTCAGTTATATGACATAGTCATCGGATCCGGCCAGTTCCGACAAATAAAGCAGCCTATGTGAATTTAAAGAATTTTTGCTAAGTTTGGTCAAGATAGCTTCAAAACTGAGGGAGGAGATAGCAAATAGAAACTAGGGACGGTGCAAACCGGTCCGGAACCGAACCCCAGTGAGAACCGGTTTGGTTTCGGGTTTTAAATTGACGGCAAAACCGGACCATGAACCGAATTTGACATCTCTTTGACCCCTCGAACCTGAACCCGAGCCGAATCACTTATGTAAAAATAATGGTTCGGTTCTCAATATTAAGTAATTTTTCAAACGGAAGAAATTTTAAATAAGATTATTAAAAATTTAACTTTCAATGTTTCTTCGTCTGATTTCAAAGAATCGAAGATAATGGGAGGAGCAATGGGAAACTATAATCAAAAATCAAATATTATATCCCTCAACGATGTTATAGGTTATAGGATCTTCGAAAATGGTCCAAGAGAATATAGATCGAAAAAGTTTTACGAGCATTTTCAACACTACATTTTGTACCTTCTAGTCTTAGAGCTCCCAGAAGATATAATGCCTACACAGAAGAAAAATCGGATTAAAATCTATTCCAACCGATGTTCCGATCCCGAATTTTCTCAAACTAAATACGACAGAATTAACTTGAGTACGGATTTTCCCATTTCAAAAATCTTGTCTTGATTCCGCCTTAAGCTCAGGTGTGCTTAATTTTAACTCGAAATACGCTTATTTTAATAACACATGGGATCGGCTTAAGTTAAAATGTAAATGTAAAGAGAGTGGCCTAGAAATATTTTGAACTCGATCTCGGTTTCTATGATATTGCTATTCCCTACTTACTTACGATGTAGGATTGTTGGACTTTCTCGTATGACATTTCGGACTGATACAACAATTTTAGGATTGTTTCAATACTACAATCTTGATTTAAGTACAATCAAGTTCGACCTTTTATTAAGCTTTTATTAACTCAAACTAGGTAGATCTTAATAATGATTAATTTCGACAAAAAAAAAGATTATATCAATCAAATTTACTTAAAACAAATTAAAGGGAACCTGGGGATCACACGATCCAGGAGCCGGTCCTCGAACCGAATACAAAACTTCCTCACGGGTTCGAACCCCCGAACCGAACCTCTCCCAGAATTTTGGAGGTTTCCAGTCTTGATAGAAGCAGACGGACATGGCTATAACGACTTAGCTTGTCATGCTGATCAAGCATATATATAAATACTTTATGGGATCGGAAATGCTTCCTTGTTCGATTTTAATGTACCCCCTACAAGCGTATAATGAAGAATCTGCCTAAAGGATGGCACCTCTTCCCGCTTGACCAGCCATTTGATCCCATTGGAAGCGCCATCTATTGTCCAGCTAGGGAAATCACTAGACTAACATTGTTTAAAGCTAAAATTAAAATTTTTGAAAATAATTCAATCAACCTCCATTTAAATTAGTTGTAGAAATTACTTTTCTTTAAGTGGGTTGCAATTTATTTTTCTGATCTAGGTCTCTTTAAGCCTTATTAGAACCAAGGCTGAAAACCTTTAAAAATTTGGAAAAGGTTCGGATCGAAGGTTCGCACCAGTGAGAAATCTTTGGGTTCGGTTCACGGACCGGTTCCTGGATCCTCTGAACCCTAGGTTTTGGTTCAAATCTCTGTACACTTAAACAAACAAAATTATAAAGTTTGCTTTACGATTATTTTATTCGAATTTATTCGTTTGATGAAATAATAAAATTTATTCGACATAAAGCTAAGGTCCCACAGGCAAATAATTTGCCTTAATTTTGATGAAAATTTGTCTAAATAGGCATTACCTTATATTTTGCAGGACTTAAATCTAAAGCTATGGATCTACGCGATAATAATCTGCTCAAAAAGTGACAACAAATTAGCTATTTAGGCCTATTAAAATATTCATCAAAATTTGGGCAAATTATTTGCCTGTGGGACCTTAGCTTAAGTCTTTTTTAAGAAGCGCCTTGTATAAGTTAATTTAATTTCCGACCTTCGGATTTAAATTTTAAGTACGAGACGAACCTGATTGTACTTTGGTTTCATAAAATCTGAAATCCACCTTTACCTGACATTTATTGGGATTGATTTAAGTCCAGATATATTTTTTCGAGTGTGAAGGCATTCAATCTTAGATTAGAAGGAACCGACTTAAGTGTTGAAAATGCATGAACAACTTCGTTAGTAGAATATTATTTAAAGACTTTTCCTAAATTTTTAAAACATTTTCGAAGTATGTTCTCTGTGTTTATTTTCGAAGGAATCTATTTATATATGACATTGGTTCATTGCTTTCCATTGTTCTTATAAACTTCCCTTCTTTACAGTCCGTAGTAGTTATTTAAAGATAAATTTTAAATAATCATATCCAGAATTTATTCCGTCTGAAATATTACTACGTATGGTGAACCGAACCCTTTTTTAATAAGTGGTTCGGTTCGGGTTCGAGGTATAAGAAATGTAGAAGTTTCGGTTCATGGTCCGGTTCGACCAATTCAAAAAAACCCGAACCGAACCAGTTCTTAGGGGTTTGGTTCCGGACCGGTTTGCAGCCTTGATTAGAACTCAATTGTCATATGCATTAAAAAGTTCGGTATTTTCTGCGATATTTCTACTTATAACATTTTGTTATACGGTCACTCTTTCGACACTTTAATCTCGGCAGAAAAATGGACTTTAAACCGTGAACATTTTCGTGCAATTATTTTTTACAATTTTCGGCGTGAAAAATATATCAATAAATAACAAGCACTATTCTTTAGCACAGTGAAAAAGTGGTACAAAAAATATTTTTGCTGAGGAAGTATCAAAATTTCAAAATTTCATGATCCTATTCGTATCGAATCAGTTCCGTACTGGTTTGCCATGGTTCATTTAAAAACGTTTGCTCTAAAAGCTTATAAAGAAATGTGCTTGCTGCAGATCTAAAGAATGTTCCACTGATTTGCATACTTTATGAGCGCATTATAGTGCAAGTCCATTACCCATTCTATCTCTCTTGCTTACTTACTCTCTCGTACTCTTTATGATATCTTTCTCTCCAACATCAAGGATGCGCAGAATATCCTGCGGCGTACACACATTGTGGCACAACATCAATATGATGTCCCTTCTTGCTTAGGTAGGGCCAATTGCATGCAACATGCACAAAAATTTTTGTATGTAAAATATTTTTGAACTTAATAAGCCGTAAGCCAGTGGCGTGACCAATGCCCGAATGCCCGATAAAGCTGGTTGTAACTTACCTAGAAAGAGAAGAAGTGGCATAAAGATAATGATTAGCAAAAGTAAAAATAACTACGTTATAGACTAAGTTTTAGGTGAGGAATGAAAATGTATGAAATTAAAGCGAGATGAGTTGATGATGAAGAATACGACGGCGAGGGAGCAGGGCAAAAAACACGCCACTAGAGCGACAGGTAGTTTAATTTATGTGATGCTGCTCCTGCTGCCCAGCCAGCCGTTGTTCTTCTTGTTGTTTCATTTCGCTTTTGCTCTCCGTTCCTGTTCCTGTGCCATTATGCTGCGTCGTTTTAATGGGGCCCCTAACCAAGTCACGAGCTGCCCGCCAACAATGGCGAACATGATGACGACGACGACGGCGACGACGAGGATGGGGTCACAAAAAAAAATAAAGGATAAGAGGCAAAAGGCAAAATAAAATAAATAAATAAAAATTGCTCAACGCAAGGCAACCAAAAAAAAAAAAAAAAAAAAAAAAACAATTTTGTCTGTGAAGTTGGCAAGCGAGTTTCCCTCCCCGGTCTCTAAAAAAAATTATTCAGCAACAACACAAAAACGTGACCGCGCATTTTTCAATGTCAGACAGAAATGTGTCCAAACATTTTTAACGAAAATTACTTTAATTTTAACAAATCCCACTATCTAGTTGGGCCAGTTCTGATATATAATATATGTATATATCTATGTGTGTATAACCCAAAAATCCAACCAAAAACTGTTTGCAAATTGTTCATGTGTAAGAAAATTCCGTGTAGGTTTTTTTTTTTTTGTTTTGCTTGTGCCATTAAGAATTTACGCTACATAAAATTTAATAATTTCATTTTTTATGGACGCGCTTCACACACACATACATACGTTGGGGTGGCATGTGTGCACGTTGAATTATAGCATACTTTTAGGCGTGTGCCCTGGCAGGCGCATTATTTCAGTTTTTATGGGTTACATAACGAGCCAGGCGGAAATAGAGAAGGAAAATATGAAAAAAATAGAAAGAGAGAGAGAGAGGAGAGGGAGAGATTGCTAGAGAAGGAGCAGCTGTTGGAAAGCAGCAAAAACAAAAAATATTGTGACAAAACTTGAGAATAAATTTCGGAGACTTTATTGTGGGCATATTAGACAATAATTATGACCGAAATGTGGAACGCAAAAACAATTTGTTTCCGTAAACGAAATGATGGGCACTTTAAAATTTAGAAGAAAATATATTTTTAAAGGAAACTATAAAATGAAAGTGGAACAAAAATTTGACATAACTGATCTGATGTAGATATCAGGCACGTAAACTTCAAAAAACTCTTAAGAGGTTCACTCCGAAATATGAATACGCGAGATCTCCTGTTTCGGGTTTACTCAGCGGGTTGAGTTTAAAATGTTCGGTGAAATTCGCAAAATTTACAGAGAGAGAACTCTAAAGGCGGACTCACACGATGTGGCAATTTGCCATATATAAAACAGTCGAATGTTACCATACCGTGTGAGTACAATATGACATGGATGTTTACCACATTTTTTTATACAAGATTTTGTAGTGCCACATGCGACTGCTTTATGTATGGCAATGTGCCATATCGTGTGAATCTGCCTTTAAGCTGGGTTCACACTGTTCGACGCATGATAAATGTTAATCTAGTAGGCCTTCATGTTTCCTTGTTTTCAATGCCAAATGACAAGCAATTCACAATGAAAACATGGCAACATCGAATTATTGGGCCTTCCGCCTTACAGTCATAATTTTGCACCCAATGACTTCTTTAAGTTTTCAAATATCAAGAACAAACATTTGGTCAACGATTTTCAATGCCAGAAAAAGCGGTTAAAGCATTCAATTGCATGTTTCGGAGTTGAAATTTGCAAATCAATGGGAACAATAAACAGAGTGACCGTACAAAAAGAAGTTGTATATAGGTATATCCCAGAAAATGCCAAGCTTTCTAATGCAAATGATAATTGAGTTCTAAAAAGGCTGAAAGTGACCCAGGTCAGAAATATAATTAGCCACCTACTAGTTGGGGTGATAAATTCGTCAACAACAATCAGCTGCAAAACCAAAGCTAAGGGCTGCATCATGCTGGAATTTGACATGGGTGTCTATGAGGCACCGTAACCTTTTTTTGCGATAGCAGCGCACTCTGGCGTTCAAAGAGGTAACTTTTCATCCCACCTATTAGGTACTGATGGGAGATTATTATTCAAAAATTACAGACAATACAAGGAATTTTAGGGAATTTTAAATTCCATGATGTCATCGCTTAGTACTTTTTCTTTGATTAAAAAAAAACTTACCTACAA
This sequence comes from Lordiphosa mommai, assembly GCA_018904225.1. Lineage (NCBI taxonomy): Eukaryota > Metazoa > Arthropoda > Insecta > Diptera > Drosophilidae > Lordiphosa > Lordiphosa mommai. The sequence continues at coordinate 92,184 of JAEIFT010000353.1, read as the reverse complement.
ATTCTTAGATTTTTTAGACAAATATATATCATTTTATATGCATGTGTTTGAATTGACTAATCGTTGTAAAGCCTTTATGTATGCAAAGAATGTTATTTAGAATTTTCAAATAAGAATAGCTTAAAATACTGTTCCTAGCATTGCATACTTTGAGACACCAAAATTAAATACGAAATTTGAACATTTTAAATACTTGCATTCCAAATGGTATACATTTGCTAAAGAAAGCTTAGAATTGTTTGGTTCAATTTATTTCAAGCCACAGAAAAAGAGGCTGATTTCATTGAAAGTCAAAAAAAAAAATGTCTGAAAATTTTTGAAATTTGAAGTTTAAGCAAATTTTTAAGCTTAAATTACCAAAATCGAGACGTAACAAAGCATTTATCTGGAATTACTCTAACTTGTCCGTTTTTTTTTTTATTTTTTTATACACTGTACTTGTTTATCTTTGATTAATCGGGATGACAAACTCATCGACATTCGTGTTAGAGTCGAGTCGTGTCCATCTCTTCCCTGTATCAAAGGTACAACGTGTATAATGAGTTGGTGTAAATGTATGTACCAAGCTGAACGAGAGCTTAGTAAGAATTGATTTAATAAGGCATCGTAGAATCGTTAGCTTCGTAGATGTCAATATTTTTAATATTTGCTTTGCCTTAGTTTTTATCGTTTGTTCTTTATAATGAGGTTATTTTAAAATCTTTATTTTTTAATCCGTTGAGTACGTAATGATGTACAGTGTTCCTAATAATGAAGTCTTTTTACCCATGGTGGAGTTATATAAGGTGAGGTCAGTAAAGTAGGCTGTCTTTTTGGGCTACCAATGGAGTAATGAAAAGCAGTCATTTTGAATGGTAAAAGTAGTAATATTCATTGGTACCCCGCTCCCATGGTGAATTTGTGATGACTCTACCTTATATTATTATACCATGCTTTCACCCAGGTGTGGGGACACCGACAGCAAGAGACGTACGAATTTCCTCCCATTTACATTTGGGGATGCCCACAAAATACTTATGGCGGGTAGACACCAATACACATGAAGAAAATAATTTGTCAAACAACAACAACCACTAGACTAAGATGAAGAAAATACGTTTATTTTGGATGTCCTTAAGAACTTAAGAAGAACTTAAGCCACAGAATCCATTAAACCCTGCAATTAGTTCCATTCTGCAGAGACTCTTTAACAGTTGCACATCGTAGATCGCAAATCGGCATCATCTACTTCTACATTCTACTTTGGCAATCGGTATCGATGTACTCAAAAATTATTAATTTGGTATGTTAACTTCTTAAATTTGCTGGCAGATCATTTTTATTTTAGTTTTTTGTCCCTTTTGCCTCTCCCCACAGTTATAAAAAAAAATGCATACATCCACATTCTTATGGGTAGATTGTTCGAACTTTCCAGATTTATAGTAGCCAGCATTATACATCGATCCATTAAGTTTGATAAAAATCAGATGAAGGATAGTAAAGTTCGAATTAATTCAACATTTTTTCAAACAGAGATACCTTCAATAGCAAAATAGAAAAAAACCCTGAAAGGCAGAGAAATATAAATAAACTTTGAGAATTAAGTAAGGAAGTATCCTTACTTTTTATGTGAATCATTTAAAATCAGATATGACTAACGTTTGAATAAATTTCAATAATAAATACAAATACAATCTCGTATTGGCTGGTGTCTAGTGTCTATATAAAATAAGACCTTGTATTTTACAGTTGGGCTTGACCGACTTTCCAACTTGTTTTTCATTTATGGCTGGATTAAAAAATGTTTCTCTTTTGATTAATTTTCGTTGCCAAATTATGTATATTAAAGAAGAAAAAAAAGCCCATTAGGTTGCATCGCTCGATCCCTTGACCAAAATTTAATGCAATTTTCCTCAACACTTGCGCTCATCGTCCTTTTCGTTTCGTTGCCATTCTTTTGCGTTAATATCTCACTAATGGCATTGGCTGGCTGAAATTGCATTACGCTCAAGTTGACGTTGACTCATTTTAATTGAATTTTAACTTCAGTTCGAAATTGAATTACGTGCCAGGGCCAAGACAGAACAGACAGCGAATATTTCAAGAGCGAGTGAACCGAAAATATCCATGTGGGCGTTCAACTGGACGACACGGAATGACGCCGAACTGCGCGTGAAAATTGCATTAAGTCAGCACTGATCAGCATTACAGGCGCCTAAAAGCACACACTAAACGTTTTGCGGGTCGAAATTCACTTTCGTTTTGCCAGAATTTGCAGCACACACACACACACACACACAAAATTCATTATTTTGCACTTAATTAAAAACACGCGCGAGCATAAAAAAAAGGGAGCACACACACAGATATACATATCAGCGCCTCATCTACTGCCATAAAAACACAGCCGCCAGCCAGCCTGGTCAACTGGAAAAACAACAACCAAGCCAAAGCTACCATCTCTCTCTCTGGTCTGTCTGGCTGGCTGGCTGGCGTCCACCTCCTCCTTTTAGTATTCTTTTTTTTTTTGTGCTGTTGTTTTCGCATTGCCGCGTCGCAGCTCTTTTTTTTTTTGCTGTTTGATTTTGGACTTTGGCAAAATCCTTTCGCTTTCGTTTTCAGGCATTTAAATGCCAGCCAAAAGGCCGCATGTGGCTAAAATGGCGAGACACTGGCAGAGCGCGAAATTGGCAACAGAATTTGCATGTGCTTTGGGCCATTGGACACCGCCGGAAAGGGAAAGGGAAGGGGAAAGGGAAGGGGCAACCACTTTTTATTAATTCCTTGGCGCAGACCTAATAACTCAACGTGTTCCCTCTCTTCGTTTTAATTGCCTGTCTTTGCATTCATTTTCATATCAAAGGTATTAAAAATACAACAACAACAACAACAAAAAAAACAAAACCAATTTCCCCATTTGGTTTTTGACAGACCAAGATGGGAATCTTTTTTTTTGCACACTATTTTTATTTTTATATGCTGGCCCCCAAAATGCCAAAAGGAAACGATGCACAACAAAAAGTACGAAACGCGGCCATAAACTACAAATCATGCCAAGAAAGACAACAACGGACCAAAGAGGCAACTACAAAAATAACAAAAAAAAAAATTGTCTAAAAATTCAACATAACCTCGAATGATTTATGGACGCCTGCGAATATTTAAAAGGTACAAGGCAGCTTCGGCCAAGCAAAAACCAAGCAAAACAACAAAAACAACAACTACAAAAAACCCCAGCAGAAACAAAAGGAATATCAGCAGCAGCCAAAGTTGTGGGCAGAAATATTATTGCGAATGCTTCAAGCTGCATCTTCGTTGGTTGGATTTAAGTGCATTTCACAGCAAACAACAAAAAGGACATAAAAGCTCAAAAAGGGCATACAACAACAGCAACAAAAATAAAACAGAAAAATGTGCGAAAAATTGAAAAAGGGAATGCATAGTGGAATGCAAAGCAGAAAATTTTACAAAATTACTCATCAAATATTGGGTGGCTGTTGAATGCTGCTACCAAAAAAAATAAGTAACAGCTTAATAGGTTACTTTCTTTGTTTTGATATCACTGACTGTTATATAGCAAAATAATTAAATTGCATCCAGCTTTTTGAATAAATAATATAAATTTTATAAAATTTATTAATCTAGCATCATTCATCAGTTACCCGATATTATATTGAAAATTAAACAATGTTTTTTTTTTTAATTTTTCATAGTTTCGTACAGATCATAAACACAAAGTAACGAAACAATTTGAAGACTTAGAAATATTTCCAAACGTGAATATAAGAAAATTTAATTTTGTAAAGTTTGTAGAAGAGGCTAAAGATATTAGATGATTAAAGAATCTGAACGGGAATATAAACCAGGTCAGTTTTATGATAATTTAGGCACAGAAAAGGCTACTTTAATAACACTGTGCAAGTCGAAAAAAAAGACATGGTCAACTTTAACGGTTTTCCCCTATTTTGGGCCCTGGGTATCGAAGTGCATCTTTAGTTTTATGAGTTATAACGATGGCTTCATACAAATTTTTTTTTTTAATGTTTTTCATCAAGTTAAATTTTTTCTAAATTGTAAAAAAATTATATCTGATTCTTGTGAAATCTGAATAAATAGATATAAATGTGCTCTAATTTACTATATTTACATAAAATAATTGCAACCTTTTTTACAATAAAATTTTTGTACAACTAATTATTTAAAATTTTCAAATATTAGGAAAAATCACAATAAAATCATTTTTTAATGTCTTTCCTTTTGTTCTCCAACAATAACTTGATTTCTAATTAAATATTTCCTAATTTAATGTAATTTTGGTAATAAAAATTATGTAAAAAAATTTTTTGTTGTTTTTTTTTTAGATTTTATTCTATAACTTTTGAATGCACAATGATATCGAAAAACTGTAAATGAAGTAAATTAGAGACCATTTAGAACTATTTAGTTAAATTTTTCAAGAATAATATATCATACCACTGGAATTTACAAAAAAATGGTAACTTCGTAAAAAACTTTAAAAAAAATTTTCGTTTGAAACCATCATTACAACTCAAAAAAGTAATGATGCAGTTCGATTCCTAGGACCCGAAATAGGGGGAAATCGTCGAGTTCGGTCATGTCTTTTTTAAATAAAAGATTTCAAGAATTTATCGTATTGTTCAATTTCTACAGTTTGAATCTTTGAGATACTAACACGCACGACTCAAATCGCTTGTTCAATATCAGATTTCTTGGGTCAGCTTTAATTAATTAAAAATTAAAATTCTGAATAAATTCAGTGAGTCAAGAAAGTGTTCAGACCAAGAAGATAATTCACATTTCCCATTTATTTTGCAAAAATCTGCTTTATCTAATTGTTTACCATTTTATTCTGATTCTCCATGGTTCTGAGAGCCATTATTCAATAGAACGGAACAATGAGTTAACAGTTTCAAAAATCAAGAAAGAAAAAAATAAAGTGTTTTGACAAGATTTCAAAATAGATTTTTTCTTAGGACTGAAGCTCAAATGGTAAATAAATAAGGGTTTCTAGACAAATTTACCACGCTGAAGAATTTCCAGATATTTTATGGATAACTGTAGATTTGAAGGGTAAATATTTGTATACACATTATTTAATATATGGGCATTTCCATTATGTCGAATAGGACCGTCGCACACATTCGAAGTAAGAAAAAAGAAAAAAATCAACTGATATTTATTTAGTCAGATAGCTTAACTTACAGCTCTTAATGAGCCTTATTATTGATGATGTAAGATTGATTGTGAGCCAGTTTTATTTTTCAAGATAATTGCATAAAATCAAGGCATTCGCACGGGACAAGAAGAGAATTGGTTTCGCGACCAACAATTCAGAACCCGATTTCAGCTTAACCTGAGGCAATATTTCAATATGTTAAATTTCAAAATGATGTGCATTGATATCACTTAAAAGTGGTTTTGACTTCACCCAAAAAAATCCATATACTTTGTTTAAATTCAATTTTATGTGAATAATGTTTTCTATCATGATAATTATGTTATTTTTGTTCTTCTTTTGATGAAATTAAATATAAACGAGCTCAATTAAATGTTTCTAAATCAACTGAAGATTTCAATATATTTATTTTTACATAATTCCAAAAACAACAAAATTTTCAAAAATATTGGAATGTCCTTTAACTTTTCTCCCCAACGTTTGGAACTCTCTCTTTTTTTTCGCCACCGTTCTGACTCATTTAGATATTAACAATTAAAAAGTATAAAGTAAAATAAAAGTTTATTGTTAACAAAAATTTTGTTGCACGGGACCAACTTTAAGTAAGCAAACATTTCAGTTCAGTTTGGTTTGGTTAAGAGACAGCTTGCAACCCTGGATATATGTATATATCCGATTTTGCTTAATAAGTTTTAGGAAGTAACTATCGAAATTAAAAAAGTTTTAATGCTACAAACTTTTTTACGTATGATACACAGTGGGCCAAATTGGCAATCAATCGTTTCGAAATTTTAAAAATATAACAAAATATGATGTAGATAATATTTCTTTTTTAAAGTTACCTCCCAATATTTTCCAGAGAGTATAGAAAAACTGGTCTGGGGGTTGTACCGAAAAGTATAAATATACTTGAAGATTCATAGAAGCAATGTCGGTTTGTTTGTCTGATTCTATGGTTAAAAAAAGTTAACTGTTATACGAGCAAGAAAATGCAGAATACTTTTGACGTTTCTCAATGATATTGAATCGTATTATCAAAAACAAAAAGAATATCACCGAATATAGTCGAATCCCAAAAGTTGTACTTCATAAAAGTCTTAGAAGAGTTGCTAAAACGATTGTCTACTTCTTCACAAGCTATCTATCTATCTACTATCTATCTAAATGTCTATCTACCTATCTATCTACCTTTCTATCTACCTATCTATCTACCTATCTATCTACAGTCGAATCCCAAAAATTGTACTTCATAAAAGTCTCAGAACAGTTGCTTAAACGATTGTCTACTTCTTCACAAGCTATCTATCTATTTACTATCTATCTAAATGTCTATCTACCTTTCCATCTACCTATCTATCCACCTATCTATAATCAGAAATATCAACTTTTTAAATTTCAATTGTGAATTGTTTAAGATCAAATTCGAATCAAAAATTGACGTTGATTGATTTAAATTGACGTGAAGATTGAAGATTGTCCATCATCAAACATAAAATTAATTTTTTCAAACAATTTTAGTAGATTTATCCCACTGTCAAACGTTAAAAAAATGAGCAAAGAAACCCCAAAGAAGTTGTATAAGAATTTACGACAAAAAGGCGTTAAGCTTCTTGCTCTTATAGGCATGGAAAAAATGGAAAAAATAAAACAATGGGCGCATAAATTGCATTTTCACTTTTAATATTTGCCCTGTTCTTTGGGTCCTTTTTTTTAATGAACATTCCTGCTGGTTCCCTTTCTCTACATACCTATATACATATTTATCTAATTATGGTTAAGTCAAAGTGAAGTCAAAGTTGAGGCCTTGGGGCATCCTTTAGCACTTAAAAACCGCCAACTCAATCTGGCTCGATCAAGTGACCAGTCAAACAACAACTGCTTGGGGTCAGAATATTTCATGAGTGCGCACATTCTCTGTAGTTTGCCTTTTTTTCTTTTCTTTATTTTTTTGTATAATATGCATGCAATTGTTGTATGTGGCTAAAAATATGTTTAAATCGCGCCCAAAGCCACAGAGAGACAGAGCCAGAAACTTGTTTTTTTCAGATTGTTGTTATGGTTGCCAGTTTGGCCAGAGTCAAGGCAAGTTTCGCGGCCTGCAAGCAGCTAAAATGCAGCTGGCTGGGCTAACTTGTTGTGGCTGTTGTGCTGTTTTGCTGTTCTGGGTCTGCTCTGGGCCTGGCCGGGCTGGCTCGCTTACAATTTGACCGTGACCTTTTCGAATGAAATTGCCTGGTCCTCGTACTGCTTCGTTTCCATTAAAACTGGCATAAATATTAATTAAATGATATGCAAAATGTGCTGCATACTTTGGGGCACAATGACAAAGGGCAATTTGCGTCAGGTAATAAGTTATTAAATGAAACGCTCGCAACAAAAGAAGGCAAATGTTGATAATAACATTAAAAATGTTTATCTTTTTAGCAGGCTACCAGGAAAAATCTACACAAAAGCTAAAATGTAGCACACACAAAATGTATGTGTGTGTGTGAGTCCCGCGACAAGCTTTCCCTGCAAAGCGGCGCCAAGCTCCCCGAAAAAAGGCAAGGCAAATTGAATTTTCCCTGAGCAAAATTAAATTTTCCAAGGAAATTGAATTTTTTGATTAGTTTGCTTTTTGCATCTCTCTCCAACACACACACACATACATACGCACACACACACTCACAAGCGAAACGTAGCAGCAGCAGCAGAACAAGCGGCGAAAACAAAAGTAAAATGAAGAGCAAAAGAAGAAGAAGACAGGGAAATGATTTAAAAGTTAAATGAAATTAAAAATACAATTTTCATTTTGCATCAAAAAATGAAAATTTTCACAAATTTTCTTGCATAATTTGTAAAATAAATAGAATTTTTTGTATATGCATATTTACGAGGGTTGTAACAAAAGTACAAAAATTAAGAAATTGAAACGGTAAGATCTGAAATCCTTCGCAGGGGAATGCCAAGATTTAAATGTATACAGCAGCGAAAAAATAGGACCAACCTTACGAGCAAATTTTCCAAAGATGTCATAACTACATTTGTTAGTTTTAGAATCTTTGAATTCGTTTTTGAATGAGAAGACGCTTACAAATTATAAAAGGATAAAAAAACCTTGTTAAAATTACAAAAATCACTTAAATGATTATTTAAAGATAATGGTTCACCCAGAAAAAAATGTCATTTTAAATTAAAGTATGTCCGTGATTGAGTTTAGACCGTTTTGTTCATTAAATTTTAAGATATTTTATATGATAGTTAGAATAATAATAATGTCATAGAATTCATTTAATTTCAAGTTAAAAGGACTTTAGAATCAAAAAACGAACTTGAAATAAGAATTTTGTTCTCTGATATGGAAATTCCGAACTTAATCAGCTTTTGAGATCGTTTGTACTTGAATTTCCGCTGCTTAAGTACGAAATTCTTGAATTTTTTTCTGAGTGTATTAGCTTAGATAACACAGGGCAACAAAATGACCACTTTTGTGAGCTCTGGCCTTCTCGATGCAAAATTCTGTTCCTGTTCTGTGCAGGGAATAATACCGTTAACCGAAGTAAACCGTTTAAAGCCTGGTACCGGTATCGAAAGCGGAACCGATATTAAAAATTTTTTGAGAACCGAAAACCGTTAACCGTTATAATAGGAACCGAAAAAACTGGAACCATACCGAAACGCTAATACCGGTATTGATTTGGTTTCTTATTATTTATTTTATTGATTTGTGATTATTACAAATATATATTTCAACTGGTAAAATGGCAATATAAAAACTTAGAAAAGAGTCTTACATATTTGAAATTTGCCCCTAAAGAATATCCAGAATCATATTCTCTTTTTAGGATATATAAGATATAGAAAAATAGCTCTAAAAAGCGGAAAAATTTTTATTGGGTAAATAATTAAATATAAAGGATTTCTTAGTATTCTAATGATAATATAAATTTCAAAAATTAAGTTTCTGGATTTTAATCAAAATTCGGCCTAAAAAAACCTCTTTTTTTAATATTTCGAAAAATGTATTGCAAGGAAAAGCTAACGGAGATTTTATGTTTCAATCTGTTTTTGTGTTTTTAGAGCTGATTATACCCCTTTGAGTATTTCACCAGCGTAATTTGAGCTATATTGGACCGTAGTCTTATAATATTGGTCAAATCTAAATCAGCTAAAGATAACTTTTTTTAAAGGAGATACGACAAATTATAGAACGGATTATATTATAAGAATAGAGAACTCCTTAATTCAAGTTTGGAAGGAGGAATACCAATGGAAACGTGGACAAAAGCGTTTAGCGAAATTGTTCGTCTTAAAATAAAAAGGGCTAAAAATCGGTATATTTTAATAAAACGTTTTTATGTGGCATATTCTCAGAAGAAAATTTTGTAGTTCTATTACGTCCATTCATTTTTTGGATATCTTGAAATTATTAGAATTTCTGAATATAAAAAAAATTATACTTATACCGGTACGTACCGGTATACCGAAATAAAAATCTGAGTACCGGAATCGGAACCGAAAACCAAAATAAACTGTAAACCGAAATAGAACCTTTAACCGGTATTCTCATTTCGGTACGTACCGGAACCGATATTCGTTTCGGGATTAGTCCCTGGTTCTGTGCCCTGGTTCCAAAACTGGTCTCGGTTTTTCTCCATCAGCTCTTGTTTTTCAAGAAATCGCGGAAAATCCATTTTGCAGTTTTTTTAGCTTATGGAAAATTATGGGGGTCACACCAAGCACAAATTTGTAGGTTTAGAAATTTCATACATCAATGCAGCCATAAAAATTCAAGCGAGCCGCAAGCAAGGCCAGTACTTGAAATTATTTTTTTGTTTTTTGATCAATTATTGTGGGTTTACATTGGGTCATAAAATGACAAATGACTGAAAATGACAAAGTTTTTCATTGAAAATAATAGGGATTTGACTCAAAAGGACACAAATTGAGGCAATGTAAACCCAGCCTTAGACAAATCTATTATTTTTAAAGAGTGCCACTTTGGTTTCCAAAATGTCTATGATTTTTTCCCAAACTGTGTGATTTGAGTGTGTTTGTTGTGTTCGTGTGAGCTGACGTTCGTATGACACGATATGCATAACTTTAAAATTAAATTTTGCGCCTACCAAAAAATCGTCCATAACCAAATTAAATATGTTTTAAATCAAATATAAAGTTTTCGATCAATTGACGTGGTGTCTGTCGAACACCAACTTCAACCCTCTACACGTCGCTTAATATACCTGGCTTCCCGGCTCCCAGATTCCAGATACTCCTTAATATAACAAAATATTCTATATTATGATAATAATGCAGCTTAAATTCTTTTTGTTCTGAGAGAAAAAAAATCAAGTATGAACCACATGAACTTAGTATTTCCCGACCATGATAATCAACTGAGTCGCAAATTAGGGAAACCAAGTTCGTCATATAAATTTAATTTTTTTTGTTAAATCGCCCAAGATTAATATATTTTTTTAAAGTTTGATGATACTAATTCTAATTTGGTTTTTACTTGTGTTAAGATTGTTTGTATTCATTTTGAGAGAAAACGTACTTAATTCAAGAACGTTTTTGTAAGTTTGCGATAACTTAAATCGAGTTGGTTGAAACTTTATTTAAGTACGACTTTTTTCACTCTGCTAAAGCTCTAAAGGCCCATTCTCAGATGACATAAAATTAATTTTCGTCACTATGCTTTATATGAATAGAAACACTTTTGTAGATCTTTGAAATCAGAATGCTTTCGAACAGATGTCCTATTTATATGAAGCATAGTTGCGAAAACAAAATTTATGACATCTGAGATCAGGCCTTAATCAAAAAACTCTGTCGCTTCGTCTAGTCCAGGCCGTTGAAAAGGCCGTAGGATACATTTTGCTCAAATAGTCATCCAGAGTTGCCGCAGTATGGGACAATTTCCAAAGAAATGAGTGACATTTTTAAGCAATAAAAAATATAAATTCAAATTCAATATTTCACCTCGAGACATGAAATGTTTCTCAATCCTTCACTGGAAATTCAACGTAATAAATAGTTAGTTAATTCAGCTGCCAAGAAATTAAACGCTTTTAGTTTTTTTGGGATTCTGAATGCTGCATCCATTTTTATAGTGAGACGCAGTCGCACGTCATGTTCCGTGGTTAAACTGTCTTTCAGACTTTCTTTCAAGATGGGTAAGATTCTAGGAACCCTTCGTACCCTCATGATTATTGCATTTTGCACACAATCTAAGTATAGTTTAGCTGTATAGCCGCATCAAGTAGTGGGTTTTTAGCTTTCCACCGAGTCTGAAACAAGCTGATTTTCTTATTCAGAATACTTTAGCTTTAACACATTTTTTTTTAGCTCTCAAATTGAAATTCAATTCAGAACTTTAAAATTGAAATAAAATTTACATTTTCATAATTTAATTTCTACTTTAAACCTATTTAGATTCGCATCAAACACTAAGCTGCATTCTTTGATCACAGACAATTTCACATAAAGAGGAATATTTAAATGCCACATTTTGTTAAACATCTTGTTGCATGCTCACACACACACACACACACTTAGAGTTTTCGCTTTTAATTTCAAAGTTTGGTGAGCTGTGCAACATTTTGTGGGTTGAATGTTAAGAGAGAGATGGAGCGAGGGGTTTTTGCGGCTGGCCTGGACAGTTAAGCAGGCAGCCAACTCTGGGAACGCAAGCTGCTTTTAATGTTCCATTAAAACGGAGCGCACTTTGGGCCGAGTGTGGGTGTTGGGTCATCCTTCCAAGGCAGAAGCAAACTACAGCCATAAAAGCAAACAACAAAAACAGGAGCAAAAATATATTGCAAAACAAAATGGCCACTTTGGCAGCAACAAAAACAAAATATAAAAAAATGAAAAAAAAAAAACACAAACTGCACGACCCGCCATTTTATATTATTATTTTTGCGTGTTTCCTTTTACCCACACACACAGACAGCGCACATTTTTTAATATTGCAGGCTTCTTCGTGCGGTTATTTTATGAGTTTCATAATTCAATGTTTAAAGGCAAATGAAGTTGCAGCAGCATCTTTCTCTATGGAAAACCAAGTTCCACTTAATTGCAACATGGCTGAACAGAGTGCCCATCCCTACAGACCACACCTACGCCCACGTGCAGCCCCACCCAGATTAAAAGCTTCCTTCCAAACGTTTCATTTCGTTTTCTCTTCTTTTCTTCTTGCAATTTTCATATCATTTAATTAAAATCGCAAATTTCGTACACGTTTTCATTTTCGTTTTCGTTCTTCGGGGTTTATTTTTATTATTTTTATGGCCCGGTAAAACACTGAACAGTGCAAAAGGCAGAAAATTAAAAATACTTCTTCTTCGATGCCGACGCACGAAGAAATGAAATGTGTAAGAATTGAATTGAATTTAGCTTGAAGAAGCGGGCGTAACGCCATTAAACTGCTGCGGTTGATGCCCCCCCGCAGGGAGACCCTTTTTTTTATAGGCCCTTGATTTATGTGCTGGCTGCGAAGTTTTATTGACCGAAAATTTTCAAATGCAATCGAAATTTTAAATCAAATTATGCAATAGGTATGAGAGGGTAGTCACAGAGCCCATGATTTGACCTAAAGATATGGTTGAAAGAATGATTTTATAATTTGTGTATGATTGAAACTATGGAAGAAGCTAAAAGATTAGCTTTAGTATTACAAAACTTCTTAAAATTTGGAACTGGTTTGAAGCAGGAAAGTGAATTGGATCTCAAATTACATTTTGTCGCGTCCCATGAAACCCAATCAAATTTTGGAAGCACTTGGGAATTCCAAAATAACAAATTAGTCACGTGATTTTCAAAATAGTTCACAATCAGCCCAAGCACATAATTATTTTTGGATCACGCTGAAATCCCATTTCTCTTACAGCTCTAGAGATACAACAGGCTCAAAATACAAATTGTCCTTAAACCACTCCATTTTCCGAACTTGGGTGTGGGTTTTACCAAATTGAATAATTATTTTCACATTAAAGTGACCCAAATAGCGTTCATTTAAATTGGTTCAAAAAACACTCCATTTTCCGAACTTGGTGCTGGATTTTCCCAAAGTTTACATTTATTTTCCTATTTATTTGGCTCAAGAAAACCCCCAAATATATTCAGAACCCACCCCGCTACACATTTTCCATCCTTGTGGGTGGATTTTTCCAAAATGAATCAATATTTTCACATTAATTGTGCCCAAAAAAGCTTAAAAGCCGAGTTTTATTTAGATTGGTTAAAAATAACTCCATTTTTCGAACTTGGCGGTGGATTTTCCCAAAGTTACGATATATTTTTTTATCTATTTATAAAAACCGAATTTTATTCAGAGACCCCGCTACCCATTTTCCAACCTTGGGGTGGATGTTTTGATATAAGAAAATTATTATTATTATTGAGTGTAACTTAAAGGATTAAGCCATAGCATCTATTTAGCCCATAGAGCTTACAAACCGAAATTCATTTAGATTGGTTCAAAGAAAACTTCATTTTCCGAATTTGGAGCTGGACTTTCCCAAAGTTAATATTTATTTTTATATCTATTTGACTAAGGCAAAATAGAATTTTATTCAGAACCCATCCCGCTACCTATTTTTCGAGCTTGGGGTTGGATTTGCCAATTTGAATAATTATTTTCACATAATTGGGCCCAAAAAGCGTACAAACCAAGCTTCATTTATATTGGTTTAAAGATAACACAATTTTACAAACTTGGAGGTGAATTTGCCCAAAATTGAGATTTATTTTTTTATTTACTCTACCCATTTTGCAACCTTGGGGTGGATGTTTTGATATAAGAAAAATTTGTTTCCATTTATCCATAGAGCTTACAAACCGAGTTTTTATTTAGATTGGTTTAAAAATAAGTTTTGACCTTGAACCCACTCCAGCCTATCATTTCCGTTTCAACTTGCCGGTAGATTTTCCCAAAGTTGAGAATTATTTTCCAATTTACTTTATTCTGAACTCAAAACTTCAAAACCCGCTACCCATTTTCTAACCTTGTGCGTGGATTTTCTGATATGAGAAAATTATTTTGCCATCTATTTGGAGCTTACATACCGAATTTCACACAGATCGGTTCTAAAAATAAAGCTATGCACTGAAACCCACAGACATTTTTCGACCTTGGGGTTAAATTTTCCAAAATAGGAAAAACACATATCTTATCAGCTTTCAAGTCGAGTTCCAATTCGATCAAATGAAAAAAATAATTCCTTTACGAAATTGTCAGGACATTTCCATTCTTTTAATTTCATTTTTAAAATATCGTGATAGTACGTGATTAATTTTTTCTTACTAAACGAGTTAAAAGTCGCTCAAACAAACTTTTAAGATAATTTTTACCCACTTTAGTAAATAATTTTTAAAACTTTCTTTCAGAGTTCCTTAAGGAATGTCTGTGTTAAATATTAGATCTCTAGTTATTGTAATACATGTTTAAAAACAATATTACTAAAACAAAAACAAAATTCTTGAAATCAAGAATGTTTTGTACTAAAAGTTATTGAAGAAAATTACAAAATACTAGGGATGTCGGATATTTGAAAAATATCTATATCGATATTTTTTCTATATTCAAAATGTATCATTTCGATATTTATATTTCGTTGATCAAAATAATCGATATTATCGATATTTTCGATATTTTTAACAAAAAAAGCTTTATCTAATGAATAAACAGGTCTTTTGGGGTAATTGAGGTGTCATTTGAAGCGTATTAAAAACTAAATTCTGTCTGCGATCAAAATCTACAGATCAGAGATCCCAAACCAAAAAAATTTAGCTAAAATGTATTTTTATAAGATTGACAAAAATATGTATTTCATTTTAATTATTACATAACATGTTGTAGAAACTTTTTCATGAATTCATAGTGAAGGAAGACGCTGAAGTTGAATAGTAAACAGATCAACAACAATGAAAACATAAAAAAAAACATAAACAATCCAAGAAACGCCAGATCTTTTTTACCAATTATGGTAAGACCAAGATTTTTGAAAGACGCTTTGAGTTATGTGCTAATCGGTTATTCGGCTTCTGATGTCGGAAACCACACTTATAAAAGTCGAAGACAAACTTTTTATGGTCGAAACCAAGCGCGTCGATAGCTTTCTGGTAAAAAATGATATTCCAATGCCAAGTCGGAAGGAGCTAGCAATTTGTTTTCCTCTTCCATCCAAAACTTAAAAATATCCCAAAAAATATTCGATAAACGATATATCGCGTTAGTAAAATATCCGATATTGATATATTGTTTTTTTTCGACAAAAATATCGATATTCGATATATCGATACTATTTCCTGCAACCCTAAAAAATACTTTCTTAACTCAAATTTAATATATCTTGAACTGAGCATAATACAAAATTATTGTACAATACTGGGCTCCTTTAAGTAGGCAACGGAAAAATCACATTTTGGGCACAATCGGATCAGAACTTACAATTCCCAACTGGTTTAAGCACTATGGTTATGGAATGGTTGTACCTTCTGTTATATCGATATTTCCTTTAGGACTTTAACAAAGACAAAGACTAAAGGTTTTATAATTAAGATGATTTTCGCCTTAGATCCAATAGGCCTCTTTATTAAAAAGTTTGGCATTATTCAGCTCAAATTTACCAAGAACATTTAATAGTACGGTCACTCTATCTATTGTTTCCATCGTTTTGAAAAATAATCTCGACAGAAAATTCCATTTTGGTGTGACTAAGAAACGTACTTGAAATAAGAAAGTATTTTTGTATTTGCCTTTCTTTCACACCTGATCTGAGTATAGAAAACTCCCTCTTGATTTTATATTTTATATTCTTTATATTCGCATAAGGCTAAGAAAAAATATGCCTAGTTTAAAATTAATATTTCAATAGCAATTTTTTGCAATTAGAATGATTTACTCTATTTCGACTGCAACATTTTCTGTCATCGTTTGCATAATCATTAGCAACTTCCGTTTCCGGCTTTTTGCACTGCCAACATTTTCATCACATTTTCATCACTTCCGCTGCTTCCTTTCTGCGCTGGTCCTGTTCCCAAGTAATAAGTAATTACACGAAATTTGTTACCCCCCCTTAAAAATAAACATAAACCATAAACTATGCCAGTTTTTATCAACGTTCGTTGGCCAAAAAAGCATTATTTACTCGTATTTTTCCCAAATTTCTCTGCCTGCAGTTTGTCGGGTTGTCTTTATTTGCATGTTCTTGTTAGTTTTGTTTGCCTGTCGTTATTGTTGTTATTGTAAACTTTATGCATTAATTTTACATTTTCCTGGCCCACCGAACCCCAAAACCCAAGCCCATCCAGAAAGTGGGAACGTGTGTATGTGTGTGTGTGTGTGTGTCTGTTTACATTAACTCGCCACATGTAAAATGTACGTTTATTTATTATGGTGGACAGCCACGCCCCAAGTCCGCCCAGCTTTCGCCTACTCCAGCCATTTGTGAGATTTCGTATATATGTAAATATATATATAAAAGTTATGTAATTATCAAAGTTTTAATGCAGCAACGTCCAGTTTTGCCTTTGCTGGAGCAGAGTCTAGTAGTGCACTTAACTGCTCGTGCATACATACATATATGTTGTTCATATATATATATATCATTTGGCGACCTTTTGTTGTTGCGTTATGGCTCTTCCGTGTGTTTGTGTTCAGTATTTTAAAGTTAGTTTGCTGACCAGGATTTTTTTTTTGTGGTACCAAAACTTGATTTTTCGAGATTGTTTTGGGGTAGTGTTTAGATTGCTGTAGTTTCTAAAGCATACATACGTATAAACTGCACAGTTGTTGGAACTAGTCGGAGTGGGTGACTATAGCATGATGCTGTCATACTAATGATCAGTAAAAAGAACTAGTTCGAAACAGAAAAACTATTTGTTTTCAATGGAGATTTTTAAATTATAACAAACTACATATCCGGAGTCGCTGGTGTCCTAAAAAGCTTGTCGATCTGTTTCCTTTACAAAATAAAAAAAAAAAAATTTTGAATACCCTAATAAGAAAGTTTATGGCCAAGTTTTTAACGGTTGGGAGTCGCTTTCTACATTTGAACTGAGTCAAACTGGTCCGGAACCAGTTTAAAAAAAAACGGGAAAATGTTTGACTCATAATTTTTTTAACATACACAAAAAATGTTCACTGCATAGCTCAAATAATTTCTAAGATATGAACTAGATCAATCTGGCTCGAAACCGTTCTTGAACCATTCAAATGTCTAACTTCACATAACTAATGTACAGACCACATTACAAGCCCATAGCTTAAAAAATTTCTGATATATGCCTTCCAAACAAAACTAGTTCAAACTGGTTCGGAAGCGATTTTGATCAGGGAAATATCTAACACCATATTACCAACCCACTCTGCAAACTTTACTTAAATAAGTCCTGAGATATGGCTCTGAACCACTTTTGAACCGGTTCACTCCAATTAGGAACCACTAAAATGTCAAACTCCGTATAACTAATCTACAGAACATATGTCAAGTTCATTGCTTAAATAAGCCCTGAGATTTGGTTCTGAATCACTTTTGAACTGGTTCACTCTAGTTAGGAACCAGTAAAATGTCGATTTCCATATTTTCAATCTTCAAAGTTAATACACAGAAAAAGAATTGGGGAGCTATATTCGAGTTTTAAGAACTGATTTGAACACGACCTTCGGATTAAAGTTTCAAGTACGAAATAGTTGAAACAATCCTAAAACTCTTGTTAGGCTGGGTTCACACTGTTTGACGAATGAGACATTATAATCTAGTAGGCATTCATGTTGTCTTGATTTTAATGTCAAATGAGAAGATTTTCACACTAAAAACAAGAAAACACAAGGGCCTACTAGATTATCATGTCTCATGCGTCGAACAGTGTGAACCCAGCCTTACAATCAGAAAATCCTTATATAAAATTCGGATCCTACTTGAAAATCAAGTCCAAGTACTTAGGGATTGGATAATTCGTACCATACTCCATCCTTTCGTTCTTGGTTAGTGAAATTCAGGGATCGACCTACTTTTGACATCGTTTAGGATTAATTTTCATCAAAATATCTCGAAATTTTTTTTCTGTTTAGCTTAAATAATTTCAAATTTATTTCTGCAAACCTCTTTTGAATCAGTTCAAACTGGTTCGGAAACGGTTTTGATCAGGTTAAATATATAATATACCTTATTACCAACCCATACTCCAAATTTCCAGTTCATTGCTTAAATGAGTTCTGAGATATGACTCTGAAGCACTTTCGAACTGGTTCACTCTAAATAGGAACCAGTAAATTCCATATTAAGTAACAACGGAACAAATTTCAAATTCACAGCTTACATTATTTTTAAGATATGTCTGCGAACCACTTTTGAACCGGTTCAATCCTGAGATATGGCACTGAAACACTTGTGAACCGGTTCACTTCAGTTCCGAACCAGTAACTCCATTTCAAATTCATAGCTTAAATTATTTCTAAGAACCTCTTTTGAACCGGTTCAATCTTGAGACATGGGACTGAGCCACTTGTGAACCGGTTCACTCTAATTAGGAAACCTGTAACTCCACATTACCAAGCCACAGAAAAAAATTTCAAGTTCAGAGCTCAAATAATTACTGAGATATGGCTGCGAGTCACTTTTTACTATCCGATTCAATCCGGGAAAATATTTTAAGCCAAATTACCAACCTTCACTCCAAATTTTAAGTTCATTGATTAAATAAGTCCTGTAACTCCACACTATCAATCTGCAGAAGAAATTTGAAATTCAAGTTAATGTCTGAGATATGGCTGCGAACCATTTTTGAAACGGTTCAAATAGGTTCGGAACCGGTTTTGGTCCAAAACACAAATTTGTAAGCTCAAAACTTCATTTATTTTTGGTATTTCCCTTTGATGCACTTTTAAACCGAGCGGGTATACAATTTACCCAAAATATTGAGACTCTCATGAGAAAGAATTTTTGCCTCATAAGTTCCATAAGGAACTAAAATTATATAAGCAAACATTTTACGCCATCTCGTAGAAACGCGTGTTACGGGCTAAACATTGGGTTTTTGGTATTCCTTAGGAAGTCCTAAATAGTACTTTTTATTCAGATTTAAGAATACTTCGGAATGAAATTCTTACGTAAGAGAAGAGTAAAAATTTCTTTTAACCAGTGTTTAGATTTAACGGAATTACGGGCTATACGAAGGGATTTTTTACGTTTCTTCGGGCTGATTTTAAGCAAAGCTAGGGCTTTATCTTAAAGGATCTTTAAGGAGGCATACAAAATCACATTCTCTTAAGCACATTTCAGCTCTTTTCTATTTATTATTTGTTTCCGTCGTAAGAATTTTCAAAAAGTTTAATAAACAAAATAAGAAAATCTCTAAAAAAAAATACTGTTTAAAATCTGTAAGTTCAGATCAAGGGTGCCCACTTAAAGCATATAAAAGAGCAGATACCAATACATATAAAGAATCTACCTTTTTTTTATAACGAAATAATTGGCCTACAACAACAAACTCTATGTTAACTCGCACTCGCCAACAAAAATGTTGTTGTAGCCAATGAAGTGAGGGAGAGGACAAAAACAATTTGGTCGTTGTTTTTGTTTATGGCTCTCGCGTATGCTGCGAGCTCTGACTGTGAATTCGTTTGCTTACGACTACGAGCCAAGCAACCACAAAAGAGGCCTGCGAGTATAGGCGTTGAGCAACTCTGGTCTAGATAATCCACAAAATAAGTTTGGAGTAAACCATATTAAAAATAAAACTTTTCTGTCCAAACTTTAAGTACATTTCCAACAAGTTTAGGCTTATCCAATTTTGGTTTTAAAGTGTGCGTTCTTATGTACAACAAAATTGTTTAAGCCGTTTGGCCTGGGCGTTGATAAATTACTCAGTCAGTCGAACTAAGATAAAAGGGTTAAGCAAGTATGAATTAAGCTCTCTTTTAAGCTTACATTTCTCACAATTATTTCTATTATTTCGCTATTTTGCTAGCCTTAGTTTCAAATTGTGGCTACACCAATGGATTTTTGCAGTTTCAGCTAGCCAAGCCAAGCCAAAGTGAGGAAAATGCTACATTAAACATTAAAAACGTTCAAAATTCATTTTGTCTGTTAGTTTTTTTTTTTTTTTTTGTTGTTGGTTTTGTTGTCGCTTTGTTGCTTTTCCATTTCCAAGTGCACATTACCGGCGCGCGTAAATGTGAAGGAAGAAAACTACGAATATTTTTCGTATGCACGCCCAATTTAAAATTAATTGCCAGACACAAAAGAACAGCCAATGATGACGATGAAAAAGGAGTAGAGGCCAAAGTGGTGGAATGGTGCAACAATTTCGGCTTGTGTGTGTGTGTGTGTGTGCCCTGACTGTGCACTGAAGTATGCATGCAGAAAATTAAAATTAATAATTTATATATTAAAACACACGGCAGAGCCAGAGGCGGAGACAGCAAGACGCAGTTGATGCCGACGAAAGGCACAAAATAAATAATACCAAAAATAAATTCATTTAATGAAAATCCCTTTTTCTGTTGTCTGCATATATGCAGTCTACGTTCATACACAATAATAAAACAAATAAATTTAAAAATTATTTTTCATAATTGAGCAAAGCCCATAATTATGCGACAACAGCAA
The DNA here is from genome assembly GCA_018904225.1 of Lordiphosa mommai. NCBI lineage: Eukaryota > Metazoa > Arthropoda > Insecta > Diptera > Drosophilidae > Lordiphosa > Lordiphosa mommai. The sequence goes on along the minus strand of JAEIFT010000353.1, from coordinate 71,412 downwards.
CAGGGAGGCAGTGCGGAAGGGGCTTTGAAATCGGTCAGTAAATTGCAGTTAATCATAGGATTCTGTTTATGGGCGTGTCTGTGTGGCCACAACACGCCAAGTTGGCCACAGTTTGTGAGCTTTAAAAGATCAATTGTGGTCAAATTTTTCAAACTAAAACATTTTAAGTTGCTTTTAATGGCATATTTCTATTATATTGTGAAGAATTTTAAAGTGAATTTTACAATTTTTAAGCTCGTAAAACCTTGATCTTTCGACAGTTTATGGTCCAGATGACGGAATACTTTTGTATATTTTTCGAACTACAAGCCGATTTCATCGAAACCAGAGGCAATATTTCAATGTGTTAAATTTTACAATGTTGTAAATTTATGTAACTTAAAAATGGTTTTGATTTTACCCAAAAAAAACTTTATACTTTTTTTAAAATTCAATTTTAAGTACATGTCGCACGCGACAATTTATTTCATCATGTTAAATAAAATATTTCAGTTAGGCTGAGTTCACACTGTTCGGCGCATGAGACATGACAATCAAGTAAGCCATCATGTTGTATTGGTTTAAATGACGAATGACAAGCTATTCAGAATGAAAACAAGTCAATATAAGGGCCTGCTAGATTGTCATGTTTCATGCGTCGAACAGTGTAAACCCAAGTCAAATCAAAGTCAACAAAAGATTTCAATGTATTTATTTTCACATAAGAATAAAAAACAAAAAAACAATTTTAAAAACATTAGATTGTCCTTTAACTTTTGCAACTATCTTTATTTTTGTACTTAATATTGGATAAACATTCTGCATGTACTTTCGACGCACTGAAAGCTCAGGAGATATGAACGAATATGATTCTAAAAATGATAGTTTATTAGGTAAATCTAAACCGATTTGGTGTGGTTTTTATTTTGGTCCTTCGAAACGGATACTGAGACAAAGTTTCTACACATGCCACAATTTTTTTAAAGTTTGTTTATAACTATGACACTTTTTTTATGGTATTACATCAGTGCCAATTCCAATTTTTTCAGATTCGGAATGTTTGGACAAATCAAGTTATAAAATTTTGATTCAAGGCTTGAAAAATCATGTAAATCAGAAAGCAGAAATTTTTAAAAGCCGCACAAGAGAATGATTTGTTGAAATAGCATCAAAAGTTTGGCAACACTCTATTAAACTATGAACCACGGTTTAAACTAAAACATTGCCTTCAATTCTTTTAAAAACCGCACCGAATCGGATCCTCTGAACCGAACTTTATCAGTATTTCAGCTATTTACAGTCTTGATTATACAATAATAGAGAACATACTATATAATATGCATATGAACGGTCAATGTAAACAGGCTATTAATTTCTTAATTCTTAATTTTTCTAACTGTGTGACTTATGCTTGAAAAATACATGTTTTTAATTAGCTAGTTTTAAACGGCTCGAGGTCATATAAGTTATGTTTACACTAGAGATGAGCGCGTGACGTGAATTTAAACATGTCTCGACGTGATCGTGAGAAAACACAGCCTTTCGTGCGTGTGCATAAGTGATCCGTGCGTGATTCGTGCGTGTTAAGGATATACCTAGTGAATATAAGTCATGCAGTATTCACGAACTTTTTTCTTTCTTATATTGAATTAAAAATATTATTCCTAAAACTGATTTGCTATTGATTTCGTAAATCCGATACTCGCAGCTGCTTCATACAAAAGGCGCGGTGTGGCCATTACAACCAAAAAAATTATTATAAAAAATTCTCTCAACGCAAAAATTCGGGGGTGGTTGATCGTACGTAGTCATTCGTGACCTCTCCTTAAATCGTGCATGAATCGTGCGTGGCGAAAAATGCTTAAAAAATTGTGTGCGTGAATCGTGCGTTAAGAGATTTTTATTTCGTGATTCGCGCGTTACGTGATGGAAAAATAGCTCACGCGCGCACTTCTAACTTGTAATATATGGTAAAAGTGTTTTTATTTTGTGCTTACTGATATTTTTTCTGATCTAAAAATAAAGTTACACGCTTTTTGATTAGCTTTAAAATTCCCAAGTTTTTTTTCTGGCCTTTGCTAAATTTTTTTATAAGTGCATTTCTATTGTAAACCTGTTTAAAATGTTCCTATAAAATGCCTGCATATAAAGAAGTTGAAGTTGGTTTAAAACTAACATCGTTGCAGAAGGTTGCCCCAACTCAATTAAATCATCATTTACTTGTAATATCCCCCAATCAACATCTTGTTAACAGAAATTGCTTGGTAGACAGCTCTGGCTATTATTTTCACGGGACAACTTTCAATGCTAGTGGCAAAGCTCTATTTAATTGGGACTATTATGCATACAGCACACAGCACACACACACACACACCTAAACGATGGGGCATAAATACTTATTACTCGTTTATTTGTCCAGGTCTTCTGTTGGCACTGTCCCCCTCGCCCCCTCTTACCCTTTGAATAAACAATTTTGGTTGCCTGGCAACTAAGCAGCTAACCCAAACCCACAAAAGCCCCGCAAAACTTTGCGCGTTTCGCCATTAACATTAAAAAGCCAGGAACAAGAACAACCCTTCTGCCAGTTCCCGTACACATTTCATTTGCCTAAAATTCCAATTCACTCGAAAAATTTGAATATTTTGCATATTTCGGTGTGTGTGTGTGTGCTTAAAAATGCCTGCCACATTTTGAGAGGTTTTTTTCGCATTAAAGAAAATTGTTTGCAAAAAATTCCAGCAGCTAATAATAAAAAAAAAAAAATTATAATAAAAATAAAAAAAAATGCTGTGTATTTTTTCTTTGGGCCATAAAAATTGTTGCTTATGCTTTTGGGGCGGGGTTCGAGGCAGGTTTATAAATAATTCATACAAATGCGCGTACAAGAAATTAAAAAATCCAGAGAAGGCGCAAGACAACCACTTGGTGGGAAGCTTATTGATTTTCTTACGTGCCATAGTGGAGCTGGGCCCCCTACACCTTTTCCAACCCATTTCCCTTCGATTGCTTTAAAGGCCAACGAGGCAGGCAAAAATGTAAAAATAAAGGCAATTTTTATTGCAATTTGCATGAATAAACTATAAAATAAACATATAAATATAAATAATGTGTTGCCACAGATACAACAACAACAAGAACAACAACAACGAAACTTCAAGGAAACGCCTGGCAAAATAATCGAAGCGCACAGCACAAGAAAAACAATAAGAAAAGGAAGAAAAACAAAAATAAATAAAGGAAAATTGTTTCTCTTTCCCTTGAAAGTTGGTTTTGGTTCTTACGTTGAAATCAAGAAAAATAACAAGAAATTTTGTGCTGGAGAGCAGAAAGAGAAAATAAAATAAATTGCATCATAAAAACGGGCCGAGTCAGAAACGAAGAGTAAGTAGGAAAACGGGAGCCAGGGAAAATAAATAGCTAGCCGAAGAAGAAGCAGACGAAGAAGCTGAAGCAGCAGTTAAATTAGAATTTTATGCAAATGAGACATATTTATAAGTAAGTAAGTAAGTTGAGAAGAAAATGCAAACCAAAGATGGTACGGCCGGGATGCGGAATCGATGCAATCCACTAATTACTTTGCCATCAATTTGCAATTTTAAAACTTGCAATTTTTTATGGAAAAAAAAAATTTTGTTGAAAAATTTATGCGCTAATTAAGTCAAATTGTTTTGTGTCTGCGTGTTGTAACGTTTTTTTGCAAAATAGCGAAACTGGGCAAAAGTTGGCAATGTTTGTGGAAAGGTGGCAGATAATATATTGTCTAATATAAGTGATTTGTCATAAGAAACACATTTCGATATTTTAAATAATAATGCAAATCGAACCATTTTCCAATTAAAAAGTTCATACATTTAGAAGGGTTGGCTCAACATCCGCCTCGAAGGACCCGAACTAAGAGTTCCTTTCTCAAAACTTGAAAAAGTATCAATAATTTGCCACTGGTGAAATTCAGTTGGATATTCTAGGAATATTTACATATATCGCACAGTGGCAAAAATTAAATTTCATGTTGTTAAAATTGGCATATTTATTGAAACACTTTTATTAGGAATTGATCAAGCTATTTAATAACGAAAAGGTTATAATTTTAAACAATTTATTTTATGTTCTAACAGCTTGGATATGTGGGACCATTTTTCAATTTTTGAAAAAATGCAAAAAACGTGTTTAAAAAGGCAAAGTAAATTGCATGTCTCGCAGAAAGCACTTTAGCTAGAGATATAAGATTTGTTTTCTTGTTTTAAGGGATTATTTTAGAATACGAATTCATAAAACAAAACCAAAAAATATTAATTAATTGATTACAAACATTTTTTTTGTAAACTCTTATTTTTTCCTAATTTTCCTTAATTAACTTGACTTTTAAAAAAAGGCCGGGCGTGCTCAGGCTTTTGAGATTGCAAAAAGTTAGACATAATATTCAAGAAACAAACTCCAAAAAAAAAAACATTGCTACAATTGCACCCGATTAGAGATATTTGACATTTTTCATACCAACTCATGCTAATTAAAAGACATTGTGCGGAGATGTTGCTCAATAACTTTTTTATTTTAAATTCTAACCTGCTAACAATTAATTCACACATTAATAAGATAAAAATGTATAAATCTTTGGATAAACGACAAAGCCACGCCCCCCTTGCTTACTCTGCCTACTTTTAAAAACTAAATATATTTAAATGCACATAAACAATATTAAGTATGATCAAATCAATTTCCAATAATTTCAAATAGGCCAACCATTTTAGACGAATACATTGATTTGATTGTCGGAAATTCTCTCACAAGTCTTAATGCTCAAATTTTGCGATCTAATGAAGCTAATTACATGTTAAACAGATCTTTGAGCCTTTGAAAAAACTTGCAAGTGTTGGAGTACCTATCTCTAATATTTCCTGTTCTTTGATTTTCGGCCTTTTTACAAAAAAGATAGAGGTTGATACTCCATTATCAATATATCAATTGGAGTAGGTGTTAACCGTTCCTATAAAATAAAAGACTTTTTAGTTCCATACTTCCCAAACTTTTTATCATCTATTTTTCTATTTCTATTTTCTCTGCTACTAAGAACATTGATCACCTGAATCCATTTAATAAGTTAACACGAGCTGTTATTTCCATATATTGAAAAGCCGTCAGCCATCGTTGTTATTTGGGTTGATCGTCCACAAACCGTAGTTCTTTACGAAAATCTTCTCTTTTTGACACTGTTTCCTTAATTTGATTTTCAGGAATTGAGTAAGCTAGTTTTAAATTCCGTATATCGTATTCTGGCATGGTAAGAAAATTTACCATCATATTCATAAATGTACAAATAATAAAGCTAAAGCTTTAAATTCCGATGCAGACAAAAATAATTTTTTTGTTCATCAAATTGTTTTTTTTTTTTAATTTTTTTATAAATTCAAATTTAAAAAAAATGAGTATTTAGAATATATATAATTATATTTAATATAAAAATTTTATTTCTTTATAAAATCGTTAATTTGATCACAAAATCATAAGTTTGAGTTTGCGGAGCGTTTTACGCCCCCTTTGGTAGGCGTGACATATCGACACTTTACGTCGAAAAAAAATCTTTGAAGCTTGCAAATTCTAAGGAAAACACAATCAAGTTAAAAACTTAAATGGTTCAAAAGTTATGATTTTTTAAACGTATTTTCGCAAAACGAGCCACTGTGCAACGGCTCAAAAACAACAAAAACTTCCGATCCGGCACTTAAAAAATAGTCTTGAAATTTAAAACTCAAATTTCGACCTACAGGATACATTTTCCCAAATTAACATTTTTTTTTAATAAAATCTTTCGAGTTTTTCCAAATTTAAAATTTATGGCCCCATTTATTTCGCAGAAAGTGTCAAATTTTTGAATAGATCTTCCCGAAAAATATAGTTTTTATAAAATATACCCGGCCCATGTTTCGTCATTAATTTGGTTCGTAAAACTCACAAACTTAATTTAAGAAAACCTCCTCCGCCCCTCTCTCTCATTTTCCGAAAATGGTATTGGGTTTTCAAAGGGAGGAAAATATATGCAATCCAAGTCGCGATTAAACTCTTTATAATGAGGCATATTATATCGAACTCTGACGTTTCTAAATATTTATTATGAATTTTTCAGAACATTTCTATGGCCCGTTGTCTTAAAATAGAAATTAATAGATTAAAAACATTTTTTTAATGGTCTTTTTCCAAGCTAAAGCTACTTGTAAGTCGTGTTTTATGCCCAAATTATGAAACTAACAATTTAAATATTGAATAATTATTAAAAAAAGATGTAAAGCTTAACCAAAAACAAACCATTCTTCATATGATTTAGGTCGTTTTTGGGTTGACATCGATAAGTAAAGTCTTCGCTTGCTGCTTTCGAAAATATTTCCAAAAACTGTTCAACACATTAACTACAATTTAATGTATTGTGTCAAGTTTAACTTGAAGATATCCAGTTTATAAGAATTTCCAACCTAAGGTTTAGCCAGCTGTCTTCTTCTTTTGTAAACACATCTCACTGCAAATTGTAATTCACACGTTTCAAGTTCTTTGGCTAATAAGCTCAGCAGATAGATAGACATATCCAGACAGGTGCTTTCTGCAGTTCAAGAATAAGTCAAATAGATTTCTTGGCCTGTTTTTGTGGTCAGCAAAAGTTACTTCTTTTGTTGTTTACATAGGACCGGCAGCAGCAGCAGCAGCAGCTTAAGACAAGCAACAGCCAAGTTGCTGCTGCATTTATTTTCTGTTCCTTTTTTTTTTGTTTTTTTAGTTGTTTCTTGTCTTCTGCGAATTCTCTTTTTGCTGTTGTTATTTGCAGGCAAAGTTAGTTTTGTGGCCCAACCCAGGCAATAATAATAACAGCAACAGCAACAACAACAACAGCAACGTACAACGTACAACATACTACAACGTCGAACTTTAATTGCATAATTATGTGCAGTTTGCAATTTATCATTTTCATTTTTCCATGTTGTCGTTTTTGTTGCTTGTCTGTAATTTATGTGTTTGCTTTTTTTTTTCGTTTTTAGTTGGCATAAAAAAAAAGAGGAAAGAAAAAGGAAGAGTTCAAAAGCAAAAATGAAATTTAATGCAGCGCAAATATTGCTCTCTGGCTGTTGCTGTGTGGTGCACGCCCTTTTGTCGTGAGCGTCTTTTTTTTGTTGTTGTTGTTTATTAATTATAATTTATGTTTAATTCTTTTCGGGCTTATCGCCTGGCCTGAAATCTTTGCCTGAAAACGGAATCGTTTGAAGTTTGAGAGGCGGCTGTGGTGGAGTCACGCCCGCGCTTCAGTGCGTGCGTGGGAACCGCATTGCTAATCAAGCAATTAGCGAATGCCATCAAATGTGCATTAGGCAGGCATTCCAGACATCCCCCCCCCTCCCCCGCCTTGCGACAAAGTGGGAGACCATGTCTATGACCGTTTTGGGTTATTTTAGTTGGGGGTGGCCAGACAAACAGACGATGCTGCAGCCATCTTGGCCAAAAAGGACAAAGAGAAAGCGCAGAAATATTGAAAAACAAAGAAAATTAGTTCTCTGTGTGTGTGTGTGTGTGTGTGAGTGCAAAAAAGTTGACTGCCAGAAGACAACAGCAAAAACGTTCAACGCTTCGTATGAGCAATGCAAAAGGTTTTTAAGGGTTGCAACTAATCACAGGCAAAGCCAGTGTCTGCATATATATATATATATATATAGACAAACAATACAAACACACAAGAGAACGAGTGTGTCTGGTTTGGCAAATCAATTGGCCTTATCCCCATTAAAGTACAAAAATTAACTTAACTGCTCCCATAAGTATGCAATGCTAAATTTAAATAACTTTAAGGAATCAAATGAAGTTGTAAATAAATATAAGTAATAAAAATAGCTGCGGCAAAAGCGGAAACAACCCCCAAGCGAGCACTTAATGCATGCCAAAATTAAAGCGAGAGTCCAGAACCCCCCCCAAACCCCTATCCAGACAGACACACACACACACAGCCATTCATATGTAGCTACATATATGTCTGTATGTGTGTATGAGAGTTGGTTTATATAAGGCATTATAGACGCGCATTTGTATGGGGGGTGGCAATTGAAAAGCTTTACTGCTGCCTGACATCGCCATCGCCATCTCCAACGTCGACGTCGTCGTTGTCGTTGTCGCAGAGCTACAACAACTTTTCCATACCCATTCAACTTGTCGAGACTAGGGTATACCCAGTTTGCTGCAAATATTTGAGCAAGTTTTTAATGAAATACGAGGGGTAGTTCTCAATATTGTCTTCTTTTAGTTCGATAGAATTTTTCAATTTTTTAAAGCGTGTTTAAGTCCTTTTAAGGTAATTGTGCAACTTTAAAAACTGTCGAAGATTTGAATTGCTTTGATATGTTGTGTTCAATTCATTTTTGATCCACGGTTACGAAATATCGTAAAAGCAACGTTCGAAATACTGTTAAACATTGCCAAATTCTACTTTAAAGTGTTCACACGGTGAGCAATCGCGGCACCCATCACATTAAATGACATGTACCTGTTCAGTTGAGATGTATCCAGCCTTAGCCAACTCACACACCTTCCTTTAACTGTCCTAGAACCGTAAGTCTAGTTTTGGGGTACATTTGTACCCCAATAAACTTTCAGAGCAAGCAGTGCAGTTCAGTTGAGATGTATACAGCCTTAGCCAACTCACACACTTTCATTTAACTCTCCTAAAACCGTCCTTGGGGTACATTTGTACCCCATTAAACTTTCAGTGCAAAATTTAGCAATATTCATAGTAAAATATAAAATTTAGCAATATTCATGAATTTGTTCATAAGCAATATTCATTAATATATTGCTAAATTAAGAAACTTAAAAAAATTTTTTATTCGATTTCAGATTCAACTTAAGTAGAACAAAGTATTTTTTTTTTTTCCGGCTTCCATCAGCCACCCTATATTTTATGAGTCAGAATCCAATGTTTTTCTGCTAAGTCAATCCTTTGTATACATGAACTAATTCTCTAAATATATATGTTATGACTTACAGCGATCTTAATTAGGAAATGTTCGCTTTACGTCTTTGGGGTTTAGTATGGTACGTTAAATCTGAAAAGTGGCAAACTGACACTCTAACTAAAATAAAATGTTGTCAAACGTACAAATGACTTAAGGTACGGAATACTTCAAATAAACTGTCAACCAAGGCTAAGTTTATTTAAATTTATATACGAATCTGTTACCTTGGTCATAGTCCGGTCGATCCGGTCGTCTGGCGTAGCGGGGTAATTTATAAATATTTTATTTTGTGAAATGTATTAAACCAACAAAATACTTAAGAACAAAAATTAACATAATAAACTTACCTAAATTAATGTCAAAAACAACCTGAAGAACTTTTGAAATCAGTATAAATGTTAAATACACTGTTTCCAGATAACGTTAGGTTATTTAATCTGGGATGTTAAGCATTTGGTTCTAAACATAAAAAAATTTTGTGCTATTAACCATTTATTGAACCAAAATATATGCAACAAGCTAATGGTTATTTTTATTGAAAAATTTAGTATATATTAACTTACTTTGTAATTTTTGATATATGTTTTACGAGAAACCCTGATTGAAGCAAATAAAATGAAATAACAAAAAAATCAGAACCGAAACTGATAAAGTTTCGGTTCTTTCGGTCACGTCAATGCAAAATACCGGTTAAAAATAAATAATCGGTTCGTTGTGTTTCTAGCTACAATCGGTTTTTCGTATACTACGTCTTGGGGTACATTTTTTACACCCTAAAAAACCAAAATAGGTCACTAAATTGATGTTCGACTAGTCGAACCGGTTTTTTCGAAAATGTAACAACCGACAATCAAATCGCTTATGAAAACGTTACGGTTCAGTTTATCGGTGAGATTCATGATTTTAAGACCATGATATTGTACTTATGAACTTAAAAATTTTTCTAAGGAAGTGGTTGTGTTTTCATATTTATCAAATTTAGCCTTTGCAGATGGTTCAAGATCTCTATTTAACGACTTTGAAGAGATTAGTACGCGTTCTTTTTGACTGACGCTTACCTTTGTCAGCCAAAGTTTGGAAATTCGAAAACGGGATCAGGCGAGATAATATATTATCCGTGAACCATTGAGCCGAACCAAAACGAAACCGCTGTTCGGATTGCTACAAAAACCATATGATAAGCCCAACCGGATGATTTAAAGTCTCTGTGAACCACTGAACCGAATCACTTCTTATATCTCAGCGGTTAGCAAATGCAAAAAATAGTGCTGGAATTAAATTTTTTTTCAATTTTACCTAAGTTGACGATGTAATCTGTTTTTAGATGGGGAGTCTGTAAAAAGATGGTGCTGCATTTAAAGTTACAAAGCGGGGAAATTCGAAAAGTCAATGACTCAACCTTTTTGAATTTGAAACATATTTTAAAAGAATCAGTTAGGAATCTTTATAAGTTTCTCTGTTTAAGTGTTTTTTAAAGTAGAATCCTTATATTTATGTCAAAAATGTTTTCTTCAAAAAAGTTTTCAAGAAGTGTTTATAAGAATAATCTTCCATACTTCCCTGAATCGCTGTTTCATCCATTGTCATACTGAGTATCAATAAGTTGTTCTCTCTAGATCTTTAAATTTGTACTTTTTCTTTTGCTTACTTTTTGCCCAATATAGAGGCTATATATATATGTACAAGTAAATGTGTGTGTTTTTTGTATGTGTAAGCTAGTGTATGTGTGTGTGTGTGAGCCATGCACATTTATCAAGTGTGTTGTATATAGAAGAAGGAGCTGGTGCTGAAGCTGTTTCTGCTATATACGTAGGAATGAAGTTGAGTTCGAAATGGGTGGGGTGGGGGTGGGAGGTGTGGGAAGTTGGGTTTTTGGGGGGTGCTGGCGCGTAAGACAAGCGAAAAGGCAGTAAATAAAAAAAAAAACACAAGTATACAAGAAATTAACGAGCAAACGATTTTTATGGCAGAGCATTTTGTGCCTTAAAGCGCTTAATGCGCTTTATGTGAGTGTGCTGGAGTGTTCGAGTGTGTGTGTGTGTGTGTGCGAGCTGTGTTGGTGTTAGTTGAAAAATGTTTTAAAAATGACATGCTTCGAAAGTTTAAGCAATTTATGTTCATTTTAAATTGAATTTCAAATTTATTGCTGCAATTTTGTCGGAAGCGGAAGTGCTCGGCTTTTTGTATGTTGTAAATTTCATTGTTCTGACCCAAGAAAATTAATTAAAGTGCACAAAAATTTCTTTCTTAGCTGAAATTGAATTTAAATTTCCATTTAGGTAAAAGTCAAATGAAAAAGGGTCAATCAACTTTTCAAGAGAAGAAGAAGAAAAGGTGAAACCAGGCCAGACGTGTACACCAGACTTGTCTGCAGATAATCCGCCTTAGTCCTTTCTACGCAACAGGCAGCGGCTTATTTTCCTCGTCATCGTCATAGCAGGACAACACATTTTTTTGGGCGCGTATTGAGACCCTTTTGATTGTCCCAAGGATATTTTTATTTTCCTTTTTCTTCCCTTCATTCTGCCAAAAAAAAAAGGGTCAAGTGCGTAAGCGTGGCCAGGCCCTCCTGGCAAGGGTTAGAAGTTAACTCCTTCTTGGGCATAATGAAACGTTTTATTATTAGATGAAGAAGTTGTTTTTTTTTGTGCGACCTTGACCTAGTGAAGGGGACTTAGACCCCCGGACAGACCTTGAACTTGTATCAAGTGACGCCCAAAAGGAAACCTTGACATTGCTTTCCTTCTTTCTCTTTCACTCTGACTTGGGTTGGATTTCAATTGCGGGTAACCCGGCTGAAGGTGCCGCGGGCTCGCGTTCCCATGGAACGCCAGCCTGTTGCGTGGTCTTTTTCAACGCTTTCATTGTTCGTCCATTCATATATAAAAAAAAAAAAAATAAACCGCAACCAGGGGCAGGCAGGCAGGCAGGCAGCACTTCCTCACGTGCTGCGTGTGCCAAAAGTCAGTCTCGCCTCTCGTTTGCTGTCTCGATTACGTTTCAGTTTGGGACATCACAAGTGCCAAGAGCCTGACTCTCTGGCTCTGGCTTTGGTTCGCTGGCTGGTTGGTTGGTTGGTTGGTTAGTTGGCTGGTGGTAGTCTGGTAAATCCAATGCGGACAGTTGGACGACAAATTGTCTGTGGGTCTGTTTTTTACGAGCTGTATGTAAGCTCTTGCACGTAGGAGTCGTCGTCGCCGTCGTCGTCGCTGTCACGGTTGGTGGTGCCAATGATGTTGGCTACTGGGCTACTGAGGTAGCCGCCTTGGCGCCAACATGTTCAACAGGTTGGCATTTACGATTATGTACGACCGCTTCTCTCCCTGCTGGTCTTTGGTTTTGACTGATGGCCAAGGTGTGGCCATCGCTTTGACATTGCAACCTGTTGTGCGGCTTTTCGAGTTAGCGGCGCCTAATTAGACATTAAGTGCACGCGCGGCTCTCAATTGAAGTTGGCCAGTTGGTGGTCCCAGTCGCAACTCCGCCCTGTCCAAACATTGTGACAAGCTGATTGCATCGTTTGTTGACTAATTGCCGCCAACGTTGACCAGCCGGTTGCAATCTGACATGCAGTCCTAACAGAGCCAACGCGGACAACAAAAAAAAATGCCCAAATGTGGGCGGGTTGGCTCTTGGATAAAGGAAAAAAAAAGAATGAAAAACAAATGGCTGGGGCATATTTGCACACAAGAACAAAAAAATGCTAAATGCCAGTGAAAATATGCAAGGCACTGGACAACAAATTTGGAAATTGTACGAAATCGTATTTGGCCTAAAAGTTCTTTAATGCAATGAAATAGCTGCTCTATATTTTAGTTAGAGTTGGTTAAGGTTTAGCTTTTATATTGTTCTTATAAGAACAAAAAAATGTTGAACGGAAGTTTTAGACGATTTTTTTTAAATCATTTATAAATTAAATAAAAAAGAGTAAGAGTAAATAACAATAAAATAAAAGTATAGGAAAAGATGTTATTCCAAGTTTAAGTGATTTTTTAATCCCGAAACCAACTTGACTTGAGAATTTTGTTCTCAGATTTGAAAATTCCGAACTTAGTCTGATTTTGAGATCGTTTGTACTTGAGTTTCCCCTGTTTAAGTAAGGAATTCCTGAGCTTACCTTGTCGGTATAGCGTTAAAATATAAATGAAGTTAATGTTAGAAAATTCTACGAAATTCAGCATATAAGGACTGGGTCAGTGAGAGCTAGATATGGGCGCGTGTCGAATATTATTAACACGACACGACTGTGACACGAATGATATAATTCAAACACGCACACCACACGCACGGTCAGAAATTTCGTAATCACGACATGCACGACTTTATTAATCGTGCAAAAAATTATTCCGACAAATTGCCTCTTGAACTTCGTTTTAATTGTTTTTAAACTAGACGACTTTAAATTAGTGTGACTAACAGCCAATAAAGGTAAAATGTAGATATTTATACATTATATTGTGACTGGTTGACTTATTGACTTAATTTTTTTTCATAGTGTTGAGTCAAGTAGTGTCGGCTTTTGTCGAGTTTTGTCGTGTTAGACCGTATTCGTGTTTTAAGGTCTTAAAACTGGCACAAAACCAGATGTTGCAACCCAACACGTCGTATTTAGACGTGCACGACACTCGCCCAGCTCTAGTTGGAACGTATTAACACAAATGCTCTTAAGTCAAACAATTGGTTAAGAAGTGCCTAAACTTAAATGATAAAAATATAAAATTATAATGGTGTAATTGGCTATAACGTTTCCTATAGAGAAGGTATACGGCAGCTAAAAAACACCTAAATGGAGTTCCTTTTAAGATTCATCTTGGTACTAGCAATTGGCTAAGCACAATATTGACCATTTATGATTTTACAAGCTGCACCAAAATTATGCAATGAATCTTATGAATAAAATGCTTCATTGTCAGCAAGAAAACTAAAAATTTCAGCTAAAAATCTCCTTAGTGGGGACCTCCATTTAATCTTACAGTGTTTTGATGAATTGCCTTGAACTGAAATATTCAACAACATTACCATTTATAAAGATCTCTGATTTCTTTATTAAGCACTATTCATTATAAATTAATGGAATGAAAATAAGTAAGTGCACTATTAAATAATAAATTGACATGATTGATAGCAGGTAAAAATTTGTAAATTTTTACATCGATAATATTTATTTATAATGACAATCAAAGTAAATAGAAACCGGTTTATTTTACTCTGTCGCAAAGAGCTTATACTATTGACGAACACTGCTTTAAATCACAGATACTGCACTGTAATCATGCATTAACAAATAACAAAGATTATACAATGAATAAGTGTTGGGTGCTTGTTTTTCTTCGTGACTTTAACACTCAGGACTCAACACGACGTGTTCTAGTTGCTACGTCAGATTTCGTGCGTACACATGCGTGTCAATTTTAATCCCTTAAAACACGAACATGGTCCAACACGACAACAAAAAACGATACAATTCGACACTACTTGAATCGATATAACAGAACAAAAATACTAAATAAATTCAGTAAGTTAAGAACATGTTTAAACAAATGAAAAAATTAACATTTTCCCACTTTATTTGGCAAAAAAATGTTTTCTTTTTAATTGTTTAATACTTTATTCTGATTCTCTGGATCTGAAAGGCAGAATATGTAACAAAATCCATTTAAATTTAACAGTTTTAACAGTTTGATTCTAGACAAGTATCAAGTAATTGTATACACATGCATTTATATATGTAAGTGGGATTCGCCACAATATATATGGATATAAATATATATATATATATTACAAAATTTTTTATATTAAATAAAGTCGTGGGTGTCGTGTCGTGACGTAAAGCAATTCCCATTTTGTTGGGATATGTTTGCTATATGCCATATTGGCTTACAAGCGAAATGGATACAAGCAATCTAATTGTTATATTAAATTTACGCATAATGATCTCAAATGTTTTCATTAAGCATATAACCGATAATTGCATACAAGCTGTTCGTCATATAACCGATATTTACTGTAATTTGTATACTCTTACAGAGGATATTATAAAAATGTCATGATTTTGCACCCCATTAAGTACAATATATATGTTCTTGATCAGCATGACGATCAAAGTCGATTAAGTCATGTTCGTCTGACAGTCTGTTTCTAAGCTTACTCCTCCCTCAGTTTGAAATCTATATCGATCAAACTTTGCACGAAGTTTTGAAATACATATGGATATTTGTGGGAACCGGCAGGAATAGATGACTATAGCATATACATAGCTGCCATAGTAGTAGCTGCTTTGTTATATCGCCTGTTTATGTCTTACTCAGTCATATGAGAATTTTTATAATATTTTTCCATAATAATTTTATAAATATTAATTTTTACGCACACTATCAAATATCTGTGCACTATTAAACAATGGAAGTGTAATTGATTCGATTTGTCAATTAAAGAAAAAAAAAATTATCTTTGAATTTTGAACTGAAAACAAAAATTGAAAACTGGCTTTAATTTTGATGCAGCCCAGTGTTAATATCAATGCCAACTGCCGCCAGTCAACTTCAATTCCGTATGCCCTACATATATGTAGGTGCGAGTGTATGTAGATTTGACAAAGCTCTGTGTTGCAACAAGTTGCATCTGACCGGGACAGGGAACGATCCGACATTTGGCCGGCAGCTGGGACCAGGCGAGGCCAACAAAGGCCCGACATGAACAATGGCCAAAACGGAGTGCCAAAAAATGCTGGTAACTGCATGCAAACATGAAGGCCAAAACCGACGCGGATGCCGCTGGCTCTGGCTCTGCGGAGGCGTCAAAGCAACAGCAACACGGGGCGGAAGAGTTAGAGTTGGAGTCATGACCAAGGCAATGCAATTGCCAGTTGGGTTTGTCCTTGGCAAATCCCGATGCCCATGTGGGCGTTGAATTTCTCCCCCCCACTTTTTCTCTCTCGATAAAGGTCACGAGCCCGGCAATGCGACCTGAATTTGGCCACCAAAAAAAAAACAAGCAGAAAAAGGAGCCGCATGGTGGTGGTCCGTGTCACTGGGCCACCAAAAAACTTCACTTTCTACTTACAACAAGGGAAAACTTTGCAACTGTTGCCGGAAAAGGCAGCGCGCATAGAAAATGCCAACGGGCTGGTGTTGGCAATGGAGAAGACAAAGTCAAGCGTCTGTTAAAGAAGCTGCCTCAACTGGCGGCTGTTCAATGTCAAGCTCAAACGGAGGACTTGGGTCTGCGACTTGTTGCGGCTGTCTTGCGATTTTATTGCAAATGAAGCCACGTGATTTGGCTGGAGGATGTTGCCTGCTGCCTGCCTGCCTGCGTTTTTATGGGCTTGCCAAAGAATGTCTCGAGTATGTGTGTGTGTTCGCACCGGGGAGTCGCTTTACTTTGTTGTGGCTGGCTGCGTGTGGCAAGTGACGACATAATCAACACAGCTGTTGCCACAGATTCGAAAGCCACGGCTTCTGTTGATGGCATTACAAGACAAATCGACCGATTAAAGAACGAAGGATGTGAGAACCAGAATAAGCGAATAGAGTTACAGTGGAAACTCGGCTCAGGAACAAGGCTAATATAAAAACAAGTAAGAAAGTCGGTCAAGCCCGACTGTAATATACTCTGTACCAGTTTGTATATAACTAATAACTTTATCACACAAACTGTGCAAGGGCTGCCCATCACGATTACGGGCAGTGCTGCCCAGCGTAATTATTTGATTTGCTTATAATTCGAATATCGTTCATCTGATCGGAAAACAATGTATGGGGGCTCGATAAGTAATGATGAGTAGAATATATGTCTAAAAGGTTCGAACAACCTAACTCCAAAATTGCGGTATATTTAAAGTGATTTTCAAATTGCGGGGGTGGCAACTCTACTATCGTTCGTCTGATCGGAAAACAATGTATGGGGGCTCGATAAGTAATGATGAGTAGAATATATGTCTAGAAGGTTCGAACAACCTAACTCCAAAATTGCGGGATATTTGAGGTGTTTTTCAAATTGCGGGGGTGGCAACTCTACTATCGTTCGTCTGATCGGAAAACGATGTATGGGGGCTCGATAAGTAATGATGAGTAGAATATATGTCTAGAAGGTTCGAACAACCTAACTCCAAAATTGTGGAAGATATAAGGATTTTTTCAGTTTTCGGGGGGCAGGGGGCGTGGCAAAAATCAAAACTAAACTTGATCTGCCTGCAAGTATAAGAAATATATGCTCCATACACCTCAAACCTCTATCTCTTACCATCTCTGAGATCTCAGCGTTCATACGGACAGACGGGCAGACGGACAGACAGACAGACGGATAGACGGACATGTCCATATCGACTCGGCTGTTGATGCTGATCAAGAATATATATACTTTATAGGGTCGGAGATGCTTCCTACTGCCTGTTACATACATTTGCACAAACCCAATATACTCTTAGTACCTTCGGTACAGAGTATACAATTTTCAGTATCTTATAAAATACCGGACAGCTCGAAGTTTAATATTCCCTTGCAGTTCCCTTAAATTTTGTTTTTCTAAGGGTGAACAAACGGTCACACTTTTTGTTATTTAAAGCACCTTCACGTTGCTATTGTCGCGAAAAAATTATGAAGTCGTTCTAGATCTTGAAAATCTTTTAAGAGAATTGCAACCAGTTTCGGGCCCTGTCAGACTTTGATATACCCCTTACTCAGGGGTTGAAATAACAAGTAAGAGCGCTGCAGTCAAGTGTCGCTACTATGAAATACCCTGAGCCAATGATTTTGTGTGTTTTCATAAGAAGAATTAACAAAGAAATATAAGAAAATTAGTCAGCTGTTAGCTGCTCTTTTCGCTATTTTTCTTCTTCTCGTACTCCAAAAATAAGTATGACAGTTATTTCCAGCCCCATTTCTTTGCATATACCCTTATAAAATCTCGGCCATTTATGAAGAGCCTTCACTGTACTAACTTGAGACAACTTTTTTACGACAATCCGACCTTGAAACTTCTATGTCAGACCCCGCTATGACAGGGAGGATGTTGCGTGCCAAAACTCCAGCTAAGGGTCAAAGTCAATGGCATTCACTGACTCTGACGGTGTTGCCTTTACGCTGTTTGTTGCCTTTTCCTGGTCTGGCTGCTGTCTGCGGATTGCCCGCCCTCCCCCCCGTCCCACACCACAGTTCCGTCCCAAGAGCAGCGGCAAAGGCAGACGGATAAGCAGACAGCAGCGACAGCCACAGAGACCCTCGCCCTTAGCGAGCATTCAGACAATAAGTAGCTAGCTAGCTGCTGGATGACTGGCTCGGTCTCGGGCTCTGGGTCTGGGTCTCTCTGTTTCTTGGTACGTGCGGCATGTTGCCATTGCATACAAGTGGCCCCGGCCCGGGCCTTTGAGAGCGTAACTTTATTTCTTTTTTTTTTTTTTTCGCCCTCGTAGCTGGTGACCCCCCACTTGCTTGCTTCTTGCCTACGTGCGGTGGCTGCCGGTTGTCTGCGGTGGATTATGGCTAACATCGCGTCGTCGTCGCGTGACTTAATTAGTTCCCATGGATGTGCGATGGCCTAGGTCAGCGGTGGTCACGAAATTTGAGTTTGGGAGCAGTCCAACAACAACAATAACAACAACAGAAAGGACAAAAAACACAATCCATATAAGCGGGACTCTAGTTGATCCACAAAAAGTGTGAGTTTGTATTTGCAATTTTGGAGCCGTTTACTTGGTTGGATTTTGTTATTTACTCCGATGCGAAGCAATTGCAACTTTTGATTCTCTTTCACTCCTCATTTACACTTAATCTGTACTGTATTGAAGTAGCTGTGTGCTTAGACACTTACCCCAGTTGTTGGTGTTCCATTGCCAGCGGCCAGAGCTGTGGCATTTACTGCCACAGCATTACCTGTGCCGGCTGTCTTTCCTTTGCCACGCCCACGCTTCGAATCTGGACGTACAGGTTGACCATCGGCCCCGTAGACGATCTGCAAAGAAAACATTTGAAAAAAGGAACATTTTAATAAAGTAAATTAAGCGAAGATAATTTAGTTGGAATATTAATCTTATAATAAATAAAATCATATAAAGTTATTTAAGCGACTTGGAAGTACAGTTTGCCAAATACCAAAGAGGGGAATATTATTTTCTATTTTTTTCTATTCTTTTTTGATCAGGGCTTAACCGCAGAACCACTTCGGTCCCGGGTTCTAAGATCTTTCGAAGCGGAACTTGAACAGAACCTTCTTAATATTTGACCAACCGACTCTGAACCCAATCCAGACCTTATTCGGTAAAAAGGTTCTTAAGTTAATTCTTAAAGAACTTATATAAATTTTGCAATTTTATGACCAGAAAAAATAATTTTATACTTCTAAATCAGTGCATTAATAATTAAAAATTCGTTTTGCATATCATATTTAATTTTGACATATTACGACTTCGAGATCGAGGTGAGACAACCTTTCAATTTCAAAGACCAGGCTTTTACGGAAGACATGTTAGAGGAGGTATTAACAATAATGATTGTGGTCCATTCTACATTCGATTGACTTTTTAAGCAGCTTGTTAAATTAAACGCTTCCTCTACATCTAAATTAGTTAAACATTTTACAGAAAATAGAAGCAAAAATGTGTCATCGTTACAAGGACCGAACCTTCTGCAGAATTTTAGGAGGAAAAATCGAAGCAAAATGCCATCCATATTGCGGCAAAGCGTCGCTTAACTCTCCTTTGACAATGGATGAATTATCAATTTTATCTATTGTTTTATTTTCCCGGAAATATCTAATATATTTTAGCACAATCGATTGTTTATGTTTTATTTCGAATTCCGAGTCGATTTTCGTGCAAACGTTTAAATATTTTTAATTAATTTCGCGGTTTTCTTTGAGCTTTGGCGTCTTCAAAAATTTTCAAAGCTGATTAAAGCCTTTTAATTTTCCAGAAGCAAAGCTTTGCTTTGGAGTGAAAGCTTCTTCCTAAAAGCTTCAGTGGCGGCATCTATATTGTTCTTCTAGCGCCATCTGCCGTGCTCGACTGGCACCAACTGGTGGTGAGTTTAAGTCATCAACTGATGGTGAGTTTAATGCGCCACCTAGTGCTCATGCTTTGAGTATGAAGCGCCATCTACATTTTGAAAACAGTATTAAAGTGCGACTTGAATAATGTGGGATAAAGCTACTTTCACACAGGCAAATAATTTGCCAAAATTTAAATGAAAACTTGGTAAAATTGGCCTAAATAGGGAACTTATCAGAACTTGTTGAGCAGATTATTTGCGGCTGAATTATTTGATCCATAGCTTTAGTTTTAAGTCCTGCAAAGTCTAAGGTAATAGATAATTTGACAAACGTTCAATAAAATTTGAGCAAATTATTTGCCTGTGTGAACTTAGCTTAAGACTTGAAGCAATCTGATCTTTTTTGGTTTACGCTGAGCTGATTTTGGCTGTGAAAAATACAGGACAAAAATATACATTTTTATATTTCCGCTATATAAATATATTTATACCGATTTAACTGAAAATTTCACAGATTATAGATATAATATGCCCAAATATATAAATAGAGGTTGATATCTGCAGAAATGGACGAGATATTCAATATTTTCCAATTCGGTGTGTCTAAAATTTGAAAAAAAAAACTTGATCTGCGAGCAGACAATACGAGTCAACACTGAAAAAATTTTAGCTCTAGCTGTCATTGGCTCTGAACTAGGTGTTCATACAGACGGACGGACTAACAGACGGAAAAGACTAGTTCGACTTGACTATTGATGCTGATCAAGAGTATACAAACAAACTTAATAGGGTCGGATCTGCTTCCTTCTGCCTGTTACATACATTTCCACGAACTAACTTAGTATTCCCATTTTGCTCTACGAGAAACGGGTATAAATATTATTATTATCTGGAACTCAATATAATATTACCCATATCAATAAAAAGCCCATTAGGCATTGACAAGCACGAATAGCTAAAAAGATATCCTAAGGGTGATTCTGACACGTGAAAACAATGCCGTATTCAGCAGGAAATATTGGTTCAAATATTGGTTGATACAATTTCAATGATCGTTCTGCTGACCTTGACTGATGGATGATGTCTATCATGATATTTTTGAAGTATCATAAATTATAATAGAGGAGTATGTCTCGAGAAACTAGTGCGCTCCTTTGAAGTGATACTGATACCACCAAGTCTAATTGTATATCGATTTGTTGTGCACTGATTGCAAATATAATTTTTCAATTATAATAAGTAATTATAATAAATTATAAAATATTATTAAACGGGCAGGCAGATCAAGTTTTATTTTTAATTTTTTGATTTGAAAAAACGTTATTTCTCCTATATTTTTGAAGAAAGATTGTTCAAACCTTTTAGTAATATTTAGTAATCAGCATATACCCCAAAGTTTTGTAGATAGATTGTTCGGACCTTCTAGTCATTTATAGTAATCATTTTTATTTCTCGGTCCACCATACATCTTTTCCCTATCAGATGATCGATAATAGACTTATAAGCAAATTTATTAATAAAGCTGGTCTGCATTGGTCGCAACCGTGATGGGTAGCACTTACACAGCTTTATTACTTATAGGATAATCCTTTTCTCACGTTTTCCTCCAATTGATTTTCTTTTGATCACTAAATTAGTTTTAGTAGCGCAAGCAAAAGACTTTACTTTATTTTTATCAGATCACTCACTGTATTTTAAAAGTTCACAGTTTATTTAAACATTTAAGTATTGCTATGGAAGAGGACTGATGTCCCAAAGTCAACTAGACCTAGCGTGATTATAGGTTAAGCTCTGAAAGCAGACTGGACATTCTCTCACCAAATCAATGCACCGAAACAATGCGTTGAATAGTCATTCAGTTGTATTATTTCAAGGTGCATTTCGTTAACAATATCGTGGCCTAAAAAAGTTGTCGATATTAAATGCTGATGGAATTGTATTTTCTATGTTCAATGCTTCAACTTTCAAAATCAATCATAATATTAATTTATTTAGAAAACCAAACGGATTGTGGAGGCAATAAATCGAGACCAACCATTCCTTCCCGTTTCAAATCGTAAAGGATGAGACAATTTCCTTAATATTGACATTTCCACATAATAAATTAATATAATGCCATTGACCCTACTCCCACAAAAATACAGAAAAATTGTACCATACTTCCCACACAACACAATATTTTCTTAAAGCATCTGCCGTATGGTGGGAGACAAGATGAGCCACAGATAATTCCAATAAGCATGAAAAATGCTGACTGCACACATAAGAGTTTTTAAACCTAAGTCAGAATCTATTTCCGGCGAAAAAGTCATAAATATAATTTCTGGGAGCCTTGAGACACGGCCACGTCTCAGGAGCCATTAAGCAAAGTGCCGTTTCGAGCTGAGAATGAAAATCCAAATGGAAAATCACATGTGTGCTTGTGTGTGTGTGCGCAGGCGCGCTTTCCGAAAATAGAACGGAAGAGTGAGTCGCAGGCGACATATGGATGCAAGCAACAGCTTCGCAGGAGTGCCTGTGGAATGCTCTTGTCTGGATCTTGGGGCCTGAGTGACAGCCGCTGCAACTTAACGGTAAATAAGCGACGCCATCATCCCATCCCCAGGGCCACAGTCAGAGGCTGCATTTACAATGTTGGCACGCGCAGGCGCGCACACATGTTGCTGGCCCATCAACTTGGCGAGGGGGGGGAGAGCCCTGCATACAAGGCATATCTTTGGGTACTGCATCGCCAGCAGTTGTCATTTCGGAAGCAATTATTTTAATGCAAAGCCGAACCGAGCCGAACCAAACAGAGAGCGTGCCAGCTCCCCCTCGCCAATGATGATGGAGGAGTCTCTTGTCGATGTCGATGTCACACGAGTACGTAACTTGGGGTTGGTTGGCAGCTGCTCTAAAATTAGTCCAGCCTATGAGAGTTCTTGAGGTGTTTTTGGGTGGCTCCACAAATAGGTACAGTTGCGCTTTACAAAGAACAGAAGAGAGAGCATTGACATTGCGCCAATTGAGAGGAACAACAGTTGTGCGCGCTTGCCGAAGCAAAATGGAGAAGTGGCCACCAAAATGGAGAAGCATTTATTAATAGCCACGCAATGCGCTCTAAAATGGCTACAGAAAGTAGATGTAAGTGCGTGACAGAATTGTGTTAGCGCATCAAGACGAAGAGAAGCCACAAACAGAAATTCCCTGATATGATCTAAAGCAACTGGGGAGCATCAAGTTAATTGAGATAAAACTAAAGTAGAATTTGCAGAAATTTTAATTTAAAATTGTTTAGCAAAAAGATACAATAAACGCCTTTTCTTTGATTTACTTTTTCACTATGAACTTCGAAAGGAATTACTCACTATGTTCCTTTTGCGAACCATCGTTAAATTATCCACTAAAGACTAAAATGTAATTCAAATTTCACGAACAAAAAATCTTAACTAAAATCCACTTAATGTACACGTAGCAATCGTTTTTAGTTCTCAATTTGGAAATTACTTTTAATTCTACTTTTTTAAGCAGAGAAACTTTTTAGTTTTGCGGATACGAGAAATTAAATCAGTTCCACTTCTGACATATTTGTGCGAAAATGGACTAGATAACATACGCTCAGAAAAAAAATCCGTCCTTGAAACCGTGTTTTTCGTTCTCAATAGTAGGGTAAGTTCGTTTTTTCTTATACTGAGAACGGAGGGCTGCTTAAGGTAAGAACGTTTTTATTGAGACCGGACGTTCCGCGTTCAAGAACCATTCGGTCTTATTATTAGAACGGAAAAAATGTTATTCCTGACCTCCCCTGCATTTCCCGTTCCACCCTTTCTTCACTTATAACCCTCCCTTATTTAAATTAAATGCCGCAGTAAGCAAGTTTTCTAATGTTGAAAGTTTTTTATTTCTCTGGGATTCGAACCTGGGCCCGTATATAACTTTTTGTATATAATAGGAACCTTTCACAGGCCCACCACCGAACCAAGTAAACATGTTGTGCCTAAGTGTTAGTCAGTGTTAAAGAGAGTCGGTAATTTTTCAAGAACCATTTTGAGAAAGTATTTTCTCAGTTCGTTCGTCGATTGAGAACGTAGGCTTATTTCAAGAACGGATTGGGTATAAAAGTAAGAAATTTATGCTGCCTTTTAGAACGCAATTTTTTTCTGAGTGTCCATGTCTGAAAGTATTTTCCCCGGGACCCAAATTGCATTGCGCAATTGGGATGGGGCGCGGTGTGAAGTTAAACATTTGGGAACGAAATAGGAAAGGGACTTAATAAATAGTAATGTTGGGTTAAGGTTGTTACTTTCACGAAACATGATTTCTTGTTCCTTTTTTTTTAAGTCAGTCAACTGTTCTGTTCTTTATCATATGGCGGTGGCAAAAAATATCGCTAGGGTAGCGAATGCCTGCAACTTGCTTAAATAATGGTTGGCAGTCTCGATCGTCTCGAAACGAGCAATTGGGTAACTTGAACCCATGATTGATACAAGACTGAGCTATAAGGAGCATCTCATTGTCAAGAATTATGCTTAACAAGCGATGTCCCAAGCAACGTCGACGATGTCTCCTAGCTGGGGTACTGAGATCTACACAGATAAAAAAGAATGATTTTTGATGATACATTGGATATTTTTCATATCTTTTTTTTTCATCCATTTGAGATTAGATAATGTTAAATTGATGTTAGTTTTTTATCGAATGAAGCTGAAAAATATCTAAAGGATGTGAAAATGGAGCTGAAAAATATGAAAAAGATGTATAAATTTAAAAGGATATGCATTTCAATATCCCCAAAAAGGATCCATTCCAAATGGATCTTTCTTTTTTTCTTTCTACAATACTGTACACAGCTCCAATTAGGCAAGAAGCACTGCGGGTTAATTGGGAGACCATATCGCGTCTGTGCTATTCGAGTCAGCAGTGGGTGCATTGCTAGCTGCTGGCCTAGTCCTTATTGACATACTTGCAAACGAAGCACAAGAAAGTCCAAGAGCTGAGGCCAGAAAAAAAAGTATCAGGCGATAACAAGGCAGATGGGATGCATCTTTCAAAGGCGTGGGACCCACCCGTTAATTAGAGATATAGATGGACAGGTGGACTTTCACCTCATCCAGCTCATCAGTTGGCAAGGCCGCTTCAGAGGCTGACTTTTGGACACGAGAGCTCTGACACGATAAAGGACGCTAACCATGTCTTATTTGAGTGCCCAACATTTGATGCCGACCGCCTGGTACGCACCTTCAAGTTAGCGAAATGGTTCGAGACCCAGAGACGTGAAAAACAGTCTGAGAATTGCAGGATGAGACGAGGATCTGCCCCAGCGATGGAATACTTAACGGTCGTACCGCTGGTCTCCCCAATCACTCTAGGCATATATAGGTTTAGGTAAAAAAAAAAACGATGTAGAAAGTGCACTAAAATTGGTGTGATGTTTGTGAGGAAGCATCTCCGAAGGCAAGGGTGTATGATTTGTAGAACAATTGCCATTATTACATCATAAAACTTAATTTTTTTAGTCTTCTGCGCTTAATTATTTCTCCAATCCAACATTTTAGAGCAGATTATACTGGGTTGCGTGTTTGTCTTTTGCATTTATAATCGATTCCATAGTTATTTCGACTTGAATTTTACTTGATTGGACATAAATTTTAATTCTTGACTGTTTTCATTTTACGTCTTTTATGTAAAGAAAGCAATGTTCATATGAATCCGATGATTTCAACTAACCAATTGTTCTGTAATTGATTGAACTAAGCTTCTTATGCGTGTGTAAAATCAATTTTGAGCACAAGAAATTAAATTATTATTTTACCACATTCATTAAATGATTTAAAATCTCTTAACAGCTTTAGTTTAGAAGTCCAGAAGTTCAGTTTCTAGGATAACATTTATGACTTGGCAGCCACCAAAGGAAAAAACTCCACCTAAATAATTACCTTTGTATTTAATACAAAAACAAATTAAATTTTTGATTTCCCAAATGAAGTAATCTGTCTATTAAAGCCCACAAAAATGTCATCAACCTTTTGCCTAGACACAACATTCAAATTTGAACACCAACAACAAAACTCAAGTTTGTGACTTTGAGACGCCCACAAAATGAAGAAGAAGTAGAATAATAAGCAGAAGTGGTGGCAAAGCAGTAGAAGGCCGTCGACCTACATAAGCCAACAGAAATAGGGCCGAAAGTAGGCTACCACACACACACACATACACACAATCTCACATATACTTTCCTGCCAGACATCACAAAGTTGAAAGCTTCCGCTTTAACCGATGACAGTTTATGAGCCTGATGAAACCTTTTTTAAATCAATTTCTTGCAGTTTTTGCCAGCTTCCTGTTTGCAAGCGGCTTTTTTGCGGTCTTTATTAGTGGAAGAAGAAGAAGAAGTAAAGTTGAGACACAAAACGCATGTTGACTTAATTGGCCTTATTAGTTTTTATTAAAAAGGCAACCGTTGATGTTGATGAAGGTGGCAGCTGCGGCGATATAATAATGAGCTGCTCAAAAAAAAACCCGCCGGCATTTGAGCAACAGGTAGCCCCAACCACAGACAACAACTTAACCGCAAGGGCCACACGCATACCAGCAGGAGTATGTATGTGTGTTTGTATGGATAAAAACTGACCTAGCCCAATTGGTTTGCTGGTAGGAGCCCATTGAAGTTGAACCCAAGGGGGAGCTACGTTTTATGACACATCAGGGGGGAATGAACAGCCACCACAAAAACAACAACAACAACAACAGTCAAAAGAAAGCCCAGCAGCCCCTCATAATGAGCCATAAAAAACTTCTCTGTGTGTGTGTGTGTGTGTGTTTGTTTGTGCGTATTCTTTGAGCTTTTGGCAACCCTTCGCTTGATGTATTTGCCGTGAGCTCCTACTTGTTGCTGTCCCCTAAAATATATTATACCCTTGTTTGGTGTGGTTTTTTTTTTGAGAAAGTCATCGAACCCGGGCACCATAGGCAATTTTCAAATTTTCTGTAATTTTTACAAACAAAAATATAAATAATTTTTTTGTCACATAATGTTAAATAACAGAAATGTTAATTTAACAGAACGCTGTTAATTTAACCGCTGTTAAGTCTTTCTAAATTAATCAAAAGTTTTTGCCATTTATTTGAATTTTAAGTCCTTGAGTCTATTATGTGTTTGTCTTTCGTTGAATCACTCAATATTTAATGTTAATACCAGAAATGTTAATTTAACAGAACCCTGTGGATATACCAGCTGTTAAAGCTGGTATAATTTATAAAAAGATTTAGCCATTTGTTTGAATGTTAAGTCCTTGAGTCTATATCACTGACTTACAATTTTTGAGATTTTTACAATTTTTACCCTTGAGTCTATTTCACTGACTTACAATTTTTGAGATTTTTACAATTCTTACAATTTTTACTCTTAGTCCTTTGCTTAATGAAGCTCTCTTAGATTTCGTTCTAAAGCATCCACACACTTTTAAATGACGAAGTTTGCTTCCGGAAGTTCGATTTCAACTGGCAAGACAACACGAGTTATCGATAGGCAAATAACCCACAAATTAACATTGCATCAAATCAATCGGAACCAAGCAAAGGAGAATTATCGAAGAACTGCATTCTAGATCATACAGTTTTTGCCAGCTTCAAGTAACAAGACAATATTGCTTTAGCAAATTGCAATTCCCAACTGCTTTTATTTCAGACTGAATGGTAAGGCGATTAAAAATTTGTTATCGATAGCAAGATCTGCTGTTACCAACAAATAAAGTTAAGTCTTACGGCCTTTTTCAAATCTAACTGAACAATATTGCTTTAGCAAATTGTGATTCCCAACTGCTTTTAGTTCAGATTAAAAACTTGTTACCGATAGCAAGATCTGCTGTTACCAACAAATAAAGTTAAGTCTGGACAATATTACTTAAGCAAATTGCAATTCCCAACTGCTTTTAGTTCAGACTGAATGGTAAGGCGATTAAGAACTTGTTATCGATAGCAAGATCTGTTGTTACCAACAAATAAAGTTAAGTCTTACGGCCGTTTTCTTATCTTCATGTTTTTGAAATCTAACTGGATATTTAGAAAATGTATGAAGCCTACTTTTAGGCCTCTCTAAAAATCATACGCGGGTGGTAGACGCAAGCGTAGATATTGAAAAAAGCTGCCTAAAAGTAGGCAACATCATGTTCTTAATATCCAACTGGATTTTAAAAACATGAAGATGAGAAAACTAGTTGGATATTTAAAAGCAGCCTAAAAGTAGGCAACATCATGTTCTTAATATCCAACTGGATTTTAAAAACATGAAGATGAGAAAACTAGTTGGAAAAACATGAAGATAAGAAAACTAGTTGAACAAAAATTGTATTTTTATTTTTTTAAATATTAGATTAATCCTTTGTATAAATATTAATTTTTCCCAGGAAAATGCGAAACCCTCCTACAGTACCTTTACTTCCCCTTTATTGTTGTGTGCTCTACATTTCTCAGGTTCATTCACCTGACTAGGCCTTACTCTAAGTCAAAATCTGCAAACCTTGACCTAGCTCCTGCCTGCCTTAAAAAATTTATATATTAATTATTGCCAGTTGACTGCCTGGCTTTTACAATTATGTACAACCCTTTGTGTGTGTTGTGCTAACAGGAACTCCCCCCAAAAGAAAATCGATTTTCATAGGCCAGCCTTTCAAGGTTACCACCCAGCACCCCACCCCCCCTAATCTTTTGTTTATTTTGATTATCACTTTCGTGGCTCCCCTGATTAGCCGGCGTGTCCTTGAAGGGAAATTGCGTGACTTTGGAACGGCTGTCTGCTTAGGTGTTGAATTCTCTGAATTTCTGATTCTGATTCTGATGATTCACTGGCAAAACATGGCCGACGCGTCGCCGGCAGGATTTTGGCTTTTTATGGTTAATATCCCATTTGGATTGCGGCTGGCTTTTTCGGGGGTTGACTTCCCAGATGAGGGTGAGTTTCGTAATTGAAGCCACCCCTATAAGTAGTACATACAATTTTTATATGTATGTATCTGTAGGTACAAACCATTTTCGTTTTTGGTTTGTGCGGAAAATGCGTCATCAACGATTTGTTACTTGTAATTTAGATGCGAAAATTTTCAATGTCATTTGCGAGACAAGAGCGACACTTCGCGCCTTCCCCCCCACTCGAGCATGTGTTTTGTTGACGGCAGGAGGTGGGTTGCTTTTCCCCCCTGAGATGTAACCATTTTGATATGTGCTAAAAAGCTCACTTCAATTTTTATCAAGGTCAAGTTCAGCTGCGGCATCAAATGGAACAACCAACACAACAACAAAAAGGGGGAACGGAAGACTTTTATTGTTTGTTGAGGTAGCTGGAAAGTGGAAATGAATGGAAATAAAAGGGGTACCAAGCATTTTATAGCCTCTTTATTGTGACACAATTTCGAGTGTCTAATTTTTGGGCTTTGATTGTGCAAGCAAGTTAATTGGCTGACCTCGAAATGGTAGAGAGAAAGTAAGGGGGAGTTGGGCAAGGGGCTAATTTGACTGGAGTTAAGGTAGGCGAACAGGAAATGATGTTGCTGCTTGATGTGGCATCAACTAAGAGAAATGTTGAAGTTACTTGAGCCTGCTTATGTCGAATTAGGGATTTACCTAAATTTTTTAAGAAAATTATATTATCCAAAATTATCAATATATTTAAAAGTTCAATTGTTTTCGACTTTGTTATGTTTAATATAGAAAAATAATAAGTTTTTGCAGGTTTCTCCCTTTTCGGTGTATAAATGCTTGATCTGCATTTATACATAAATATGTAAAGCATCTGGAGATCAAAACGTAATTTCCTAAAAATAGGTTGAAGTGTGGGATTCAAATAAAATGAAGAAGATATACTTAAAAGGTAGTCCATAAAGCTCCCTAAACAGGGAGCAGTGTATTAGATATATGATAAAATATCAAAATGTAATCTTAATGTTGCAAATTACCTAGCCAGTTTTGCCAACTTTGCATTCTACACAAAAAATAGCTGGTTGCCTAAAGGGTACTGTTTCAAAGACCTCCCTGTCCTTTCATCAGTAGACTTTATCCTAAAGACTACAGGTTTGCCAATCGCATCAATCAAATTCTTAAACAGTTGGGAACTGCAAAGTAATGAAAGCAACAAATCCAAACAAACATCTGTAGTCAGACGCTTAAAGTGCGAATGCTTTGAGCTTTCGAGTGAACTTTAAAGCAGCCGTATGTAGGATCTTATTTATACGTGTAGTAGAATAGGTTACATTAAGTCAGCAACTTACTTCATTTGTCTCCCACATACGCTTCAATTGATTAAACGAATATTAAATTGATATAAACATATCATTTAGCCGACATTAGTCAGTTAGTTAGGTAAAACTGATGTGGTCTCGATCATTCAATCAAATTTATAAGTACGAGTCGAACTAGATTGTACTCAAACAAGTATATCAATCCGAAAAGTCTCATTTCAAGTAAGGATCCTTTTTTTTTGATAAGCATTGTTTATTAGCTTTGCTGCGCATACAAAATTGTATGCTTCCAAGCTGATGCAGATATAATATCATTATAAATCAGGCGACCCTGAGGTGCTCGTCCAAATATCCAGATATCGATTGATTGTACTCAAACAAGTATATCAATCCGAAATATCTCATTTCTAGTACGGTTTCCACCTGAAAATCAAATAGCCTTGCATAGAGATAAAAACAAGTTCGGAACAGGAAAGGAAAAGTAACTGAAAGTCCAAAATTGTTTTCTTCGGCCACTCTCTTTACATTTGATAACAAACAAAAAATAATCCCGTGTGTTGTTGAAAAAAACATATTTCGAGTTAAAAACAAAGACGGGCTCGAGCAAAAAAAAATTATCAGAATTGAAAAATCTTCTCTCGTACTTGACATAGATTGGGATTGATTTTAGTCTAAATATCTCGGGGTTTTTTCTTCTGTGTAGGCACTATATCTTTCTGGAGAAGTTCATCTATACGCAAAATAAGTTAGCGCAATATATTTGAGGTCTTAAGATCTTTTCCAAAAATTTTAGAAAAAAATTTCAATGTATGCTGTCTTGGACAATTTTCGAAGGAATCCATAACATTATTGACATTACAATTTGATCTCATTAGGAATTTCTTTCGTTTGTAAAATTCCTTATTATTTTAATCTCATTAAGAAATTCTTTCGTTTGTAAGCGTCAAAAATGTAAGAAGTTCGGTTTATGGACCGGTTCGGGGAACCCAAAAATACCGAACCGAATCGGTTTTTAGGGGTTCGGTTCCGGCCGTTTCGTAGCCCTCCTTTAAAATGTTTTAACTTCGTAATAATTATACCCAGGTGTTTAACAAATCGCTTCCTACCCAAAAACGAACCAGTTCCCATACGATTTACAAAAAAAAACCTTTTTGAGTTGGAAGCGATTTGTAGAACACATATTTGCCGTTTTGTCTAAAGAAACATGTCAATTCGTCTTCGCGACTCGGAGCTCTCGCACCCATCTCTACTGAATAAGTTTTCTAGCTGTTGCCAAGTCTTTGATTTTAATTTATTACAAAATTTTACCAGTTCAAACCGCTAAGTACCGGTATACCGAAATAAAATCAAGCTGCCAATATTTATTCAAATATCGATATAAACTAAAACCGAAACATTAGTTTCCGTATTGATCCAGATTGATTCCCTGGTTTAAATATAACTTTTATTCGGATTTGGTATTAATTCTACTAAAATGCATAAAGTTTTCTCAGTGTAAATGTTTTTTTTTATGCTGATGGTGCCCACCGCTGCTCTAAAGTCAAATCGAACGTTATTTGAATGATATAAGACAAGTTCAAGTCATTTAAAGCAGGATTTGAGAGAATGTATTGGTGAGCGAATATAAGTGGCTTTGACCTACTTCATGGAACGCTAGCCAGCGACTGATTGGCTTTGCTGATTGGTTACTCTCTTGGCAAAGGGCTCGGCAAGCGTTCGGCTCGTGTCTGTATAAGTTTATTCCATTTACCTCGAAGGGTTTTATGAATTATATATAAGCGTTATTGGATTAAGGCCTCAAATTACATTGAATTGGAAATAAACACTCAGGGAACCTTGATCGAAATCAAGACGGCAATTGGTAGAAGTTTACAGACTTCTTCGAGATAACCATATCTCTCATCAGACTCCTTCTTGTCGGTGTGGCTGCCTTGTTTAATATCAAATGCTCCTTTTATACCTTAACTTGAGGATTTCAAGTTTATGCAGTGAGGAAAAGATTTAAGCCTGTTAATTTTTAGACGCTTAGGAATAAATATAATTTATTCATCAGAAAACCCATCAAAAGCAGGAACAAAGTGTTTTTCTAATTTTTTGAGCCATTTAGTAAATAACTTTTCGTTTCTTCATCACTCCAGGGAAAGTCATTTAGGAAAACTAATCAGGACTATCTAAGAAACGATCAGCAGTAGTTACAAGATCTAGCACACTCCCAAAAGTTGCTTTTAAAATTCAAATGTGTGTTGAGCATTACACAAAGGCGACTTGGTGTTGCACCATTAACCCAACCGACAGCTGTTTAATTTCGAAACCAACTAAACTCCCCTGAGACCAAATCCCGCTGGCCTTTGGCTCTCAACTAATTACTGATATTCGGTATCATGACGCCGGGCATTCCAATTGTGTCAATTGCAATTTGGTAGCTAATGAAAATGCATTAGCTGGGACATGGTTTTATCCTTGGAAGACAGCAGAATGAAGAAAGGAATTAATTTGAAATTCCATTTCGTAGATTTAATTGAGTTGAAATCAAATTAAAAGCAATTTATTTTCAACCCTCATTGCGAATTTTTTTTTCCCTTGGCGAACCCACACACATACGCACACGCACTATCCTTCTCTTCTTTTTTTTCAGTTTTTCCATCGTTTCTGGCAATTTCTAAAAGTGCGTGCCTCACAGCCTCAGAGAGAAGAAAAACAGGACAGCAGAAAAAAAAAAATAAACGCAGACACGTTTATGGGGTTGCAAAAATTTCAACGCCTGCATTGCGAACGCAAGGAAAATCGATAAAAATGTGCCGCTGTGCAAGGCATTTAGAAAAATTCAGCCTCGACCAGGGCCAGAGATACACGTACTTGCCGGGTTAATCTTGCGCGCCCACCCCGCTCTCTCTCTCTCTCTTTACCATTCACTCTCTGTGGACTGGCACACAGAGTATTTTGCTGCATTTTGGACGGCCATTTTGGCAGGACGAGTCTGTGATGTTGCATTAATTTTTAATTCGTCGCGTGAATTTCAAAAATGATTTATGCATTTGCATTTGTCAAGCTTGGGTACAAATTAAAAAGTCATTTCAGGCAAGAAATGCAAATAATGCAACGATATTGTTTTTTTATACTGCTGTCAAAGGGTTTACAAAGTTAAAAATACAATGAATTTTTTTTAATACTAGCTTAATTCCTGGCATCGGGTTTATATTAAAATATTTTAGATCATCCATGTTTAAACAGTTCTGATCTAGTTAGAGACCGGCTTGAAACCAGTTTCTCTTTTTAACTGGTTCAAAATGCTTCGAAACTAATCAGTTTTGTTATCAATTCCACTTCCGCAAAACTTACGAGATTTAAAGACCTATTTTGATACAAAATCTGGTTTTGAATCACAATTTTATGGAAGTGGAAGTATAAACATTTCTGAATATCTGAATATATTATTACCAAACTACACACCGAATTTCAAGTTCATAGAAAGCACTTTAAAGCCCTTTGAATTTTGTTTGGAAGCGGTTATGAACCGGGAAAATATGTAAATTCTTATTACCAACCTACACACAGAATTTCATACAAATAAAGTTAAAGATGTTTTTTTTTGGCTTAAATTAGCTAAATTGCAAAATTGAAAACTTTATGCTCGACTTATTCTTAGCTGAAAGGGGCAATGCAAGAAATATTAGAAATAACAAGAAATAATTCCTTAAAACAAGGAATAAGTTCACTTGACAGTAGATAACTATAATTATTTGTTATTTTTTCACAATTTTTCAAGACTCGGATAGATTCATATAGTTTTATAACTTTGCAATTCCCAACTACTTAAGGTATTTATTGCAAAGGGAGGCGATTAGAAAACCTGTAGTCTTTAGCAAAAAGCCTACTGATGATAGGACCGGGAGGTTTTTGAAACAGTGAAATAAAAACGATTCTATTAAAAAAAGCTATTACTAATTTTTTGGTAGCAGCATTCATCAGCCTCGCTTTAAATTGTTTTATAATAAGAAGTTGATAAGTATGGTTGATTACTAGAATGCAAAAATAAAGATGGGAACGCAATCGTAGACCAGCCAGGACTACAGAACTTGATAAAAAAACTATATATCAATCAATTAATTCTTCAGACTATCCGACCAGTTCCGAATCTTATTCCCCCTTAACTAAATAAGTTAGAAGTAAAATTTACCGATACGGCTTAATATCTGGAATGAGAATATACTCGAACGGGTCAAAAAGGCAACCACTGCACTTTACTCGTGTAAACGCGCTATTGGCCGTAAGGAATGCTTCTCCCCTCAAATTATACATTAGCTTTATTACAGCCGTTGTTCAACCCATACTACTCTATGGAGTCTGTTTTCAGGATTCTTCCTAAAGTACAACGGAGTGCTAGCTAATGCATGAGCTGCGCTTGGCGAACTACTCTTAAGGAATCTCTTAACATTATCTAGAACCCCTAGATCTATTAGCCCGAGAATTCGCAAGTAATACTGCTCTCAGGCTCAGAGAATCAGCTTCCTTTTGTGCAGGCTCCCATGGCCACTCGGCTATACTGAATACCCACTCTAGCGTTTGATACTATTTATGAGGTCGTAAATCCAAGCCGTCTGGATTAGAACTCGCTCCCCCATGACAAACCAAACGCGATCAAAATCTACACAGATGGCTCGAAACTGGAAAGTCGCGAAGAAGGCGGAGTTTTCAGTCCAGACCTTGGTAGAGAAATATCCTGCAGTGTCTTCCAAGCAGAGGTAGTACCTATTCAGGAAGCTACGAACCATCTAAAAGGACTCGTGGTCAAAGCAGGAAATGTTTTTATCTTTTCAGACAGTCAAGCTACACTAAAAGCCCTTGACGGTAATACTAACAATAACTGAGTACTCTTTCCGGAAGTGCCTTTTGCGGCATGTAAACTAAAAATATGGGAATCTACCTAAAAAATGATCACGAACAGCTGGAGACTCATTCACAACAGTGAAATCTCTAGGCTAACTTTGCCAACTCTTCATCTAAAAGGAACATTAAAGCTACTACGTCTAGGCAGGCAGAATGTCTCCCCACTCGTAGGAATTCTTACAGGACACTGTCTTATAGGCAGGCATGCTGCGAGGCTTGGTATTGACCATAATAACTACAGAGAAGTTGTTGATTAGTTGATGAATAAGAAAGCGTTGAGCATCTCATTATGCAATCCTAGGTCAACCTTTTTCTACCTAAGCTTTCAGCAGTATCTGAAATGGAAATCGCTGTTTTACTCAAGATTATGCTACTATCTAAGTGGTTTAATAGGGACGACCCTCCCTTTACTGTCCAAAATTAAGAATTAGAAGTTATATGGTATCACAACGGGCCGATTATTGGCTTTAATGAAGAGGCTTCAGATCATCAACCATCAACCTTACCTAACCTAACCCACCAGTGTTTTGTCTATCATTTGGATATCCTTGAAATCAAGTAAGTTTTAGCTTTAGGACGTGGTGCACGATAAGCAGTCTATCAGTCAAGCCGCCATAAAAGCACTTGGATAAATATAGTCTAACTTGGTAACGGTAAACGACTGCCACAAATCTCCTCAAGAGATGGCAGATCAGTTCGTCATACTACAAAACAAACGAACTCGCAAAACAGGGCATCTCCTTTCCGATAAGGCAACTGTCGGTATGCCCATGGCAACGTGCAGGAGATGAGACATACACGAGCAAAATCGTACTCAAAAATGCCAAATCGGTCGCTTTCTGCAGGATTGCACGACTAACCTGGCAGATTCAGAGCGAAAAGCGCTCAACAGGGCAAACTGCTCAGGACATTGGCTGGTGGGAAACCAAAACGATCGACTAGAAGTCCCCCTTAACGACTTCAGAAGCAGAAGCTGCAGAAAGAGGTGAAGTCTTTCTTATACTTTTTTGTAAGTGCCGATATAGACAGAAATTCCTCGACTTCAAATTGCTAGCAGTTAGCTCAGAGCTTGCGCTGAAATCTCTCAAAAGAAATCTTACATTTTATGAAGGCATCCGGCTGGGTTCTTAGCCTCCACCCAGTTGCGGTTTTTAGAAACCCAACGTTTTCTTTCATATAGCACACATAGAATAAGACGAGTCAGAAGTCGGCGAGAATTTCATTCAAGAAGAAAATACTGAAACTATGAATCAAGGATTTTTTGTTCTCTGCCACAAGAAAAAGGTTTCATGATAAATCAAGACGAAAATTAAATTGAACGATTTCAGTGGTTTGATCTGATAAGAGAAGCCAAGTTTACAAGGCCCTCAATGAGAATCAGAATATACCCTCCAGCACCTGACGAACTTAACTTATGAATAGGGATTTGAATAATGTTTGAACTTAACTCTTTTCTTTCTTTTTAGGTTCGGGCTAAAAACTTAAACTCCTCCGAATTAGAGTCGATTTCGTTTCTGAAGTGTAGCCCTGCATAAATTCGCATTTAAATACGAGCATATATATATATAGATTGAAATCTAATTGAAATTTTTTTTCCAAATTAATTTTCAAACAGAGAAGCAAGAAGCCAACTCGTTGCGCTTTGACTGCAAAATGTTTGTTTAATTTGGCTGCGTGAAAAGTTGCTCCACAGTTGTTGTTGTTGCTGCAGCTGGAGCTGCTGCTGCTGCTGCTGGTGGTGGTGCAGTAAAAGTGGCTTTTGTACGTGCAATGACCTACCAACACATAAAAAATGCAAAAAGTGGCAAGGCAGGAGCACACAAACTGCACGAATCGCGCGCTAAAATATGCAAAGGACGTTGATGAGAATGGCAGGATGCCAGTGCCCAAAGATGTTGGCTTCGGTACTGCCTGGCCCAAAGGCAAAAGTTTCACAGCAGCAACAACTCAATTTGCAGCAAGGACAAACTTGGCACTGGGGGGTCCTGGCATCCAACTTCAATAATAGTCAAGTGCAGTGAAGCGTTTTGCCAACTGCAATGCTCCCCCACGCCGTTAAGAATCAAAGCTGCCAGCTGCCCCCTCTCACTTCTCTCGTCATTTTATTTGCACTCTTTGCTTTTGGTATTATTCTCGTTTTTTTATTTTTGACGCTTTCCTTGCAACATCTTTTTGGCTAGCACGCAGTTACCGCTCTGTGTAAACTTTGCATTTACCCTTGGCAAGGACTTTGCAATGGCTGCCAAAGCAGCGAAAGCTAACGAAAGCAAAAAGTTTTATTTGCACAGTTTTCTTTTTCTTAAACTTTTGTTGTTCACCTCCTGCCCCCTTCCAGCCAGTCGCCGTTTCCTTTTCAGTGGCAGCATAAAATGTGCTTGCTTGCAATTTGTTCAAACACACACACACACAGAGACTTATATACTAATATACTATAAGTATATATAAATATATATATATATGTGCGTATGTGTGTATTTCCCTCTCAACAAAAGCTGCCGCAAAGGCAAAAAACACGACATCTAAGACGATGGCAAAAAGTGTAGCATGCTTTTGAGCGCCCGCTTAGAAAATTTCCCCCTTGATGATCGCTGAAACACCAACTAAAATGGAAAATTT
The DNA here is from genome assembly GCA_018904225.1 of Lordiphosa mommai. Taxonomy (NCBI): domain Eukaryota; kingdom Metazoa; phylum Arthropoda; class Insecta; order Diptera; family Drosophilidae; genus Lordiphosa; species Lordiphosa mommai. The sequence goes on along the minus strand of JAEIFT010000353.1, from coordinate 33,756 downwards.
TTATAATTAACAGCGACAAAGTAGCACACAGCAACAGCATCACCAGTGGCTGCTTATCAAAGGCGACAATCGCCGAGGCCAAGAAGAAATTGCACTGAGGCAAAAGAAGTGCAACGGCTAGAGGGTAATGCCAGCAAGTGCTACTTGTATGTACATTTTTTGGGGTGCCATTACACACACACACACAACTCATAACATGCATTAAGTTCTACTTTTTGCTGGGGCGGCCAGCACAAATGCAAATATTTATACGCAAAGGAGGCAATGCCTTGCATCAAAAACAACAACAACAAAAAGGGGGCAAAAAAGTGCGTACTACAGTGAAAAGTCGTTTGAAGGAATAAGGATATTGTTTAAGTCAGCTAGTTACACAGAGTTGAGTAGTTGTGACAAGTGCGCTTGTCAATTTTTTTATAAACTTGCAAAGTGGATTCATTTCTAACCTCATAAATTATATATTCTTGATCAGATTTGATTGAGCTTTGTCCATCCGTCTGTCTGTTTCTACGCAAACTAGTCTCTCAGTTTTCGAGCCGAAATTTTATACAGAGTCTTTTTTTACTAGAAGCTGCTATTATGCCGAAACCGCCCGAATCGGATGACTATATCTGTCATAGGAACTATCGGTCGAAAAATAGTTCTTAGTAAGAAAAACTTTTTTGTTTTCAATGAAAACGTTCTTAAATTCAGCAATTAGGAATTATGAGAAATTATGACGGAATCGGATGACTATATCCTATAGCTGTCTTAGAACCTTTCGGTCGGAAAATCTGTCTTACTGAGCAAACTGAGTTGTTTTTGTGGGAACACTCAATAAAAAAATACCAAGAACTCTGTGCTCGAATCAAGTACAAACTGTGTCAACAATACGGTACGTAAGGAAATACTTGAATCAAGTATAAAGTTCCTATATCAAGAACGATTTTTAAAATCTCGAAATACTTGATTCTATATCGTTTCGGGTATATTAAGTACATTTCAAACTATTTTTAGATCTTTTAGATCATAGTTTAATGTCGTAATAGTCTTAAGTCAATTCCTATTTTCTCTTAATACAAGAATTTGAGCACTTAATAATAACAGAAAATCCCTCGTTATATACTTATAAAACTGAATAAATTAAATACTTATATAAGAATATTCCCAACTTTTTCTAAAGTATTTTGGGCCGCTGAACTCGAAAATCGCCAAGAAAACAATTCTAGCGGCTAGTAATCGAAATTTTATCGATACTCGTTTTTGTTTCGATTTTTTTAAAAGGTGCCTCCACTTAAATTCTCATAACTTATTTGTTTTTGCTCCGATTAGAAAGTTCTAAAAAAAAACTACGGGAAAAAAACTTGATCAAATATTTAGTACTCTGATTAAAATAAAATAATAGGATGTGTGGTATTAACTCTATGGGATCAAATGTAAAAATAAAACTACTTTATTTTTCATTTTAAAAAATTATCGGACATAAAATGCTTGTAGATTCATTTAGATAAGAAAATATGTGGTGAACAAAGCGATACACTCAGAAAAACAACCGAGAACTTTGTACTTAAATCAAGTACAAACAGTGTCAATAGTACGCCAGGTACGAAAATACTTGATTCAAGTAAGAAAATACTTGATTCAAGTACGATTTTTTCAATCCCAAAATACTTTATTTGAAAAAGTTTCAAGATACATTACACTTGCACTTTGGGCTATTCCTAAGATTTTAAAACCTTCTTTTTAGAACAAAATGGTCTTGAACCACTTCCGATTCGTTCTTATTAGATTGATTCTTACTTAGTTTAAGTACACCCAAGAACGAATCATACTTAATATTTTAAAGTACAAAAGGGTATAAATTCTATCCCGTTCGTTCTAGAGCGTTTGAATACAATAAAATTTTGATTTAAGTATTTCGTACTTGATTAAAGAACTTTTGTTCTTATTTTAGGAGCATTTTGGTAAAATTTGAAACTTTTGATTCGTACTAAGTTTAAGTACAACCAAGTACGAATTATACTTGAAATTTTAAAGTAGAAAAGGGTATAAATTCGATCTTGTTCGTTCTAGAGCGTTTGAGTACAATAAATTCTTAATTTAAGTATTTCGTACTTGATTTAAGAACTTTGTTCTCATTTTGGTTAAATTTGAAACTTAAGACTGATTCGTACTAAGTTTAAGTACAACCAAGTAAGAATTATACTTGAAATTTTAAAGTACAAAGGGTATAAATTCTATCTCGTTCTTTCGTTTTTTTCTGAGTGTATAAGTTCTCTTGCGATCATTCGAGAATTCTGCCGGTAAAATTTTTTTGAGTGTAGCTTCGAAGCTTACAATTAGATTCGTAATGATGTTCAGAATAATAATTCCAACTGGCGACAATTTTTGGATCAAAAATGCTTTCTTGTGTGCAAGGTTATCAAAATTGTCAAATATGGTAGTTGCATCTTTGGGATACTCACTGTTTGGAGCCTTAGTTCTGTTTTGCAGAATATGTGAAAGGCGTTTGGTGAGTTCACCTAAGAAGCCATTGCAATGCGTTTCTTTCTTATTATATATATTTTTTTCTTCTTGTACACTTGTCGTATACGCAATATGCGTAAGCCATAGCTTCAAAGCGAACCCAAATGGTAAGAGGCTCCACCCAGTGGAAGGGATTGTAGGGTTGGGGGATATATTTGCACATGCTTCCTATAAGACTAGCAGCATTTGCTGCTGCTGCTGCTCCTGCTGCTGTTGCCACTGTGCGTGTTGAGTTTGTTTTTTTGCATAAAAGGCTACGTGGTAAAGCGGGTGGCAAGTGTGAGTGGGTGCGTGTGCATATTTATGCGTATTTGTTTGCATAGCTGATGATGTGCCAGCAGCAACAACAACAACAACAACACTTTATGTTATGCCGTTTACTTTATGCGTGCGTGCGAGCAACATTTCTGTCCATATCCTTTGGGGGGGCAGCTGGCATTGCAATTAGAAAACTTACAGTGCAACTTTTTTTTTTTTTGTGCCCCCCACTTGTAATGCAATGCGCTAAATTGTTTGATATGTGTAGGTACATATGTGTGTGTGTGTTAAGTGCAAAGTCCTGCTCTGCTAAGCATTTTGGGCCAGCAGCAGCAGCAACAACTACGTGCTGTGAAATTTTTCAGCGCATTTTATGTGCACGTTTCTTGTATTGTTGAGTTTTTACAAAACATTTCTTTAATTTTTTTTCTTCGTTTCTTTTATTTTGTTGTTGTTGTTGTTGCCGTTTGCTCTTTGGCTCTGTGTAAAAACCACCCCCGCGTTAAGGGATGTTTATGTGTTGCAGAATTTTTTCTTTTTTTTGTACTTTTAGCAAATGACTTGACTTTATAGTCAAGTTTTAGTTTAAAATTAAACAACAAAAATAAGAGTAACTTTCTCTCTTGCATTAGATCCCAACTCTTTCGCCATTTCGCAAAAAGGGAATTTATGGTTTCAATTATATTTCCAATTTGCCACGACAAACAAAAGCCTTCTATAAATAAAATAAATAGGGAAAACAACAAAAAAAAAATATTGTTTCTTTTATTTTTTGTCAGGTTTATGCGCGGAATTGAATTGAATTCGGTGGGGAGGGGGTGTGCGGCTCAAGGCAAGTTATTGAAAGTAAACATGATAAAATATACTCGAAAATATTATAAAATTGTCTGACAAGAAAAAAAAATTGTGTCTCAAATAATATTTAAGAAAATTAAATTGAATTTTCCCCAGTTTCTTTTTGGGCGGCAACAACAAGGCAAAGGCAACAACAACAATGATAAGCAAAAATAATCAAAAATCGATTTCAAAGTGCGTCTTTGTTTTTGTTACAATATGCCAGGCCTCATTCCAATTGTTGTTGTTGTTGTTGTCAAAATGCAATCAAAAGATATGGCAAGTTGCTGTTATTGCTTGATAGGCACTTTGTAAGCAAAAGTTTTCCTCTTTTTTTTTTATTTTTGGATTTGAAATTGAAATTGTAAGGCAAAGCTTGGTTCCGTTTTTGATTTGCTTGAATTGAGCTTAAACGGATTTTTGTCAGCCGAGCAACAGGAAAACGGAAATGGAAGAGCAATGGCTACATTTACAGGCAAATTGAATATGTGATACGGAAAGTCATTATAACTATGGAATGACTTGGATTTTTTTCTGTTGTTGTTTTTTCTTGTTTACTTGAATTGAAAGCTGTCAAAGATCAAGGGATGGTTTTGCATTCTTTTTACCAGCAAAAGATATACCAACAAATTGTTATAAATTTCTGAACTAGAAAACTCGCTTGTACACACGACGACGACAATTTTAATGGCAAGTGACTAAGGACAAAAATTAAACAATTCCTTTATTGTTGGCTCTTAAAATACAGAAAGACGGGACTAAGTCGGGATTTACACCATGAAGCAAACTTCATGAAGTTTTCTAAGTAGGCGTCGAATTTAGAGAAAATCTTTCAGACCTTTAAAACGAATAGTAAGGAAATACATATAAATCTCTCGCCTACTTAGAAAACTTCAGCGAGAGATTTAAATATATTTATTTACTATTCGTTTAAGAGGTCTGAAAGATTTCCTCTAAATTCCATTCCAAAAAAACTTCATCAAGTTTGCTTCATGGTGTAAATCCCGACTAACTTTTCATGTAACCATTTCTATTTTCCATTTTAAACACAAGCCCTTACAATGCCAAGAAGTTCGGCTTAATCCTTTGACAGATTGATGCCATATTCTTATCAACGTGGCAGCAGTAGTTCAGCGGCATTTGTGTCATTCATTCTTTGACTTGGTATACACAGTGCGGCATATTGTGAACTGCTTGCACTCTTTTCTCTAGTTCTCATTTGCGTTCTCATAAACATGAACGTTCCTAAGACTGAGATCACATTGTTCAACGAATGAGATATGATAATTTAGTTAGCCTTCATGTTGTATGGTTTAGAATGTAAAATGACAAGCTATTCACAATGAAAAGAAGACTACACAAGGGCCGACGAGGTTGTTAAGGATGATGTTGATAGATTAAGGTGAAGAAACTCAACTAGAATACGGCTTAGTTCACATTGTTCGACGCATGAGACATGATAATCTAGTACGGCTTCATGTTACAAACGATATAAAACGCCTAAATAGTATTCTCCAGTAACAGTTTGACCTTTCGGAACAAATTCCTTGTGGACAATACTCTTCGAGTCATAAAAAAGTAATCAACATTATCTTGATTCGAGACTTCTGAAAACGACCATTTTTAGATCATGTAAACATCAGTATAAACTTTTTTCCTAGGCTGCAAACCAGTTTTGAACCGAAACGGTTCGAAGAGGGAATTCCGACTATTCTTTTATTGTGAACCGAACCTTGAACCTTGTTAAAAAAATGGTTGAAGCCGAAGCTGTTCCGAACCAAACATTTCGGTTCGGTTCAACAAAAGATTTGAGTCTTAGTTAAACGGTGTCTTTCAACCCAAAAATTTATTTTGTCTGATCAAAGAACTAAAATAGACCAACAATTACTCGAAGAAATACTAATTATAAATATAAAATCAAAATAAATTAAATCGTATGTTTCAGTAAGCAAAACGAATTATTTGCTTTTATGTAATAATTTAGTAAAACTTGGAACGAACCAAGCTTTCAACCAAAATCTTAACACAAAAACCCTGAACCTCTATTTTGTGAACCTTAACCATTGGAAAATTTTGGTTCGAACCCGCGAACCGGACCTCCGAAAAAATTAATTGGGTATGCAGCCCTGCTTTTTTCATCAATTCGTATATCTCAGCGAATTTTTTTTCCAATTTTACCACATAAATTTTTATATTTGCCCATTTTGTTTTTGACACATTTTACATACTTTTTATTTTATTAAAATGGCTGTAACTTTGATATCTGTCATCTAGTTTACATGAAGTAAGGTGCGATTGAAAGAGAATGAATGTATATGTTAATTGCTGCAAATGTTAAATAGCTGGCGCTGCATATTGTACGATTTAAATGTAAAGTTCCATTATTTTTAGGAATAACCGAAATAATGTAAAAAATTGTGGCTTTCGATTACTAAGAAGCAGGAAATCAAACCGGAACCGTATCCCGTATACCGAAAAGCAGCGATTAAAACTCAGAACCCAAGCGGAACTGAAATAGATTTTCGAAAACCGATTTACTTGGAACCAAAAAAGCCGAATCGAACCGAAACATCATAACAGTACAGTTATTTTTCTCTGATCAGTTTTACTGCTTTAATCAGGGTTTTTCTCAGGATATATAAAATTCAGAAAATGCACTTAAATTGTGGTCGATAAAATTTCCTAAACAGCGAACAGTGTATTTGATATTCCATAAAATATCGAAAGTTAGTCCGTGTTTACACGATGAACCAAACTTCACGAAGTTTCTTAAAAAAGCTTTGGCTTGTGGGAAAAAGGTGTGGTGGCTTGCCCCTTTACGCCTCTTTCCTACAAGCAAGAGCTTTTTTAAAAAAAATGATGAAGTTTGCTTCATCGTGTAAATCCCGACTTATTCTTGCTGTTCCTGCTACCTATAAGCTTATTAGATTATATTTAGTTGGAGGCGGATTAGTTCCAGATCCCAATTTCGAGGGACCCGAACCATAAATGTTTCATTTAATAGGCCTCTTTCCAGATGACATAAAAATGTATTTCGGCACAATAATTCATATGAATAGACTCACTTTGAAAAGCTCTGAAAACTGCATGCTTTTAAAGTAAAGGGATGAAATACATTTTTAAGTTAGCTGGAATGAGTCCATAAGTAAGAAATTATAAAAAAAAATGCTTTCATTTTGTAATATTAAAATTATTAATTTAAATTATTTTCTGAACTGCATGAGAAAGCATTTTGATTCGGGTCGTGACCCGAATCTCCCGCATTCATAAACCTTGATTTGAAAAATTTTTTTCTACGGTTTAAAATTATTTTTTAATTACCCGGTACATACCGGAATACCCAAATAAAACCCAAAATAAACTAGAATAAACTAGAACCTTAACAGATCCTTTAATTCAATACTAATGTTTCGTTAATTAAACTTTAGTGCATAACTTGATTGAATATTAGCGTTTCAATTACCATACATGAATTTAAAGCTCTTTACACGGTGTAAGTATTTCATTTAACATTCAATTTCTATGTGAGATTTTAGATTCTTTTGTGCTTACACCAAGCATAGTAGAAGTTGCAGGAAAACGTGTGTAAAGCATACATTTAATTTTCAAAAGGAATTTAATCAATTTATGCACTTGCTGCATCCTGAAGAATAAAAGCAGATCTATGTGAAGGCACCTCGACTACCTTAGGGGCTAAAAAAATCTTTTTTTTTAACCTTTTTTAGTGCTTTCATCTGTTTTCCTATCTGCCAATAGTTTTGCAACTTCTATTCATGTCTGCGAGCTGCTGCTGCTGCTGCTGCTTTGGCAATTAGTTACTTTTGTAATACTTTTGGCCCATATAACCTGCTGACCCTCTAAGCCAACACACTAGTAACTAGAATTGTTTGCTTTCTGCCTATGGGCTACATTTAACCCTTCTCGTAAATGACAAGCGCTTCGTTTTCGTTTCATTTCGTTGGGGTGCGAATTTACTTAGGGTCGGACGAGTCGGTCAAGCTGAAAAATGTGCTGCAATTGCACCTTGCACACAAGTTTCCCCTCTTGCTGGCATTTTGGCCATGCATCGTTGATATTTAAATTGAGCCAACGGGGCAGTGAAAAGCGCAGGGCGGGTTAAAATGCACTTCAAAAATAGAAATGCAAAGAAAAAGGGTTCAGCTGAAATGGTGAGTGTGTGTGTGTGTGTGTGTATCCTTGAAACGAAAATCTATGTGCTCTTGGTTGCCAGGGCAATTAGCGAGCAGCTTTCTTGTTCTCGTTGTTGTTTATTAATAAACAATAACAACAAATGTTTAATTGCATAAATCTATCTTTTTGCTCGGTGCTTAGCACCTGCTGCCAGTTAACCCCATTTATATGTAACTGCAGCCACGGGCATCATTATAAGAGTATTTACTTGCAGTTTGTCTCATTAAAACGAGAGCGAAGCGAAATCATTTTTTTTTTTTTTGCACTCATTACGTATGCCCGGGCAATGCGGTACTTTCGTCCTTAAACTATTTTTACAAGGCTACAACAGGAGGGGAGGGATCCTACTTCTTAAACTCGTGTATGCAAATTGTCGCTTTTGCTTAATTATGTAGCATTAATTTGCATTTAGCTTTTGCTGCAATCAATGCAAAAGTTTTCTCTGCTGTGTTTTCTGTCGCAGTGGTTGCCGTGCTTGTTTTTGTTGCTGTTGCAAACTTAACAAGGATGTGAAAATTTATTTATTAAAATTTAACAACGCATAATAATCAGCACAGATTTATATAAATGTGGCGAGCTCTGTGCTATGAGCGACAAGAACCACCACCAAACAGAACCAGCAGAAGCTGAACCAACCCATCATCATCGTCATCATCAGCCACATGAGCAACAGCAAATCATTTTCATAAATACAACAACAGAAGCATTCAATTGCGCAGACTGAACACACACACACACACACACACATGTATTTTATTATTTAATTTATGCGCCTGGTAAAAAAAAAAAAAAAATCTGCTGGTAAAAACAACTGAAACTATGTACCACACACATTTGCCGACCACACATACATAGATACAGCTGGATAGATTAGCAGATACTTTTGTATCTGCATTCAAAACAATGAAAATGTGTGTGGCAGAAATACAATTGAAAAGTAACCAAAATGCAGACAAATTTAAGGCATCACAATTAAATAAGCAGAATAAAAATATTTCTATTCGATATTTTCGACTGAGCTTTAATTTTTGAAATTTTCTAAACAATATTGCAAGTCGTATAAATGTTTTTCAAAGTGCCCTTAGTTAAGTCAGTTGTATTTTAATGGCAACTAAACGATCTTGTTTTTACAGCATATAACATTTCCAAGTCAGATAAATTTTTAAACAAAAATATTGAACTGAACCAAATTTTAGAAAATTGTTAATCCATTAAATCTGACCCTATTTCTTTTTTTTCTTAATGTTCATTAGAGATTATAATCCAAGTTAAATAACTTCAACTCTAAATGATATTTAGATATTTACTATTCATTAACTAACTAACTAACTATATGCCCGGCTCTGCTCTGTTTCTAGACATTTATTCTACTCATCATTACTTATCGAGCCCCTATACATTGTTTTCCGATCAGATGAACGATAGTAGAGTTGCCACCCCCGCAATTTGAAAAACACCTCAAATATCCCGCAATTTTGGAGATAGATTGTTTGAACCCTCTAGACATATATTCTACTCATCATTACCTATCGAGCCCCCATACATCGTTTTCCGATCAGATGAACGATAGTAGAGTTGCCACCCCCGCAATTTGAAAAACAACTCAAATATCCAGCTATTTTGAGTAAGGTTAATCGAACCTTCGAAACATATATTCTACTCGTCATTACTTATCGAGCCCCCATACATTGTTTTCCGATCAGATGAACGATGGCAGAGTTGCCACCTCCATAATTTGAACAAAATCGAATATCTTCCACAATTTTACAGACAGATTGTTTGAACTTTTTAGGGATATATTTTAATCGTCATTACTTATCGATCCACCATACACCGTTTCCAGATCAGATGAACGATATTCGAATTTTAAGCAAATCAAATAATTTCGCTGGGCAGCACTGCCCGTAATCGTGATGGGCAGCACTTGCACAGATTGTGTGATCCCACACATTAAAGTTATTAGTTATATAAAAACTGGTACAGAGTATATTACAGTCGGGCTTGACCGACTTTCTTTCTTGTTTTTTACAAAATTGAGAAAATTTTGATACCGTTACAAGAGAGTATTTAATTAAATTCAAACCGTTTTGGAATCGATTCCACAAACTGTAACGGAAAATATCGAACTCCATATAACCATAGGCTCCAAGTTCATGGCTTAAATAATTTTATGAAAGTGAATATTAATTTTGCACAGAAGTTTGTAACGCAAAGAATTATTTATTTCCGACCACATAAACTATATATATTGTTGATCAGGACGACGAGCTGAGTTCATTTCCGCCTGTCTGTTCGTCTGTCTATCTCTATCTACGCGAACTGGTACCTCAGTTTTAAAGCTATCCAGCTAAAATTTTGCACAGAATCGAAACAGGCCGGATCAGATGACTATATCTTATAGCTGTCATAGGAACAATCGGTCGAAAAATAGGTCTTAGTGAGAACATTTTTTTTTGTTTTCAATGATATCGTTCTTAAACTGAGCAGTTATGAAATTGGAAAAAATCGGATGACTATATCTTATAGCTGTCATAGGAACGATCGGTCGAAAAATAGGTCTTAGTGAGAAAAACTTTTTTCTTTTCATTGATACCGTTCTTAAACTCAGCAGTTCTAAGATTGGTAAAAATTGGATGACTATATCTTATAGCTGTCATAGGAACGATCGGTCGTAAAATAAATCTTTAAAAAAAAACTTTTTTGTTATAGAAGATAACGTTCTTTATCTCTTTAAACAGTTCTACAAAATTTGGTTAAGATCGGATGACTATATTCTATAGCTCTCAGTCGGACAATGTGTTTTACTAAAAAAATTTTTTTTTTTTATGGTAGAGTGTTCAAATTTTAATTCTCAATGATTTTGAAAAATTATAAATTTCTGATATCTATATCCTATATATATTCTACTTTTTAAATTAGTTGGAGTGAATTTTCTCAAGCGTATTAAAACTTCAACACTGTCGAATTTAGCTTTGCCTTCTCGTTAGGCATAGCTTCTGACCAATATTGAACCGATTTCAAATCTATCTAGCAAATCTTAAAATTCTTGCAAATTTTGAGAATTTTTAAATTGATTCGGAACCAGGTTGAAACTGGGAAATATCTGACTCCATATAACTAACGTACCTAATTTTTAATGCATGACTTTAATAAACACTTTTTGAATATTTATATAAACTGCTTCGAAACCTGGCTTAAACTACGCGCACTGAATTTTAAAATCGCATCTCAAATAATTAGGTTCAGAACCCACTATTGAACGGGTTTAATTGCTTCGGAAACAGTCTTACCCCTAACACCAATTTTCAACACCACAAATTCCATCGATTCTGAAATAAGGTCCCATATCCAGTCTTAAACCAGTGAAATGTCTATATATATTTCAAAATAGTTAACGTACACACAAAATTCCTTGATCATGGGTTCAATAATTTTTGAGATATGGCTCTTTAACCCGGTTCAGCGGGACCGAATCCAGTCTTGAAATAGTAAATTGTCTATTTCTACATATATTACATACACATTAAATTTAATTTCTGAGCTATGACTGACCCAATTTTGAACCGGTTCAGCGGGTTCGGAACAGGTCTTAAGCCAGTGAAATATTTGTCTCCGCATAACTTAACTACGCATTCAATTTTTAGTTTATAGTTTCCATATTTTCAGAAATATAGTTTTGAACCTCTTTGGAAACGGTTTAAACCGGGATATAGCCTACGATTCTGTTTCTGATAAAAATGAACATACTGTAATTTGATTTCAATGTGAAAAATTTGTTTTTTTTTTTTGGGAAAATCCTTTTTTTGTTGCAAGTTTAAATAATTCTTAGACAGTTTAGTTGCCGATTTCTCAGCTTCTTCTAAAACTGAGCATGCCAGTTTCTTTAATGCTTTAATGATGACCAATTTGTATATTCCTTTTTCCCAGTGTCTCTTACAATGGCCATTTAATAGCCCCCCCGTAAAGGCGATAAAAGCCTTTTTCAATAAAAAAATAAATATTAATGAATAGGTAAGAAATGTGTGAAAATACATACGGGTTTGGCTTTGGGTTCCTGTAAATGAAAAAAAAAACAGAGAATGAAATTAAACAATGAATATAAGCTGCTTGTTTTAATTACTTTTCAATAATAATAATGAAAATGAAATAAATCTCCGTAAAATATACAAAGGGAGAGAGACAGAGAGAGAAAAAGTACTCAATAAAATCAGGCAGCTGACACAATACAAAAACAATGCGCACACTTTAAAGTACATACATTTTTGCAAAATATTGTATTTACGTATTGTGCATATTAAAAACGACCGTCAGGCTATCAAAAATAAACCCACTAATTGGCTGTCAGGGCGGCAATTTGCGCTTGCAAAAATAAAGCACTTCAAATGAGTCCACATTAAAATGATAAAATGACAAAAAAAACAACAAAAAACACACACACACACATAAACACATTTAATGCTTGATGATTTAGTTTTAAAGTTTAAAGAATAAACAGGCATATAATTTTTGTAAAGTTAAATACGAGGGTTGCCTTTTGTATATGTAGCCCAGTGCTGCCAATAGAAAAATTCCCAAAATTGTAATATTTTTATACCCTTGCAGAGGGTATATTAAAATTGTGCTGATGTTTGTAACGCATTGAAGGAAGCATCTCCGACCCCATAAACTATATATATTCTTGATCAGCATCAATTAATTCCATTTTTCTGCCGATGTAAGTTTTTGATTAATCGTTAATCGATATCAAAAGTGGTTACACCTGAAAGAGTTGTATGGAGCTTTTATCGATAAAAGTCCAAACTTTTTTTGGGAAAAGGCCAATTGGTCCTAAAATGGCTAGAAGTGACCTAGATCAGAAACTTAAATAGCAACCCATGTACGTTTCCCTAATGATATTTTAGTTTGGATGTTTATGTTCGTTCAAGAGACCCAGCGACAACATACCGAATCCTGTTACAAGCGAATCCCAGGCAAAATAGCAGCCCAGCTCCCGCTCAACCGACTAAGGAAAGCAGCTTACTTAGTAATATGAAGTTTTTTAGCTTTTTTAATTTTGTACCCCATTTTATGTCGAGTTAAATTTGTCAAGTCAATGTTAACAATAGGCAGAGTGACCGTTTGTTTTTATACACTTGAAAAGTGTATATTAATTTTTGCCCAGAAGTTTGTAACGCATAGAAATATTCATTTCCGACCCCATAAACTATATATATTCTTGATCAGGACGACGAGCCGAGTTCATTTCCGCTTGTCCGTCCGTCCGTCTGTCTGTCTGTTTCTACGCGAACTGGTCTCTCAGTTTTAAAGCTATCGAGCTGAAATTTTGCACAGAGTCTTCTTTTTACTGCACGCAACTAATATGTCGGAACCGGCCGGATCGGATGACTATATCTTATAGCTGCCATGGGAACGATCGGTTGGAAAATAAGTCTTAGTGAGAAAAACTTTTTTATTTTCCATTGTAGCGTCACAAATCATGGTATATATTAGTTTTAGATGATTTTACATATTTGTGGAAAAATTTATTAAAATCGGATAAATATAGCATATAGCTGCCATATAAACGGTTAGTCAAAATACTAGTTCTAGTGGGAAAAACTTTTTTATTTTCCATCGTAGCGTCACCAATCTTGGTATATATTAGTTTTATATGCGTCAACATAATTCTGGAAGATTTTATCAAAATCGGATGACTATAGCATATAGCTGCCATAGGACCGATCGGTCGGAAAATTTGTTTTACTAAGAAAAGTTTTTTTTATGGTATCAAATTTTTATTATCAATGATTTAAAAATTTTAAATATCTGATATCTATATCCTAAATATATTTTACCGGTTAAATCAGTTGGAGTAAAGTTTTTCAAGTGTATTAAAACTTCGGCACAGTCGAAGTTAGCTTTGCCTTCTCGTTTAAAATATATCAAACTTTTTAATGAAACTGTTCACTCTTAAAGTAGCTTGGCAACCCTCGTATTTAACAGAAATATTTGTGTGCTTGTTATGGATTAAGTTCTAGTCAGGCTTAGGCAAGCATCGTTTTAAAAGAACAATGTGAGCAGATGTGAAAAACACATGCAGATGTTCTTATGCCCAAAAAAAGGAAATTAAATAAAACCAAAATTCAATCGGATTTCGTGTGTGCAGGACTCGCACACGGACTACAAATCTTTATCTTTTTGTTTTTAACGAAGAGCATTGAACTCGTTGAAGCATGCTCTGAGGCATCTTTCCGGACTTACGGAATGACACAAGAACGTTGTACTATGTACCATATTGTGGCCAATAAATTGAATGATTGATGCAATGTGAGCGTGTGCCTGGCCATAAGCGACAATTAACAATGACAAAGTTTTTGTGCTGCAAATATGGCCAAAAATTGAAAAGAGAAAGAGACACAGCAGAGTGAAAAGGGAGAGCAAGAGAAATCCTGTTGCAACTGGATATGCCAGGAGCACGACCATGGCCAGGTATCAGATTGCGCAACATAAATACATACATACATGAGCATAATTATTAACAACATCATCATCATCATCACACACACACACACAAACTCATTGTTGTTGTAGCTCAAGTATCAAGTGTGTTCCCCGTGCATTATCCTGTTTTCCTGTAGCCAACGTGCCAAACTGTGAGCAGCTCCTGCTGTTGGTGCCTTTTGAAAGTGGTTTGGTGGATGTGTGCCAGCCTCTGGCAGTGCTGGACGAGTGCCGAGAGTATGTCACGAACGAAATAACGTTGTGTGTGTGCTCAAGTAGGAGCATTGCACTCACAGTGGCCCAATGCAGGAGCAAGGATATGTGTGTGTGTTACGCCATTTCGTATGCATGAAGTGAAACCTTTAAGTTGTTGGGAGTGCATTTGCTTAGATGAAGTTCAAAAAGCGAAGGAGCGAAAGAGCAATAGCTACCAGCTAGTGAATGATTAAGTTGACTCCTGGACAACCAAATGAAGTCAATCACTCAAACCACCAACTGAAGCTCGTCCAACTGGGGGTTGCTTTCCTTTGCCAGACACTTTTAATATTTGCTCATGTTGTTGTTGATTTTTCCATTTTTATTTGCCAGCGCAAAAAAAAAAAAAGAAAACGTTTTAATGAGAAAATTCCTAAGAAACTGCATATTTAAAGAAAGCAAAAGACCAAAAAAAAAAAAAATAGAAGAAGCACAGGAAACATCCTCCAGATAGCCAACAGGCTGTGATGTACCCCCAGGAGTGGGGCGAGCTGGCTACGCAATTCAAATAGCCAAGTTAATGACTTGCGCCTGAGGGGCCTTTTCGGCTGATTTGTGAAAGTAAAAACGAAGACCGAGAAGGACGAACAAACATTGCGACTTTGGCGGACAGCTGCCTGGCCTGCCTTGCCCTGGCCTGGCCAGAGCGTATTAAATTTCAAGGAAGCAGAAAGGAAAGAAGAACAGGCGAAGCAGAACTGAAAAATACCGCAAAAATAAGTCAAAAGTGCATTGATCCGCATTCGATTTGCAAAAGAAAAAAAAAACATCAACAAAATAAGAGCGAACTAATTCAATATAATTGGCAATACCGAAATGAATTCAGAGGATGTCCTCGAAAACAAGCGAAATGCAAGTCAAACAATGTCATTATAATATTTTTGTTAATACCCCGGTATATAATACTTATATATATATACTTATTTGAGTATGAAAGTACACTTAGGAAAAAATAGAGAACTTTGTACCTGAATCAATTACAAACGGTGTCAATAGTACAACAAGTACGAAAATACTTTATACAACTACGAAATACTTGGTTCAAGTATGATTTTTCAATCCCGAAATACTGGATTTTAGAACGTTTCGGGATACATTTAGTACATTTTGGTCTATTCCAAGGTTTTTAAACCTTATTCCCAGATCGAAATGGTATTGAATCCATTTCGATTCGTTCTTATTAGCTTAATTCGTAATTTTATTTTTATACCCGTTACTCGTAGAGTAAAAAGGGTATACTAAGTTCGTGCAAATGTATGTAACAGGCAGAAGGAAGCATTTCCGACCCCATATATTCTTGATCAGCATCAATAGCCGAGTCGATATAGATCTGTCCGTCTGTCCGTCCGTCCGTCCGTCCGTATGAACACCTAGATCTCAGAGACTATAAGAGCTAGAGCTACCAAATTTTCAGTGTAGACTTGTATTGTCTGCAGGCAGATCAAGTTTGTTTCAAATTTTTGCCACGCCCCCTCACGCCCCCGCAATTTGAAAAAACCTTATATCTCCCACAATTTTGAAAATTGACTGTTCAAACCTTCTAGACATATATTTTAATAATTATTACCTATCGATCAACCATACATCATTTCCTGATCAGATGAACGATAGAAAAGTTGCCGCCCCCGCAATTCGAAAAAAACATCATATCTCCCACAATTTTGAAAATAGACTGTTCAAACCTTTTAGACATATGTTTTAATCCTCATTACCTATCGATCCACTATACATCAATTCCCGATCAGATGTACGGTAGTAATGTTGCCACCCACGCAATTTGGAAATACCTCATATCTCCCAGAATTTTGAGGATAGATTATTCGAACCCTCTAGACATATATTTTAATCATAACTACCTATCGGTCCGCCATACATCGTTTCCTGATCAGATGAACGATAGAAAAGTTCACGCCCCCGCAATTTAAAAAATACCTCATATCTCCCACAATTTTGAAAATAGATTGTTTGATCCCTCTAGACATATATTTTAATAATTATTACCTATCAATCAGCCATACATGCCTCCCCCGCAAATTGGAAAAAAACTCATATCTCCCACAATTTGGACATGTTGATATCCTGAGTAACGGGTATATCGAAGTCGAGCAGGGCCGACTTTAACTTACGCTCTCGTTATACACTTGAAAAGTGTATATTAATTTTGCCCAGAAGTTTGTAACGCATAGAAATATTCATTTCCGACCACATAAACTATATATATTCTTGATCAGGACGACGAGCTGAGTTCATTTCCGCTTGTCCGTCCGTCCGTCCGTCTGTCCGTCTGTCTGTCCGTCTGTCTGTCCGTCCGTCTGTCTGTCTGTCTGTCCGTCTGTCCGTCTGTTTCTACGCGAACTAGTCTCTCAGTTTTAAAGCTATCGAGCTGAAATTTTGCACAGAGTCTTCTTTTTACTGCACGCAACTAATATGTCGGAACCGGACGGATCGGATGACTATATCATATAGCTGCCATAGGAACGATCGGTCAAAGAACTAGTTCTATTTAGAAAAACTTTTTTGTTTTCCATTGTAGCGTCACTAATCTTGGTATATGTTAGTTTTATAGGCTTCCACATAATTCTGGAAAAATGTATCAAAATCGGATCACTATAGCATATAGCTGCCATAGGAACGATCGATCGAAAAATAAGTCTTTGTGAGAAAAACTTTTTTGATTTCCATCGTAGCGTCTCCAATCGTAGTATATATATGTTTTATATGTTTCCACACAATTCTGAAAAAATTTATCAAAATCGGATGACTATATCATATAGCTGCCATATAAACGGTCGTTCAAAAAACTACTTCTAGTGAGAAAAACTTTTTTGTTTTTAATCGTAGCGTCCCCATTCTTGGTATATATTAGTTTTATATGCTTTCACATAATTTAAAAAAAAAAATATCAAAATCGGATGACTATAGCATATAGCTTCCATAGGACCGATTGGTCGGAAAATGTGTTTTACTAAGAAAAGTTTTTTTTTATGGTATCAAATTTTTATTATCAATGATTTAAAAATTTTAAATATCTGATATCTATATCCTATATATATTTTTCCAATTAAATCAGTTGGAGTAAAGTTTATCAAGTGTATTAAAACTTCGGCACAGTCGAAGTTAGCTTTGCCTTCTCGTTTTATACACATGAAAAGTGTATATTAATTTTGCCCAGAAGTTTGTAACGCATAGAAACATTCATTTCCGAACCCATAAACTATATATATTCTTGATCAGGACGACGAGCTGAGTTCAATTCCGTCTGTCCGTCCGTCCGTCTGTCTGTCTGTCCGTCTGTCTGTTTCTACAGTTTTAAAGCTATCGAGCTGAAATTTTGCACAGAGTCTTCTTTTTGCTGCACGCAACTAATATGTCAGAGACGGCCGGATCGGATGACTATATCGTATAGCTGCCATAGAAACGATCGGTCGGAAAATAAGTCTTAGTGAGAAAAACTTTTTTGTTTTCCATCGTATCGTCACCAATCTTGGTAGGTATTAGTTTTATATGCTTTTACAAATTTTTTAAAAAATTTATAAAAATCGGATGACTATTGCATATAGCTGCCATAGGACCGATCGGTCGGAAAATGTGTTTTACTATGAAAAGTTTTTTTTATGGTATTAAATTTTTATTATCAATGATTTAAAATTTTTTAATATCTTTTATCTATATCCTATATATATTTTACAGGTTAAATCAGTTGGAGTAAAGTTTTTTAAGTGTATTAAAACTTCGGCACAGTCGATGCTAGTTTTGCCTCCTCGTTATTTATTATTATAATTGAAACTTAAAAATAAATTCTAAGTTACAAAGTGTTTTATAGCCAGAGCAACGGAGGCCTTTAGGCTAAATATTCGTACTTAATTTAAGTACACCCAAGAACGAGTCATACTAATTATTTTAATTACAAAACGGTATAAATTCTATCCCGTTCGTTCTAGAACGATTGAATTCAAAAATTCTTGAATTAAGTATTTCGTACTTGATTTAAGAATTTTGTTTTTTTATTTTAGGAACTTTTTGGGTAAATAAAGGTAAAACTGATTTGACTTAGTTTAAGTACAACAAATTACGAATTACACTAGAAACGCTGGCAGCCGTTAAGGTTTTAATTACACTATACAACACAAAAAGTCTTTCAATTATACACTTTTATCAGCGATGAGCAATTCATTGGCTCGCGAGCCGAAAAGCGGTTCGCTTTTCATATACGCGAGCACGAGCAGAGTCGATGAGGATACAAGACTTTCCGTACCGCTTTCTCTTGTAAAAAGTATTCGAATCTGTTCTCTTTTCACTATTCTACTACACACTATTCACAGATTAACACAAATCAAAACATACATAAATAACGACGTTGCGTGAAAAAATCTATACTCAGGAAATATTTTGTATCACGGAATATAAGTATGAGAATATTCCAGTGGGTATTGCTTTCCCCTTTGAAATCTGTCTTCTTCCAGTAAGAAGTAAGCTATTTCCGCGACACTACTAGAGGTATGAAAGCGTTTATTCACAGAGAGAAATTACAGAATCTATTGGAGAATTCATCTATTTATTTTCTACCATTTAATTTCAGAAATTGTATTGTCATGATAAGCGATATGTCGACAAATTACCGAATGTATTTTGATTAACTAAAGATAAAGATTAACTCAATTCTTGGCTAAAATGCAGATAATGGCAATGGCGAATACTGTTTTACGGTATTATTGTAGATTGTAAGGTATTTAGTGTCTTTAGTATTCTTCAGAAATAATTTTATAGATATTGTATAAAAAAGATAGTGCCTACCTATGTAAAATAGTCGGTCACACTAAAAGTTGTTATTGGAACTCTACTTACTACACGGCTATTTGTAATATTTCTTTTAATATACTAAATCAGAGGTGCCCAACGCCTATACTCGCAGATCTCTTGTGTGGTTGCTTAACCCATTTAACGCACAAAGTTTTTTTTTTGATATAGGTAAAAGTTACTTTTTTGGGGTAATTAGACCCAGTAATTACGAATCCGTTGTACAAAAAATTCTACCTAAGATACTGTCGCCAAATGAGAATGTTCGACTAGTCGAACAACGGCACAATTCAAACAACATGCTTAGATACGGCACTTAGAGATCAAATATATGTAAATATTGCAAAAATAGGTAACTTTTCTTGTTTATGTTGATTTTTTATGGTCAACTTTTAATGTTTTGCTTAAAATACTTTTTATTTTTTTCTAACAATTTCCGACCTTTCCCTACAAAATTAAAGGTCTGTCGGAAAAATATACACTGATATTATAAATCCATATATTAAAATATCAATTACAGTTAGAAATATTGTTTAACTCTAAAATAATTATATTCGAGTTCATAATATATGTACAAGGTGGCTGATGAATGTTGCTACATTAAGAAATAAAATTTTAGAGAGTTTTCCAAGTGTCGCATGTGCAACATTCTATCAAAAAGTTATTCTAGTAAAATGTTTATAATTTTATGTTCAATTTTCAATTTTGTTGGGTAGTGTTTGCCTTGCCATTTGCCAGCAGTAGCTGACTGGAGCGACATGTGTAGCAGACACAGTTGGACAATGAAAATGTTGTTGTTGATGATGATGATGATGACGATGATAAAGCAAAGGAAGATATAAAATAAAGCGTCAATTGACGACCAGTACGCGCGGAAGGAAGAGCAAACAAAATTGGCGCTCATGGCGTCGTCACACTATCTTATGGGCTGGCTCTCAGCCGTATTGACATGTCAACTGGGTTTGGCTGCAATATTTACAACTTTATCTATGTGTGTCGTCGGAGTCGTTGTCGTCGTCTTGGCTGGACAGCTGAGCACTGAGGCAGAGACAGTAACGCGTTGATCTTAGCGTGCGATTTTCCTGTTTGACAACCTTTTGTGCGAGCGTCAGGCTCTCAGACCCGCGTCCTGTCAACCTTAATTGTGTGACCAGCCTGCGCGCACACTCTCTCTCTCTCTCTACCTCTAGCTAGCGCTATCTCTCTCCCACCTTGAGGCTCTAGTCTTCTTTTTTTTCAGTTTTGGTTTCCTGTTTGCTGTCCGCGTCGCTGCCGGCGTTCGATCGTCAACAAAACGTTGCGCAGTCGCTTATTTATTTATCTCTGTCTCGGTGTGTGTGTGTGTGTGTGGGTCTGTGTGTGCGATCAAAAGCCGCGTTTGTAACTTGTGAACATCTGCTCCTCCAGCGGCTGCGAACAACGTTTGCTTTCCCATTGTTGTTGTTGATGTTTTCGTTGCCTCGTTTCGTTATTATCGTTTTTATTGTTGTTTTATTTTATATGGCATATTGCTGCCACACGGGAACGTCTGTATTTGCTGATTGATCCAAATACTAGCCCCATTTCTAGCCACCAAAAATTCTGTATTACCCAAACACTCAAATTTTCCATATACCCCAACCAAGTGTACGTACTTGTACTTGCAGATGCAGATGTGTAACCTGATTTCCGTCTCAAAGGATACGCTAAGGCCTGCGGCCCGGTATCTTAAGTGATTTCGAAAGAGCGAACCAAAAAAAACGACGAAATCCCAACCGAAAGATAGAGATGCCGGTGCCGCATGGGAAGCTGCAGCCTGTAGGAGAGCGCCTCAAGTGCACGTACCCAAAGTACTTAAGCACACACACACACACTTATGTACTTGTATCGAACGCTTGTAGGTTACTAGTTACAGGCCCAGGCTCAGCAGTCCAAAAGGCAGCTGAGAATGGTCTTTGACGATGGACCAGGCGGCTGGACGAGAGAGGAACGGGCGCATTAATTTGCACTTGGCGTGGAACATCTGTTGCTCTGACATAAATCTTGAGTGACTGACCGCTGGAGCAAAAGACCGCGAACTCTCTCGGCCGCGGGATGCGAAATTTAAAACCAGTTTCGACTGGCTTGGGTCCACAGGCACAGTGGTAAAAAAATTATCAATTGTGACCAGAGATTGGAGTAAAATAAAACATATATTTGTTCATCCTTCACTATCCACGATTTTGTAAAAAGTTGCTCGCGGAACTTATTTCGTTGATATTGAAAACCCGAATGCGCTTAAGTTTTCCATTCCAATCCATTTTTATTTAATTGAACTTAAAGACAATTCAATGCTCATACTAGTGGCAAATTTGATAGGAAACTACGATATAATACCATTTTCTAACGAATTCTAACACGTGTTTTATAATTTTTCGTACCAGGCTTAGACGATAGATTATTAGCTTCGAAATTAGGTATTCTTAAATCCCATCTTACCACAAATAAAGCCTACTGTTAAACTATTTGGATTTTATTACTGTACATTGATGATATCGGCCCAGTTCCGAATTTAGATTCGATTTTCGAATAAACGTTTCTATTTTGAATGTAAGTTTTATAAATTTATATGTTTGTGACAAGCAAATCTGTGGCTCCCAGATCGCATCGTCCCTTTTTGTTCAAATGAAATCACTTGCCATTAAGCAATCGGTTTCAACTGCTAGAACAATTCAGAGTTTTCTCAAACCTAACCTAGTTTTACTTGTCTCCTTCTATATACTAATATTAAAACGAAATTGAGAACAGGGCCGTATATAAATGACCATAGCTGGCTTTACTAAGTTACAAGACAAATTGCATTGCTTTTTTACTAAGATTGATACTTTTTGTTATTTTTTCGCAATTTATTGATTCGCCAAACACGGTAATATGTTTTGAAACTTTTAAACAACCATTGAATTTCATAACATTTCAGTACTATCCCAATCATGGTAATGCAGATATGTTATTATTTGTGGTCTTGAAAAACAGTTCCTTAAGTATTTAGCGGTTTTATTACTAAGGAGAACCCTAAGCTGAGAATTACACTTGTGCATTGGTTCTGTCATGATTTTTATACTCTGTACCGAAGGTACACAGAGTATATTGGGTTTGTGCAAATGTATGTAACAGACAGAAGAAAGCATCTCCGACCCTATAAAGTATATATATTCTTCATCAGCAACAACAGCCGAGTCGATATAGCCATGTCCGTCTGTCAGTCTGTCCGTCTGTCTGTCCGTATGAACGAAGAGATCTCAGAGATGGTAAGAGATAGAGGTTTGAGCTGTATGGAACATATATTTCTTATACTTGCAGGCAGATCAAGTTTAGTTTTAATTTTTGCCACGCCCCCTGCCTCCCCCGCAAATTAAAAAAAAACGAAATAACTCCCACAATTTTCAAGATAGATAGTTCGAACATTCTAGACATATATTCTACTACTTATTTTGAATCGACCCGCCATACATTGTTTTTCGATCAGATGAACGATATTAGAGCTATACGTAAAAGAAAATAAAAACCAACGACAACAACAATACCACAGCGATTGGTAGAACTTACGAGAAAGAGAGAGCGAGAAGGCAATAGCTAACTGGTAATTTCCCAATTGGACCTTGCTATAAGAGGAGCGATGTAATTGAGATGGCCTGCGGTCAGAAATCACGCGTGATTCTACTAATATGACAAATATAGATACGTTTATATTAAAAGGAAATTATATACAAAATTTATAATTTTACGAGTTATCTACTAGGGTAATTCTACTCATCATTACTTATCGAGCCCCCATACATCGTTTTGCAACCAGATGAACGATATAGAGTTGCCACCCCTAGATTTTGAAAAAACCTCACACTTTAAAGTTATCAGTTACGTACAAACAGGTACAGAGTATATTACAGTCGGGCTTGACCGACTTTCTTACTTGTTTAACTTGGCAGTCTATGAAACACTGGGCGCGTTCAGCAGAGTCACTTGATCACTGATCAGCTTAATAAAACTTCACATTATTATTTAGCATACTTTTAAGGGGTCTTGTTAACTTTTCATTTGGTAAAGCTTCATGGAATTATCATTTTAAACACAAGAGAAAAAGTATGCTACGTAAATTTCCAAGAAATATATCATTGATCAGGGAACAAGTTCTTCTGCTGAACACGGCCAATGACTGTATTGCCAAACAAATTTTTTATCAAACTCAAAAACGGAAGCTGTCCATTGAATCGAATCCGTGGTTTAGTTGGCCCTTATAACCTTGTTCTCAATCGAACCAATGGATAAAAGCCCCTTCAATTCTTCCTTATTTGAGAACGGTTTTCACTCCTCCTATATTCAGTGGATATTTTAATGAAGCTATATATACGATTATGCTATTTTTAAAATGGTCACCAATGGCAGAATTGATAAGCCTCATATTAGAACTCGTTTGAGTGTTTAAACAAATCACCCTTCAGTCACCCTCATGTCATGTGTTTAAATACTGCGCTACATCTTTAAGCCTGTATCTCTTTCTGTCTTGAAAACAATATATATCCCACAAAGTAGAAGAAATCTTATATATTAAATGTCTATTCATCGTAAATGTCATACGTTTCCAACTTTTAATACCCAAGGGGCCATTACGTGCTTCTCTGCACTTTCTTGACATGAGTGCTTAAAATTTATGCACAAAAAAAGTGACACCCGAATGGCATAGCTTAAGAAGCATTTAGGGCCGTTTTCTCGTCTTCATGGTTTTCAAATCTAGGTGCTTATTGAGTAATAGAATGTTGCATACTTTTAAGCTGTTTTAAAATATTCATGCAGGTTTTTAAAGGTCTTATTTCTCAGCATTTATTTTCTCAAATACCACCTAGACTTGAAAACCATGAAGATGAGAAAACGGCCCTTAGAAAACAAATATCGCTGCATCAAAAGTATTAAAGATCTGTCTAAAGTGTACTTATGTACAAAATTTACTAGTCTGAGCTATAAAAATATTAGCTCATAATTTTTCTAAAATATTTCCCCCCCATTTTGTGCTCTCTTAGCCCACCGTGCCCACTCCAGTCACAGTTTCAGGTGCTTTTGCCAATTTCATTGAGTAACTTTTTGAATGAATCTAAAAATTCCCAGGCTTACCTTCTTTTCGGTGAGCTTCTCACAGCGTCGCTGCTTGCAGATCTGATGGCTCTTGTCGTTGCGGCAGGGTGCGCACTCGCCGCAATTATCCTTGCGCTGGCAGCCAACGCATTCGCCGCAACGTTTGCGCTTCTTCTTCGACTGAAAGACAGAGCAGGAAGTGGAGTGGTTGGCATGGGGTTGGTATTGGAGTAGGGATGGGTGGTGGTGACCAATGGTTGGGTCCTGGTTAATCGCAGCGTTTGCCAAGGCGTTCTGCATAGCAATGTGTTGTGCTCTTAGAAACTTACCTGCTTATCGCAGCCATTGGCCTGGGCATCGTTGCTGTCGCCCATGCCGAGCGCACTCATCGGACTCTTGAAATTGGCCGTACTGGAGACGGCATCCACCTGGCCAGGATTACTGGGATCGACGTCCATGCCGCTGGCCTCACTCTCGGCACTGGACTCGAGCGAATTGGGCCGCTGTTTCCGTCGTTCTTTTTTTCTGCCCTCCAGCCGCGCAATGGGCGACTGCAGCAGCTTCTCCACCTTGATGGGTGTGGTGGTGGTGGTGGGCGTGGGCGTGTGTGGCTGGGTGGTGGTATGCGGTGTATGACTGCCCGTGCTGCTGCCATGGGGATAACTGTTGCTGTTGCCATCGTATGACGAGGGCGTGTGCATGCCCAGGGGCGCGGCTTGACCCTGCCCATTGTTGTTGTTGTTGTTGTTGTTATTGTTGCCACTGAGATCAAAGTCTTCCTTTTTTAATAGCATTTCAAAATCACTGCTCACGGTCGAGGCCTGTGCTGGCTGCTCCTTTTTGACTAGACCCGCAAATCCTGGATACAGCTGCAATTCACCATAGGCAGCCGTGGGTGCTGGCACCAAAGGATAGCCAGCTGCTCCACGATGATGATGATGCGGATGTGTATGATGTGACTGCAAGGCATGATGATGTGCGAAAGCATTTGGCGGCGGTGGCGGTGCACCCAGGGGTGTAAAACTACCCGATGGCGGTGTAATGCTGGTTTGCATGCCCGTTAGCTGGGTTAGAGGTGAACCCACACTCATCATACCCGGTGAGCTCACCGATATACTAGCCGGCGACATGGCCACTGTTTGCAGAGAACCTGCGGCGGCAGCAGCAGCGGCTGCGGCTGCTGCTGCTGCTGCTGCGGTGGCCGAGGCTGCTGTTGCTGTGGCTGTTGCTGGTGGCAGAGGCATGGGCGTGCCATCGGGCAGCAATTGCTCGTTGTAGCCATGAAATTGACTCTGGAATGAGGGCAACTTTGAGAAGGGCTCAAAGCCGCTCTTCACTGGCAGTTGCTGCTGCTGCTGTTGCTGTTGCGCTGGTCCACCGCTATCCTTGGACTCCATTTCCCAGGGACGTGTATAGCTGCCGTTGGAGTTGGAATTGCTGTTGGAGTTATTGGGCGCGTTGCCTATTGAGGTGGTGGCGGCGGCAAGGGCATGGGCATTGTCATTGTGCCCCGAATGGGCACTGGCAGCATTAGCATGGCCGCTGCTAGTGCTGCCCAAAGGAGCAGGAACCGTGGAATTGCTGCTGTGGCCGCTGCTATGATCGTTGTGACCGTTGGCGTTGCTATTAATCGCTGGTAGCTGCAGTCGCGCATAGTAGTCCCAGTTTTGTTGTTGTTGCTCGGCTAATTGCTGCTGGGAGTGTGGCTGTTGTTGCTGTTGCTGCTGCTGTTGCTGCTGCTGCTGTTGCTGCTGTTGTTGGTAGTGCGTCTGATAGTGTGAATGATGATGATAGGGCGTGGTATAGTGCTGACTCAAGCTGCTCAGCTGATTGAGATGCGTGTTGTGTAGGGAACTAGCTGCTGCTGCTGCTGCTGTTGCCGCTGTTAGGTTTGTATCGCTGCTGCCGCTGCTGGCGTTGTTGCTGTCTATCAGACCGCCGTTGCTGCTGCTGTTTTGTGCAATTATTGAAGACGCCATTTAAGCATACACACTGGCATGGCTACTTAGGTATTTGGCGTGGATTGCTATGGGGAAATTTGTACTGATTGCTGCTGTGTTTTTTTTTTGTTTCACTTTTGTTTTTTGTTTTGGATACACTTTGAGGTAGTTTTTCTTTTCAAATTTTTGTTGAACTCACTGGTTTTAAGTGTGTGCGATTTATTAATATATATATATATATATATATGTTTGTTATGTAAATTTGTATTTTGAGCTTAATATTTGCTTATGAAAAAATTGTTATTGGTTGGTGTGGCTGTAAAGTGCTACTATTAAATTGGAGTTTGTTTTGTTTGTTTAAAATTTGTAAGTTATAGATTTTTTGTTATTTGTTTTTGTACTTTATTTGTGTTTTGTAAAACGGCAGCTAATTAATTTGTATTTTTTTTTTTGTGTAGCAGACTTCGACTTCCTTTTTTGTAAATTTGTAAATTTGTTTGCGTTGTTGTTGGTTAATTTATTGATTACTTTTTGCTGTTTGATATTTTTATTTTTAATGATGCTTATGAATTTTGTACTCTGGTTTTAAAATTTGTTATTGTTAGATATAAAAATAGTTTGCGATTAATTTTAAGTTTTAAAAATCTTTGTCTTCCGTTTGTTTGTTTGTTGGTTTTTACTTAGAAATTAATTAAACATTACTGGTTAATAATAGTAAGAATTATTTTTGGTTTTTTAAATTTAAATTTTGATTTCGTTTGTTGTTGTTGTTGTTGTGGGCGTCCTCAAATCCTCTGGCTGAAAAAAAGACAACAACAAAAAAATAGAACATTTAACTTTCAGTTTAACAATTATCGTCTTCCTCCTCTCTGCTGCTTCTTCTAGAAAACTTCAACACATAATTATGGTCTTTGACTACATAATGAGCGGCGTTGGTCCGCGTCGCACAGGAAGTGGCAAAAAAATGTAAAGGACA
Source organism: Lordiphosa mommai (assembly GCA_018904225.1). Classification (NCBI taxonomy): domain Eukaryota; kingdom Metazoa; phylum Arthropoda; class Insecta; order Diptera; family Drosophilidae; genus Lordiphosa; species Lordiphosa mommai. The sequence goes on along the minus strand of JAEIFT010000353.1, from coordinate 6,438 downwards.
CTCACTTCTGGCTTTTTATTGCCGCTGCCTCTGCTTGTTGTAAGTTATGCCTCGCACACACACACACACACACACTCGCACAAACTTATACTAGCAGCGCGTATTTCAGTTGCCGTCGTCGACTTCGTCTTCTGTTGTCATTTGCTGGCTTTTTTCGCCATTTTTTCTTCTTCTTTTTGCTGTTATTTTTTGTGTGTGTCTCTTTTGTATATATATTTTTTTATTCTCATAAAAAAAAAAACGGCACAGGTGTACTTTTTTGCGCGTCCTTTGCCTTTTGCATTTCGCCAACCTGCCAAGCGAACGTTTCGTTGCGCTTCAGAAAGTTCATTGGGCCCCGTTCATGATAGGCCTCCAGCTGTATTTCTAAAGGCTACGTTTATTTTTTTAAATATTTTTTTTTCCTACTTTGAACTTGGTGAGGTGTTGAAGTGAGTGAGCATTTGACATTGTGAAACTAGTGGGTAGAGCTTAAGAAAAAATTTCATAATTTTTAGTTTATGTAAGTTATATCCAAATCAGATTAGAATTATATAATATCATAATAAAAATATATAATATCATGTACCTCTACCGGAAGCAATATAAAACATTTTTTTCTAACCGTTGACTGTTATAATTGGAACCAAAAAACCCAGAACCATACAGAATCGGTCTAATACCGTTACTCTTTCGATTTTAATTATTTATATAACTCATTTTTTTTAATTATAAAAATATATTGGATTGGCAAGAAAGTTATGTCATGGATTTTTTCAATAGATAGCCTTAGTCTCAATTTTGACCGGTAAATGGTGCCCAACAGCTTAGTATCGTTTGAAATCTTTAAGTCTAAGCTACTATCGATAAGAAGTCGATCGTCTATCGATAACATTTGAAAAAAACACAGCAAATCAAATATGGAAAGTAACAGGAAGCTTTTTAAGCAAATTTTGTTAGTTAACTTGCGAAAAGAAAAGAACGCGACCCAGGCTCACATGAAAGTATGCAATGTATAAGGACCGATTCGAATGGTCGTGTTCAGCAGAAAAACTTGCTCCCTGATCAATGTTACATTTCTTGTTTTTTCACGTAGCCTACTTTTCCTCTTGCATTTAGTATGATATTTACATGCTAGTAATAAGAGCATTTTTATTAAGGTGATCAGTGATCAAGTGTCACTACTGAACGCGCCCAATGTCAGCTTTGTTTTCCGTTCCGGACATTTTTAGCTAAAGAATTCTTTACGCCCTGGCCGCCCGTTAGAGGATGATGACAATCAAATTAAGACAATGAGCGAGTTCAGCAGAGATACTTGATCACTGATCAGCTTAATAAAACGAATCATATTGGTAAGCATACTTTAAGGGGGTCTTTTTGAATTGACTTTTGGAAAACCTTCAGTTAAATATCATAATAAACTCAAGAGGAAAAGGAAGCAAGTTCTCCTGCTGAACACGACCAATGTTTAATGAAAACCAAGAGAAGCTAAATGTATCATTTGAAGCAGTGAAAACAAACTAATACAACTTGGATGCGCAAAAAAGCTCAATACTTGGATAACACATGTTTTAAAGGAAATTATCCTAACTAAACTTATTAATGTGAGATTTCAAAATAAAGCGTGTCTACAGAGCAAACCCACTAGGAGCAGTCAAAGCTATCCGGCAACGCCTAACGCATTGTAAATATATTCAGTTACTCATGCTGATGGCGAGCCGAGTGAACAATTATTCAGGTTGTAGCGGTTCAAGGAGTGAACACGCGAATAGAGAAAGAGCCTTTAACATTAACATTTTGGTAATCTTAAGCATGATCTGTATAGGTTGTAAGTTATTCATCTTTATAATAAACTAAGGGCCGTTTTCATTTCTTGCCTTTACAGTCTACTTCAGAAGGAGGCGCTTTCATATCTTGTTGTAAGCATAATAGAGAGGGCTTTTGTGAAAAAGTGGCAACTCCTCGCTGGAGCTTTAAAGCGAGTTGCCAGTGCGAGCAGATGTCGAATATGTTGCCAGTGTAAGGTGAAATATACAAAGAAGGACTTTGATTGCCTGATTATTTGTGATGTATTGGATAGCATATTTGCCTTCAGATCCTGCTTTCAACTACACTTTGGAACTTCAAATAAAAAATTGATTCTTTATTTTTAAAAATATAAAAAGTTAGCTTGGTGTCATCAACTTGGAGGCAAGCTGATATGCCCTCTAAGTTAGCAGCCAGTCACATGCTAAAGTTTACTTATGACAACTAAATTTCTCTAAGCGGAAAACATAAGTAGCCTTCAAGGTTAAAGACAAGATATGAAAATTTAGTACAGTATTCTCCCATGGACACATCAAAGATACTGAGACCAGACCATGGTTAGAGGTAGGTATAAAACTGCCTAAAATAATTGGTCATAATGGAAGTTTCTAAGGATCGAATCGGGGCTGGGATGTCAGCGCAAACGTCCTACCTACCTATTCGGTGCTGATGTGACGTCCCGAGGACATTTAAATATTTTCTGACCAGCTTCAGATAACGTTTCAATACAGGTCCGGTATTCGGCTTAGGATTTTCAAAAAAAAACTAGTTAATTTCGCGATACGTTTTACGAGAACAGATAAGCGGTTCGGCAAGGTTTGGTTTGGTTCGGAATAGATTATACATAGTTACTAGTAGGTCAGCATAAGTAGAATCTTTTTGTTGTTTTTTCGAGGGCTTTCCGAAAATCTACTGAGATTTTAGTATAAACGTCTGCATTTCAAATTCAAACTGTTTTACTTTAAAGTTTGTCGAATTGAAACCGTCTGCTCAAGGCCAAGTACATGATAAACTTATCTATTACGTACAATAAAGTTTTCTATACGAAGAATTCATTTTCAGAACTTTTTTCAATTCGAATACACTCAGAAAAAAAATTAAGAATTCCGTATTTTAACAGGGGGAATTCAAGTACAAACGAACTCAAAAGCTGACTAAGTTCGGAACTTCCAAATCTGAGAACGAAATTCTAATTTCAAGGTCGTATTTAGATTATAAAGTCCCTTTAACTTAAAATAAAATGTATTTTGCAATATTAATATTATTCGAACATTTATGTTGTAAAATTTAAGATTGATTGATAAGTAATTCAAGAAAAAAAAGAACAAAATTATTATCAAACTTTAAGAACAAAACGGTCTAAATTCAATCACGGACACACTTAAATTTAAAAGACATTTTTTTCTGGATGTATCATTTTATGTTACCCTTGAGATTAGCTATAAGAAAGTTCGACGGAATATTAAATATGAAATCATTCAAGTTTAGTTCAAAATCTTACGTAAATCTTTCAGAACCCCCCGATTTGGTCTAATAAAAACTATTTTATTATTTTCAAAATTCCTTGCTAGTTACCTTTGCCTCTCATTCCCTGCCTTTTTTATGTAATCTATCCATATATGTCCAATGAACTGCAAATTTCCCATAAATTTCAAGCCTGAGTTATTATAAATTTGGAATCTCCACCAAAAAAAAAGTTGACTTTGTTCAGCCTGACTCATCTGCTTATGTACTTTTTATTTTCTTTTTCCTCTTGTTGTTGAACATTTATACTTGTTGTTTGCACATTGTTGCAGAACGACAATTAAAGTCTGATTATTTTGTCGACTGCAATTTGCGTGTTGCAATTCCTTTTGCCTTCCATAAAACGGTAAAAGGCCAACGGCCAGCCAAAGAACCTGCAGAAAAACATAATACTACAAGAAGGAGGAACACAAAAAAAAAAAAAAACAAGAGAGAAACAAACTTTTGCAGCTGCCACAATTTGCTGCACTTTCCGTTTTATGCGATTCCGTTTCGCGTTTCCACTTTTGCTCCTGCCTGCAGATTCGCGTAGTGTGCTCGGCGTGGCGCGATAAAGATCCCGATTTCAAAAATTAGGCCAATGCAACGAGTACAGATGTGTGTGTGTGTGCAACATGTGCACAATTAACTTTAGGAGAGGCTGTTTGCTGTCGAGGCAACAACATGGTCAACAATTGTGATTGCAAATCGGAAATGTCTTCAGGGTCTTTCCATTTCCGCTCTGTGTGATATAATAGGCATACGAAAATGTATATAAATCGCAGGGCTTTCAGTTACCTAATCAAATGGCTTATCTTATCTAAGGCTCAACTTCAATTTCAATGTTACGGAAATATGGGAATTGCCTCTGTGTGTGTGTAGAACAATGCTCGCAATTCAGTTCAATTTCTGCTACATTTTTGAATTTGCAAATTAAACACGCAGCATAAGCAGACTTATGTACATTGTACATACATATATGTATGTATATAGAATGTGACTGAACAATGCGTCATTTGGAAAACAAAGTCGAATTGAGGAATGAAAATGGCAGCAGACGGCAACAAAATGTAGGTGACTGCCTGCAAAATGCGAGGGCTGCTTTTTCGGGGTATGTGTGTGTGTAGCCTACTTTATACACACACACAAGTTGCATGTGCAGAATAGTCCCAGAGCAATGTCAGAAGGGAAGCCAACCATGACGCACTACCTGTGCGTAGTTCTGACTTTTATTTAGAAAGGCAAAAAAAAAAAAAGAAGAACAAGTGCAACCAACAGGAGAATTGCCAGCTCCTGTTCCCAAACACCTACTTCTGGGACTACTCCTGCTCCGACAGTCTGTCTATCAAGCTGACGTTCTGCCCAGCTCCATTTTGCACCCCCCCACCCCCTCTTTGTATGTTATATTTTAATATGTTATCTTCGCATTTGGCGCTTGTTTACAACTTTTGTTCATATATGAAAATTGTTCTAAAATATTTATTAAAATTCCTCTATGTAAAATGTCTGTTGTGCAGTTATTAAGTAACATTTCATTTCCATTTTGTTTTTCGCTAAAAAATAAAGGGGGTTGGACTGTGGCAATTTTGTAGTTTAGAGGAAGCCCTGCAAAAAAAAAAAAAAAAAACTTGTATTCCTTTTATGAGTCATTAATGAAGTTTTGTAGCCGTTGCAGCAGTTGAAATTGGTTTACTTCACAAAGTGAGGGCGAAAATTGCAAAACTTTAACCCATGTTTTGCAGCTTGAAACTTCATGGGGAATATCGTTGATGTTAACAATTGAACTGATCAAGGATTCTAACTAAGACTTTACCATTTCAAGCGTTGTCGAGAATCTTTAAGAAACGGTTTAATTATCAAGGAAAGGTTTCGTTATCTGGGTAAAGGCCTCGACATCATAATGGATATAAAGTATGGTTGCGCTCTGCATAATTTTCTTATTTCTCATTCTTGGGACTTGACCGTGCTAAACAAAACTGAGAAAGAATGGACCAACAAGTATTTTTGATCAAATGCGGAAGACGGTCTCAAAATCATTTGAAGATACTTCTGCCAAATAACAAAATAAATTAATATCTGGAGCTCTTATTTATTTCTTCATTTTTAAAAAGCCTAAAAATTTCTCATCCATTACTGAGTCGTCTTCATTTTAAAATTGGATTAAGTCCTTGTTGTCAATTGACTGGATTATAATCATACATTTAATATAATATTTATATACATAAATAAATATGTGAAAGCCTTTTACTGTAAAACGTTTTCTTCAAACACTGCTTAGGGATTTATTGGAATTGGAATTTCAGAAACGTATATGACAACTGGATGCTTCTTTTGCCTGTAAATAGGCGAGTTCTTTCTTTGGCTTCTCAGGTCATCACTCTACTCGGCCCATGTATTAATAAGGACACATTCAAAAACGACCTCAAAGTTGTTTACATATTTTACTAAATATCACTTGAAAATTAGGTGTAAAGTAAGAACATCAAAATTAATTTTTTTGTATTCAAAGATTTACTTGTCATCTTTTAAAATGTTAAAGGTACAATTTATCGGCTACCTTAAGGCAATTTTAGATAAATGTAATTGCGCTATTATGCCCTTTACCATTTGGGTAGTCGGATTCACCCCACACGCCCCTATTATCAGATCTTTCTAAAAACTTCGCAGAATTTAGATATTAGGCAAATACATATAAATGCAGACAGACAGCTTCATATCTGCAAAATTGAAAGAGTTATCCAAAAAAATTTGAAACAAACTTGATCTGCGTGAGAAAATAGTTCTAGCGCGACTATTAGCGTTGCTGAGATCTGTTGCTGATCAAGAATATATATACTTTATAGGATCGGATAAGCTTCATTCCTTCCTTCCCGTTCCAAATCATTTTTTAAAGTTTCAAAATAAAACTAAAATAATATAATGATAATATGAAAACCTTCTAAAACAACTTGGAAACGCAATCAAGCTCGATATTTGGATAACACTTGTTTTACAGTACAGACATTTTTGAAGACATTTTCATCTCATCATTTCTTCTAGAAGCTTACTTCAATGGTACTGAGACTTGCCCCTTTGACGTTTTAGAGAAAACATCAGGAATATCGTACTTAAATTCTGGAATTTCGCACTTGATATTCTACTGAGTATGAA